>VZSZ01010982.1:39458-131605 GCA_013398815.1 Ibidorhyncha struthersii
CGGCGCCGGTTCCTGCCGCTGCCGGGGTGCGGGAGCCCGGCGGGCAAGGGTCCAGTTTGGCTCGTTAGAAAGAGCGTCGTAATGCTTAAGTCCCTGACAGCTCTGTGCTACTTTAAAAAAATACAGCCTGAAACAAACAGCAAACAAACATCCGCAGCATCTCTACTTGAAGTAAGTCATCCTTCAGGTCTGAAAGACCGCTCCCCTCTTCCGTTGCGATGTGTTGCGTGTGTGAGTGTGAGAGGAGTGGAGGGTTCCGAGTACAGCGTTAAGATCCTGTTTGTCAACTATGCCAAGAAACTCCGAAGTTTCTCTCAGGCACTGCTGCAGTAATACCTTCTTGGCGTGAGATACAGCAGTATTTCCAAGAAACTCTGAATTTCTCTCGGGCACTCCTGCAGTAATACCTTAATGCTATGAGATACAGCGGTATTTCCAACTTGTGCGGGAATGCACTGTTTCATCCTCCTCTTGAGCTAAAACTGAAGTTCTCTGAACAATAATCTGGTGGGGAGAAGAAAAACCTGCCCGACAGTAACAGTCCCCTACCCACTGCTGTAACTTTGTGCTAAAAGCATAGGCTGCATTAAACTTTATTGGCGAGACAGCTTGAGGTCTCAGCACACGTGTCTGGGCACTGTCATGTGGTGGTGACAAAGCTGGCTCACACTGGTGGAGCTTGGGGAGCTTTTATTCACCATAGGTGTGCGAAGGGCTGGGAGAGCTGGACTTATTTTGTGTGCTCGGTAGTTCAAAAGAAAAACCCCACAATCCTAAAAACCTGTGTTGAAATAAAAGAAAAATATATTTTTTTGGTCAAACATTGATTTAAGGAATCTTCATTTAAAAGGGCAATTTGAAAGAGATGATGCTAATTTATAAAGATACTGGTAGCTCAGCTATGTTTGTTTGAGCGATCCAAATGCTTTTGTTTTAGAAATATGTGTTACCCAGGAGGCTACAGTAGCTAACAAATCTTGACCCATACATTACCTTTTCCATAAATGTGCTTGTTCTGTAGTTTGCTTGAGAACTTCTGAGGTCTGGGCTTACTACAGTGAAGTTGTGTGTGTGTTTTTTGTTTTAAATGGTAAGTTTTGAGTGAGAGCTTACTGTCCGCTTAACGACACTAAATGCAAAGTTTCACTTGTTTTTTTTTCTTTTTTTTGTCCCAGTTATTTCCACTTATCCCTGCTGTTTCCTGAAGCTTCCTGTTTTGTTCCTTTTTTTTCATATTTAAACCAAAGGCTGAGCATGTTCCTATTTTTACTTCCTTCTTTTCTCATCTGCCCTAGTGCTTTATCTCTGACTTTTACTCCCCTTTTAATCCTTTATTGATGTCCTAGTGGCCTTGCATTTTCCAGTTGCCAGAGGTTGCTTTAAGTTTAATATTACAAATACAGTGGTCCTGTAAGTGACAGGAAATGCATGAAATCATAAAACCCCCTACTGTAACAATCATGGATATGGAGTTATGCTGTTCTGCTCCTGTCTTTGTTAAGGAGATTTTTGATTTTTTTTTTTTTTTTGTGATCTCAGGTTATTCAGGATTACTACCCTGTTCCTCCATGCTTCTGTTTGAAGAGACTGATGCCTGCTATAAATCTAATTAAGTTAAAACCTGCATTGCTTTAAGAGACATGACTAAATTCTCAGTTAGTGCAAGCTTCCTCTGGGCATTCTCAGTAATGTGACTTCACCAAAAGATGTAGGCAGACTGTTCCTGCATGCCTTCAGCAGGGTAGGGTACTTCATCTAAAAAGAAGGGTAGTGCTAGAGGTCAGTAGGTGGAAAAGCAGTATCAAACCCATAGTTAGGGGTTTTGGTTTTTTTCCTTTTCACATACTCATGGTGCATTCCTGAATTGTAGAGGACTTCAGTAGCTGGGCCTTGGGTTTTCTGATCATCTCTGGAGCAAGATCCTGAACTCTTGGACCAATGGGCTGGTGTCTGTCTTTAAACTATGAACTGAACAAATCAGTTTTAAAAATAGTGAAAAAAAAAACCTCCAACTCTAGGTTAAGATTGCAGCTGCCAGAACTGTTCATACTTGAGTGCAGTGTCCCAAAGTAGTGGTTCCTACTGTTTGCAATTCTGCTGTCCTTTTTCTGCTTTGTCTTTTTCTTCCTCATTATCTTTCTTCCAGCTCTCAGAGAAGCTGCTACACAGCTAGCAAAGGATATTTCTCTGTTAGAGAGGGATTTGTTTCTTGTCAGTATGTAACTGATCTTTTCATGAAGTGTTGAAGAGTCCGAGTTCTGTTTTCCTTTTTGTAATGCTTATCAGACCTCCTTCCCCAAAATAAATGCTGCTTTATTAATTGGCTGATATTTCTTTTCTTTTCAGTGGACTCATTGGTCGCAGCTGGGCCATGGTGTTTGCTGCTGGAGGCTTAAAAGTGAAACTTTATGATATTGCACAACAACAGCTAACAAGTGCACTGGAAAGCATTCGGTAGGTCACCTGACTTTAAATGACCAGGACTGTAATGAAACTGTGGGATTTCTGTAATCACGAATGAACAGCCCCATCTTACTATTTAAGGGAACATAGGTTTTAAGCTTGGAAGAAGGCTTTAACTTAGAAGTACAGGTCCTGTTAAGATCAGAACTGTGTTCCTAATGACACTTCTGAAGAGCACTTTAGTTCTTAAGTAATGATTTAAGAGCTTAAGTTTAGATCCATATTCTTGAAACAATGTTTACCATGATATAGGCTAAGCTTAAAATACATGAACATAAGAGTTTTTGCATAAAAAGACAACAGAGACTTTCAGAATGGAAGTAGGTTAATATGGATTGCTGAGGAGCCCTACTACAATTATTATTATTTTATAACTAGAGTTTTTAAAATTCTTAAACTAATATTTTTGAGTCCTAAAGGAACAGATTGCTAGTTCCACTAATGATGCAACAACTGATCAGTTATAGTAGAGGCTGGGAAGCATCTTTAGAAAGAGCAAATTTGAGAGCGTGAGCACGAGAACAATCCCACTAGTTCAGACCACCAGTCCTCCAGCCCTTTACTTTGTTGCTCTGTGGCACTATGGCTAAAGCCATGTGCTTTTGGTACATGACAGAGCTACAAGTTCAAGTCCTGACTGTCTGCTCCCCTCCCCCAACCTTCAGTGCCTAGAAATTGCATGTGTATTCAGTAACTCTAACTAGATTTCTTCCAAGTATTTCTCTAACCTTCCCTTGAACCTGCGGGAATCCTTTTGCAGCCTTCTTGCCAAAGGACTTTGTGTTCTGCAGGTTTATGGCTCACTGTGTGAAGAACTATTCCCTGTTGTTTGTTTTCAACCTGGGTCCTCAGTTGCTCTGTTTGGCCTCTAGTTCTTATGTTAGAAGGGACTGTGGCTGGTTGGTTCTATTCACCATCTTCTTGCTGGACCTGAAATACAGCTTTTTACATGGCTTTGAGAGACAGTGTATTTATAGAGTGGTTCTGTGAACAATCTTATGTTTCTGTATCAGCATTTAATTCTGAAGTACAGGTTGCTTCATGATCAGCCTCAACCTAAATGCGTCAGCCCTACCTTCATGGTGCCTTGGAGTGAAATATGTCAGCTGCCGTGTGTTAGCTGCTATGGGGAGTAAGCTGCACCTAAAAAAGGGTTGTGGTGTGTTGTGTCCTGACTGCTTTTTGTAACAAGGCTTACAGCAAGGAGTGACTTCAGGAGCCCCTTCTAGGGGCTTGTCAGTTGTTGGAGTTTAGAAGTTGAATGGTACATGATATCTAGTGACATTTGCTAAAAAAGACTTGATAGCTTTTCCCCTCTCATGTTATCTCCTACAATTATTTAATTACTTTTTTTTTTGTTAATTTCCCCAAACCTCTTTTTCCAGGTAGGTGTTAGTCAGACCAAACATCTCTGTTGCTACACCTAGATGACAGACACTACTTTTTTGCAGAATTGCTGCCATAGCGGTAGCCACGATGAGATTCTGGATTATTGCGGAGGGGGAAGTTTTGCAGTCTGCATTACTGAAGAGAGTACTTGCCCCTAATATTTTTTTTTCTCTAATAGTGAAATGAGGACTTTAGCCTTCTAAGGTTTTGGGCTTGGAAAAGTGAAGCATAAAATATCATGTGTAATAGGGTTCAGCGCTATTTGAGTGTGGTTGTACTGTCCTGTCCTTGCATGTGCTGCCCCATAGGAGTTCAAGGCGGGTTTTGCCTTTTACATAAGGTGTTCTTAACTCAACTTATAATTAACTTGTGTATCTTGGCTGTTGTAACATCCTAGTTAAAAGCCCAGTTTCAGGACAACATACTTCTTGTGATAAGAGTACAAGCTATGCACTTTCTTCAACCAGTACTTTAATGATTGTATCTATCAAAATATTGTCAAACTTGAACATCTTTGCACTCATTTCATAGCACACAGCCTGCAGTAAATCCCTTTGAGTTACTGATATGATACTTGTGTAAGGGCTGGAGTTTGAGTAGGTAACTAGGGCTCTCAGGAGAGAGCAACTCGTAAAGCCAGCTGGTGGCTACTTCTCTGGACTTGCTGGGATTTGCTTTTTCTTAGCAAATAGCTAGCACTTTTAGGAAAGGTTTTAGGCTTAGGCTTTTGTGTTTTTTTTTTTTTTTGCTGTTGTTGTTTTAGTTTTGAAGAGCATTTGTTCCACTCTAGTCTGCAGTCCATGAACTTTTAGTGTATGGAGGTGCTCTGCACATTAAGGAGAAACTGGAGTGTACAGGGGACCGTAGTTTCCCTTCTCTAAACAAAAGTGCGATTTGAGTAGTAAACAAGATGCACTTTACTTCTAAAAGGAGATGATACTCCTTTGATGACAAATTATACTTAAGTATTTATTAACTATTTTATGTGATGGGCTTTTAGTATGTTGACATGTAACTTGTAACTCATTGTCCTGAATTTATATAAGGGACATCTCAGGGTTCATTAACCTCATGAATTCAACTCTGACACTATCGTAGGTGGGCAGCAGGGCTGTGTAGTCCTGCAAGAGGACTGGAACAAGTCTGGGATGAACCTACAATGATCATGAGAGTCTGTGTGTATCTGTATGGGAAATCTGAAATGTACTCTGTAAATTTACCCAAAACACTTGGTTGTGGGTAAAAAATAAGATTCAAGTTGTGGATTTTGGATCTACCAAAAGAAGTGGAAATATGTATCGTGCTACCACAATTATCAGCAGACCAGATACAGGAAGAAAAGGAAAGTGTGTTCACTAAGGCCTAACATCGTGTGATGGATTTACTACCTATCTACCTGTTGAGAGACACGTGGCAGGCAGTGCCCAGGCACACAAAATGACCGCACATTGGGTTGAACTGGGTGTACCAGTGGCATCATTAACCAATGTCTGCTCTAATGGAACAACCTTTTGTTCTGCTGAAGAAACAAACTAATGAACAGCTTTATGCCATGCTTGACCTACTGAATGCATGCTGTAGTAACCTGCCTTGGAAAATGTAGCTTTTCATATCCTTTCTTCTGAGTCAGTGGGATTCTGGTTTGAATGCAAGATTGATAAACTTTAAAATAACGAGAATTAGGAAAAAAAGTAGTACCCTGTTCCTGAAAGTAATCCTAAAGCATATGATGCAGTAATGCTTTAGTACAGTGTGTGTCCCCCCCCCAACCTGTTTATGATTCTTGTAATATGTAAAACTTTTTTCAAATAGTTACTGTGCTACTGTTCTAAACATAATTATGCTGCTGGTAAAGATTGATTAATGAAAGTGGAAACGCTGTATTTTTTTCCCCTATGTAACCAGTTGATGTTTTATATAGAACAGTTTTTGCATGTATAATGGACTATTGCAAGGGGAAAAAGTTTAGTTGACTCTGAAGAGAACACTAAAATTTGGATATTTGCACGTGCATTCTGTGATTTATTTCTAGAGGTAGATGCTGGTTAAATGTGGTATTTGCTTAGATGCAAAACTCTATCTCCTCCAGGACACAGGAGCAGGTAAATTTTTGATATATAAAAAACAAACAGTTGTATGCATAAAGGCTATAGCTAACTTCAGGAAAAAAGAACCTGTAGAACCTCAGGAGGTAGTCTGTGCTAAAATGTAAAGACAAGATCATTATTTAAAACTACATTGTTATATTCAACTGCACTAAACAGTAAATTTATACTAGAAGCTCTTTTCTATGTTCTGATCCTTCCTTTCTTCTCTTAGCCTAAGCTGAAAAATTTTCTGGGTCAGGTTGAAATTGACTTTGTGAAGTGGTAGTTGTATCTAGGGGTATGGGCACATAAAGTTAATATTGCTACTTTTATTACATAGATGCAAGTGAAATGCAATACTAGTATCAAAACATACTTGGTTGGGAGGGAAGCGACTTTGACCCTCTCTTTATTAAATAATAGGGACCCTTTCCCTTAAATTTAATTAATTAAAATGAAAAGAAATTATTAGTGAGTTCTGTTCTTCCTAAACTTTGCCTTCTGAAAACTGATATGTGGTGCTAAAGTTGCCTAGTACTTTAAACTCAAAAGCGAGGCTGTTCAGTGAGAACTACTTGTATGTCAGCTTTATCTGACTGGAGGTTGCTCTTCTGCATGATTCAAAGACCGTGGGCCCTTAAAGAGCTGGAGCCAAGCAGCCTTGAGATTGGAATATCACACTTCCTCTCTTCATTAGGTATTAATTTACCCATATATTTTATTGGACTTACTATGTACTAAAGTGCAGTATTGCACTAAGTAACCTTAACTTTTTCTGTGCTGTAGGAGCACAATTGCTGTGAAACACAGACAAGATACAGGGGCTAGAAAAAAAGTAGCATTTTGCCACTCACCCTGGCCAAGTGGAGAGAAATACTTTAAGAATTCTGTACTGTTGTGAATGGGGATCTGGAACTTGTAATGAAATGCCTGATGTATGGCAGGTTGCAAAGCCAAGGTAGTAAACTATATCTATGACTTTGTTATAGCCAGAGTTTTGAAAGACTCTTCCCCCCTGTAACTCAAGCTCATCATCTTTCTCATTCCAGGAGGAGACTAGTCTCTAGGAAAGACATCTGAAGAGGTACATTACTTCTTGCTGTCTGGTGCCCTCTTATGCTTTGTTTGTATAAAAAGCAGAACAGCTTACTGGATTGATTTTGTAGCATGAGCAGTATGCTGATACAGGCTTTGCTCTCTTTTCCTCAAAGAAAAACAGGCCAGAGCCTCAGCGATATTGGCAACTCTGCATTTACCATGGAAAAACATGACTGTAACTGCATTTTCCTTTTACAAAATCTTTGCTCTCGTTGCAGCATCCAGTTTGTGTAATGCCAGTATAGACATCCTGAGAGTGCCATGGCTGGAAAACTGTTTGTGTGTGTGGTAGCTTTAGGAGATCTCGGAACTTTGATCGGCTTTCGTGCGTCACCATGCTTTTATGCTCTGTCCTGGCTCCTCTGTAGTCCTTTGCTTTGTGCCTCTTCAAAACTGTGTTAAAGGCATATGTGTAACTGTCCCTCTTCAATAAACTGCTGTTGATATGGATGAAGTGCATTTGACAGTGCTGGATCTCTCTTGTCTTGACAGAAACATACATGCTTCTGTGGTCCAGCTTGTACTGCTCTTTCAAGGTGGTGTAATGTGTAATAGCTTTTTCATGGTGGTGTGCTGTGTGCTTACTTTTATTCTGGGGGAAGAAGGAAGATGGAAAGTGGTTGCTCATGCTTTCAAATGACCAATTGCAATTCATTATTAGCAGCTTACTATTTGGCCACTTTGCGGAGTTGGTCTACTGTATCTTGGGCTAGATACGTGGGACCAGTACTGGTGTGTTTGGTGGGGTTTTTTTTGTTGCCGTGTCGACTACCCTCCCATTTATCAGACAGCATTAGATAGTAGTCTCATGCCATGACTGGTCAATGGCCCTAGTCTTTGACAGTAATGGTTGGCTGAACTTGCGACGAATAATATTGGTGTTCTCTTCTCTTCTTTCCTCCTCTTTCCTTGCTGCTTTGGGCAGTAAGTTTGTGATTCAGTGGTCTAATCTTGCAAGTATTTGCTTGTTGCAGCAATGTGTGCTGAATGCTATGACTGCCCAATAGTAGCTGTGGATAAAGGCAAGGCAGTGGGGTGTGAACAAGATGGGTTAAGTATTAGCATCACTTGCAAGGTCCTTCTCTAAAAACTCTTAGAATAGGATTTCTAACCATGAACATCCCAGGCAGCTTATGTGATAAGGAGTGTTGTTATAGATTGGGTGCCTTATCTTGAAGCAAATACTGGCTCAGTTCCCAGAGTAGTGTTGACATGGGCAGTCAGGTACAACGGTAAAACTCTGGAGGTAGACAAAGTGTGGGCTGTTAAAGAAAGTAGTATTTTCTTATGAACGTGAATTCTTTATTCTTCAAAGACCTTACAGGTATAAGTCGAACTCTTAAAACTGTGCACGTAATACAATTGCAAAGTGAAGTCCTGTGGTGTGTTGTGTGGACATGGCTGCAATGACCTTAGTCTGTGGTCGTCCTCAGGGGTGATCACCCTGAAGTTTAGGCTGCTTTGAATAAAAAGTCATCCAGTAGAGGTCAGTGGTGCACTGCTGTATGTACAAACTGGTCAGGTTTGTGCCTTAATGTATGATAAATATCAGGGGAATACCTTTGCCACAAAAGTGTGGGCAATCTATTACACCAGGGGAATATAAAGAGAGTTTAGCATTTCAAATTCATTTGTGTAAGAAACCAGCCAAAATGTCAGTAAATATATTGGTGAAGGGGAGAAAAAAAAAAAAAAGGGAAGGCCAAAATTCAAGTAATGCATAAATTGTATTTCCTATTCCATGTCTAAATAACTATTCTGATTTAAATAAATGGCCAGCACGAAGATTGGTGATGTTAACAGGAAGATTTTTGTTTAGGAGGAAAAATCAGTCCTGTCTTTAGTTTCAAAGTATGAAGATAGTGGTTTTGCGGGTTAATTAAGAAATGGTGTTCTTGCTGCACAGTGTAGTGTGTAATGGCTTATGACAGAGGAGCAGAAATGACAGGATGGTCATCAATGGCAGAGAAAGAAAGGTGTAGAACAGGAGGCAGGTGCTGCAAACTTCTGTAAAAACTTGTGGAAGTAAAAGCCAGATCTCTTAAGTCTGGTGCTCTAGCCTTTTTGAATCCCTCAGTTAGCAGTCACGGAGTGGAGCTGCAGAGGACCAGGGAGGATGAGACCAGTGTCGTATCGTGCAGAAAGTGAACAAGAACTTCACCCTCTTCTTCAAAGAAATAAATAATTCTGTTGTGCTCTCTTCAAACTTAAATTTTCATTTTGTTTTTTAAAAGCAATATAAAGCCAATGAGCAAGAGGAGGAGGCTGGATTTAGGCAAGTGCACCTGGGAAACGAACTTTTGATGAATGGATAGTTAAGACCTTTTGAATTAGGGAAACGGCCTCAAGTTGCGCTGGGGAGGTTTAGATTCGATATTAGGAAAAATTTCTTTACTGAAAGAGTTGTCAAGCATTGGAACGGGCTGCCCAGGGAAGTGGTTGAGTCACCATCCCTGGAGGTATTTAAAAGGCGTGTAGATGTGGCACCTGGTGACATGGTTTAGTGGTGGAATTGGCAGTGTTAGGTTTACAGTTGGACTCAATGATCTTAAAGGTCTTTTCCAACCTAAATGATTCTATGATTGGTTCCTTACCATCTTGCCTCACAAGGTGTGAAGGAGTCAAAAGTTTGGATACTGTAGTTTAGGTGCACCTGTTTCTTTGCAGATGAAGCACTGGCACCTTAGTGTGCTGGAAGCCTTAAGTCTTGGAAGGAGCTCCTGCCTAGTGAGCTGTGGTGTACCCTGGCAGCTTGAAAAATGGAGCTGAAGCTTCCCACTTCCTATGTCTTACCACACAGATTGCTCAAAGGCAGAAGTCTGTGCTTTCCAGCTGTCCTTTTGCTGTGTTGTTAAGAAACCAAATGGGGAACTCATCCAGAAACTTGATGGATTTCCTGCTTATTTCTGTGGTGCTGCCTGGAGGGGAGTGTTGGATCACTTTTTTTTTCTTTCTTTCTTGAAGTGCTTTTAAACAAAACTTACCAGAAAAGAATTTCTGACTAGTTTAGCTTTCGGTAGAAAAGATCTAGGATTTTGAGCCTAAATCCATATTTGAGAAAAGAGGCAGAAAGGTATTAATGGAAGTCTTTTCATCAATTTTGAACTGCATAAGCTGGTAGGAATACTAATTTTGGCACCAAGTCTAAGGGACTACAGGGAAGCAAACAAGACAGACCTGAGCAGTGTCTGAAAAGCATATGACTGTTGGCTTCATTTTCCAGCTAAGAATGAATTGAACCTTTTCAAAGCTCTTGTCCAGTGTAAACAGAATGCAATGCCTAGCTGTTTACCCAGGCGTGCTCTGCCTAAGAGTCAAAAATCACTGTCCATGATCAGGTCTGACAGAAATGAAGAGGAAGTGTTAGAACTTGCAGTACAGAAATGATTATCTGGAGTTAATTGCTGAAGCAGCTCATTGAAGAGGAGAAAGTTAATGCTTGTAGGAGTTAGTGCTGTGTGTGCACATGCACGTGGATTTTTGTTGTTGTTGCTTTTGTTCTTCCCAGTTCGAAATATGGGTGCATATTCTGGTTTAGAAGGCGCACTGTCACTTTTACCAGCTTCAAACAGAGCCCCTGTTGGAATCTTACCTACTTCCAAGTTACTGGAAATACTTTGATTCATTGTACAAAGTCCAAGGTGATCTGAAGGTATTTGTTTCTTCCAACAGTTGTGCTAAACCAGGAGCAGAATTGCTCTAGGCATTTTTTGGCTCCTGCTAAGTGGCTACTGAGTGCTCCTTACCTTGACTTTATTGGGGTTGCTCCCAGGATAAGGTGTTGCTGCTTTGGGTTGGTGTCAGAAAGATATATTAGGAAGCTGTTTTGTTTGCTGGGAAACAAATGTTCTCTCTTCCCCTACTTTGAGTGGAAGAAATGACATCAAAGTAACTTGCAGAGCAGCAGGTGTTTATGACCTCTTACTAAAGCCACGATAAAAGTGGTAGAGACTATATTTGCTGTATTTTCTTGAATACAACACACTACATGGATGCTGAAGTAAAATTCTGATTCTTTAGAAATTAATGGTAGATTTAATGAGCCAGTTCAAGCTAAAGATCTGTGGGCCCATTCAGTCTCTGCTGAAATTTGACTTGCATCTGTATAGTTAAGTAGGAACTGGATTGTCTTTAAATCCCTGCGCATTTTCATCTTTGGTGACTTCAGAATACTGTGGTCTAAATCTCTCATTCTGAGCTATTTTCTCCTGGAGCGGGGAGGGGGGGGGGAGTAGGTACTTCCATTATAAGACAAGATGGATTGCATACTTGGATGCCTATAAAAGATCAAACACACCTGAAACACTTAGCTCTCGCTTCTCTAAGAGCTGAAGATGGCTGTCTCAGATGTGCATATTGACAGGGTAGATGGGATGAATCCCGCTCATTTTGTTTAGGAAAATCACAGAATAGTCAGGGTTGGAAGGGGACCTCTGGAGATCATCTAGTCCAACCCCCCCGCCAGAGCAGGGTCACCTACAACAGGTTGCACAGGACAGCGTCCAGGCGGGTTTTGAATGTCTCCAGAGTGGGAGACTCCACAACCTCTCTGGGCAGCCTGTTCCAGTGCTCCACCACCCTCAAAGTAAAGAAGTTCCTCCTCATGTTAAGATGGAACTTCCTATGTTCAAGCTTGTGCCCATTACCCCTCGTCCTATCAATGGGCACCACTGAAAAAAGACTGCTCCCATCCCCCTGGCATCCTCCCTTCAAGTATTTGAAAGCATTAACAAGATCCCCCCTCAATCTTCTTTTCTCCAGACTAAAGAGACCCAAATCCCTCAGCCTCTCCTCATATGAAAGATGTTCCAATCCCCTAATCATCTTTGTAGCCCTTTGCTGGACCCTCTCCAGCAGATCCCTGTCCTTCTTGAACTGGGGAGCCCAGAACTGGACGCAGTATTCCAGATGCGGCCTCACCAGGGCAGAGTAGAGGGGGAGGATGACCTCCCTCGACCTGCTGGCCACACTCCTTTTGATGCACCCCAGGATGCCATTGGCCCTCTTGGCCGCCAGGGCACATTGCTGGCTCCTGGTCATCCTGTTGTCCACCAGGACTCCCAGGTCCCTTTCCACAGAGCTGCTCTCCAGGAGGTCAGCCCCCAACCTGTACTGATGCATGGGGTTATTCTTCCCCAGATGCAGTACCCTACATTTACCCTTGTTGAATTTCATTAAGTTCCTCTCTGCCCAACTCTCCAGCCTGTCCAGGTCACGCTGTAAGGCAGCACAGCCTTCTGGCGTGTCAGCCACTCCTCCCAGTTTAGTGTCATCAGCAAACTTGCTGATGGTACACTCTATCCCTTCGTCCAGATCATCGATGAATATATTGAACAGGACTGGACCCAGTACTGACCCTTGAGGGACACCACTTGTTGCTGACCTCCAACTAGACTCTGCACCACTAACCACAACCCTCTGAACTCTATCTGTTAGAAAAAATCAAGAGGAGGAAGCTTAATATTTTTATTTGATCTATGGACTCGATACTTGTTGACAGGAAAGAGCTCTAAATAAAAGGGTCGTTCGACAGAGTGCGAGTGCATTATATCACACATTGCTCAGCTGGTGGTCTGAAAGGGGTAGGTAGAAAAAGAGGCAGTGTAATCTACATCCCTCTCCCTTTTCAATTATTTTAAAATGCTGCTTGAAAAATATAGATGATACCTCCCACAGCTTCATAAAGCAACTGAGAGCTGATGTCCAGTTGCTCCCTGTCTGGTGTGTTTGGGATTGCTGGTGGCTGTGGCAGTGTCATCGGCAGGGGTGAGGAAATGCCTCCCCGGGGTGTAAGTGCTGGAGGAGTGGTCTGGGGCTGACGTTATCCCGACCCTGTGGCTGGCTGCCTGTCCTGCTTCATAAGGATTATGGAAGGTGTTTGTCTCTGGCTGCTGTAGGTTGTGACAAGCATATGAGTTCCCATCTCCTCCGAGGTCTCTAGATACAAAAATAAATCCAGTGTTACTTGTCTGGGTACATGGAGGGGCCTGGGCAGGTGTACTGAGGACTGAGGTGTGGCTGGCAGTGGAGATCATCTGGGCCTATATAAATAAGTTCTGCCCATTTAACATGTACTGTCCCATAATCACCTAATGAAGACTGTCATGTGTGCCACAGTCACTCGGGGAACACATGATGGATCACGGGTAATTTGTGCAGTATAAAAATACACTAACTTTTTCCAGGCTGTACAGCTTCTCTGTTTGCTACAGCTTTTCCACCCTCCAACTGGGTGGCAAGTGCAATTTATACTGTAGAAAGGCATCCAAAAAGAAACCAAAGCTTCAGAATTTGATTCGTAGGGAAAAGAAAGGATTTTTTTTTTTTCCGTGCCTGCTGCTAATTATTAGCTCAATTTCCTCCTCTTTTCAGGATGTGCAATTTTTGCTGAATAGTAACCAAAGGCTCAGAGCAGTTCTGGCTTGAGGTAACTGACAGATTTAACTGATAATGGCTACATCAAATAGTTTTATGTTGATCGTGATCAGATAGTTTAATCCCACTTAATTTCTGTGGAAACTGCTCTTCTAAGTGACTTTAAACAGTTTTGAAAATGGCTTGCTTGCTCTGGACTTAAGAGAGTTTAAAACAGTAGAGACTTCTGAGAAGGTAACATGTCTAGCCCCAGCAGTAATGTGAACTTGAATGTTCAGTTCAAGCTATGGCCGCTCAATTTAGTAACTACGTGAATTTTCTGACACTTGCTTTGTAGTCATTGCCTCTTTAGGGCTATGGTTTTGGGTGGTTTTTTGGTGTTTTTGTTTGTTTGTTTGTTTCTGTTTTTTTTTTTTTTTTTTTTTTTTTTTTTTTTTTTTGCGGGGGGGACACCTAGCTGTATGGAATGTATTTGTTTATTTCTATTCAGTTAAACAGTCTTACTGCAGCGAGGCTTCATACCAAAAGAGCTATTGTTTGTAGAACTAGATGAAGTATGAGACCTCTCTTCTCGTTAAATATGAGTTGAAAAACTCTAGCTGATCCTGCACCAGTGAATACAGGTTTAAGGTGGTGACCAGCATGCGTCTAGGAGTAGATCTTAGAGTTGTCTGTGCTTGAAGAGAAGAAAAATGTTGTAAGATGGAGAGAGCAAAGAGAAATGACTGAAAAATAACCTTTATGTCTTTGAGTATAAATATATGCAGTAGCATGGCAAATGGTGTATTACTGGGTTTTTAAAAAGCTTTTTTTAAAAAATTAATGGTGGCTTAACAATGATAAAGTACTTAATTGTGTATGTTGTTTTTGTCAGCAAACAAATGAAAGAGCTGGAGGAATCAGGATTCCTGAAAGGAACTTTGAGTGTGGAGCAGCAGTTGGCTCTCATTAGCATCTCTACAGATCTGAAGGCAGCAGTAGAGGGTGCTACTTTCATTCAGGTAAGCAAAGATTTGACAACTCCTAGCAAACAGTTTACAAAGATGATCAAGAGCTGTGCTGTTATCCCAGTATCTTACTCCTTCATCAGTAACCATCTCAGAGCTTGTCAGTTTATATTATTGTTTTCACATATGTATTGCTTACCTCTACTGAGTTTAATCAGCAAATTTATTGTCTAGTCGCTCAGTCCTGTGAAGTCCTTCCACAAATGTTTGCAGTTGTATTGATGATGACTGACTTAATTTTATGAACTAACTTTCAGGTCATTTGGATGGATATAACAAAGGACACAGGTATCTGTGAAACTGCACTGGTCAGCATCTTCCACTGAGTAAGAAGTGACTGTTCTTCCTACTGTCTGTTTACTATCTCTTTACCAGTTACTGTCCATGAAAGGACCTTTTCTCTCACATGTGACCAGTTAACTTCCTCAAAAGCTTCAATTATTTTTTTGTTACAACACTTCAGGCAGTTACAGTGACTGCATCAGCTACGTGACTCCTGTGCCTGTGCTTGCTGCTTGCTTTAGAGAATTCTAATAGGTCTGTGAAACAGGACTTCCCTCTGAAAAAGCTGCTTTGATTCTTCCCCATTTATGTAATACTCATTTGGTGCTACCGTTTTCTCTTAACTTGCTTGATAGACACATACGGCCTCTGTTGAGGTCTTTCCTGAAGTTCCCTTAAAAGTTGTCATGCTTGCCACTCTTCTGCTCTTTGATACCAAAATAGTGTACATTCAGTTTTGTTTCAAGTGAGCAGTTGTATATCGCTGTCACTGTGTTGGGTATTCAGATCCTATCAAAACATGTCCTAGTACCTTGGTTCTGGTTCCCATCTCCTGTCATGACTTGAGACAGACCCTGGGTGTCGCCAAGACTAAGGCTTCAGTTTTCTGCAAGGATTAGGAGGAGAAACAGAACAATTGCAAAGAAATCGCTGCTCTGTGTATGTTTTCCAGATGATTATCCTTCTGTACCCTGATCGTTTCTTGATCGAATACATTCTTGTTCTCCATGCATTTGAAGAAAGAAGGAAAAAAATTTTTTTAATTATTCCTCCTGTAAATTGTGTGTGGGGTGGGTCTACTTTGTTTTGTTTTATTTTGACAAATTAAGTCCTACATAGCTATATTCTTCTGGGTACTGCCTAAACTTTGTGAAGGCTGCTCTCTTGTTTCTAGCAGTCTCCTGGTTTTGCCTGTTTCCTTTTGCTCTTTCAAGTGTTTCTTGCTACCTGGTATGTCCATGTGATGTCTTTACAGATAACATACCAAGAAAGTAAGGATCTGATCCTTCTTACTGCCAACTTTGCATCTCCTTAGTATCCTCGCTTTTATTTTAGTATCCTCTTTTGAAGCTAGGCGCAACTGTGATGGAGATCTTGGCTCTTGTTGCTTCTACAGAGATGTTGAATCTTAGTATGCTATTGTTCCTCTTAGAAAGGCTCTTCAGCACTAAGATCTTTGAACAAGGTCCTGCATGCTACTTCAGATTAAATCAGGGGCTGCATCATCCATCCATCCCACCATCAGCTCATCTATGAAACGGGCACCAGGCAAATGTTGCAAAATCAAAGTAATTTTGAGTTGGAAGGGACCTGTGGAAGTCATCTCGTCCAACCTGCTGCGGGACCAGCTTACATAAGCCTGCTCAGGATTTGTGCGGTTGAGTTTTTAGTATATCTAAGGATAAACACTTCTGGTCTCTTTGAGTAACTTGTTATGACATTTGATTACCCTCGTTGTTAAATTTCTTTCCTAATATCTAATTGGAATTTCCCTTCTTGCACCTTTAGTCTCTTGTCCCTTGTCCTACCACCATGGACCTCTGAGAAGAATCTGGCTTCTCTGTGTATTCCCTTCAGGTAGCGGTGTGTTGGTGGTCTCCAAATAGCAATAATCTACCTGGGGCAACTCAAGCTTTCTGGTACTATTTTATGTTCCCTTAAACCTTTTGATGTCTTTTAACATGTAGTCATTAAGCATATACATAAATAAAAAATAAATTAACTGCAGTATGCCTGTAGGTAACAAATCATATGTGGGTAACACTGTTGGTGGTATTCATATCAGCTCATCAGTTTCAAATCATAGCATCAAATTCTGGTTTGATACAAAGTGTTAGCAATTACACAGGGTAAGTGGGCAAATTATTTGAATTAGTCTTTAATTTGCACTTGGAAGCGGAGTGGAATAGATATAAAAGACTCAATTCTAGTCTCACAGCCTTATTTCAGCAGCGAACAGACTACTTTCTGGCTGAACCATATTAAACTTCAGAAATATTGCCTAGTGCAGCTTTGAATCTGGAAGGACAAAATAGACTAATTGTAACTTACGAGTGCAAGTGTTCTGACTTTTAGTTACTTAAAAAATAAAACATCAGTTGCATTAATATTAGTTGAATACAGAGGACCCTATTTTCTTCCTTAATGACAGAACCTACCGATTAACTTGTTAGAAGACTTCCATGAGAACTGCATTTCTTTACCCTAGATTTCAGTTGGTTAAATCTTAACTTCTTTTTAATTTGGCCTTTGTAGAGTAAGTCCACTTCAAGCTCTAAAAACTTCCTTGATATTTGCGCTTCTTGAATGAATTCTGCAGACAATTGCCTTCTATGTCATTTTCATGGGACATAACTCAAAACAAATGGGATGAAATAGTAAAAAGTGGAACTTCTTAAATGACATTGGTGAAGATATAAAAGTGAAAAAAGATGCAAGAGATAGTTAGGACTGAGTAAGAAGAAAATTCATAACAGTAATATCATGAACCTTTAAAAACAGGTATGCCTTGATGCATATTATTTTATATATTCCCTCTCCTGAGCATTTTTATGAAGTAACTTGTCGTGATTGGTGTGCTTTGCATCAGCTTCAGAAGGAAAACAGTCTGTTTTTTTCTCTAAAACTGAGTATTCACACAGTTTCATTTCTCAGAGCTTTTCTATGCTACTTAAAGTAAGTGCCTAACCCGTAGCATTTAGGTGAATGTGCACTGCAAGCTTCTTGCATCACTAAAAGCTTTAATTGTGAAATAACATTTCCATTAGCTAAAAATGTCATGGAGACAAGTTAATGGATACATTGTGCTATAATGTCCCTGGTGTGGGACTGTCATGGGTGAGGTAAATATTTCTTAATAATGTCCTCTTAACTTTCCTGCATAAATATATGATGTCTTTTGTTGTTATGTGACTATTGGGTACTGAACTTTACAAGTACTTCTTTCATTGTTAAAAACATATGTGAGTGGATGTGTGTCTAGTTCCGAAGTAATATAAGCTGAATAGAAATCAGTGCCGCATTTATATGATCTCTTGCAACAACGCTAGTAAAAGGAAAACATATCTTTTTAAAATGCTTTGCTTTGGAACAATTTACTAACAGTGTAATGAAGTTTTACTAGCTCTCGGAGGAGGATAGGATGACATACTATTGGTAAGATCTCACTCTTGACAGCTGAGCTGCTGTATATGCTGGTGAATTGGGAGGCCTGGCTGGGCTGGTTGAAGCCGAGCATGGAGGGTGCCTGAGGTGATCTCCAAACCTATCGCTTGTGCTGTGGCATGGGACAAAGCATACTGGCGAGGGGATGAAATTAAGCTTGTAACTTACACCTTGTGGTCTGAGGTATTTATCATTTTTCCTATTAAAGGAGCTCTGCCTAAAAGCCTTTAGGTCTTGCTGGCTCTTTTGTCTCTCCCAGTGGGACCCGTTTAGAGAAACAGTGTTA
The DNA here is from genome assembly GCA_013398815.1 of Ibidorhyncha struthersii. NCBI lineage: Eukaryota > Metazoa > Chordata > Aves > Charadriiformes > Charadriidae > Ibidorhyncha > Ibidorhyncha struthersii. The sequence goes on from VZSZ01010982.1 coordinate 57,611, forward strand.
CCAGCTTAAAAACAGCTTTTAAAAAGCCTGGTGGTGCCTCAGAATGGGAAACCAGCATTGACTTGGGAGCCTTGACAGTAGGTCTCATGTCTCCTGTCAAAAATTTGTCTTTGGTTGGCTGGTACCAGTTTCTACCACTAGCTTTTGTTTTACTCTCCTGATGGCTTGCAAGAACCACTTCTGGGGATGAGGGAGTGTCTGCAGACAGCAATGGGTGAAGATGTCTTCAGCTGCCCTGAGATCATAGGATAGGAGAGCATCCTGATTTGGAAGGTGTGTTAATGATGTACCTCTGTAAATACAAAGCTGCTGGAAGGCAGAGTGTGCCGGCATTGCAGTAATGTGGCTGTGTCCAGACTGGTCACTGGTCAGCTCTGAGCACTGGACAGACAAACATGGGTCCGTTTGCTCTCAGCTGGGTAAATATAACCTTAGGCCTGGGTTTACCCTACTTATCTTAACTTCTGGTGCCTCAGGTTGATTTTTATGTTTTCACTTCTGAGCGAGCTCGTTTTAAGCATGTGACCTGACTTGCTGTCTCTGTAGGTTTTGAGAAAACTCTTTTCCTGATTTTAGGGTTTGAAACAGTTTGATCTCAAAAACTTGCTGTAAAATACTTCAAGTCAGTGTTTGAGTTGAACTGAAAGATGATGTCTGGGTAAACACCTTTCCAGTGTCACTGCTGTGGTGCTGCTGCTGAATGGACTTTTGTCCTTCCAAACTTTCTAACATTTACTATGCTGTGCATATAACAACTAGTGGTGTCTACCATTACAGACTTCAGTGTGGTTTTGGTCCCTGTTACAGGAGGTCATCATTGCCATAACTGCTACCCTGTCCAGCAGTTAATCTTGCTCTTCAGGTTCTCTTTCCGTGCTCCTTCGTCTCCTTTCTAGGGCCATATTGCATTTCCGTTGCCTTTCCTAGATCACTTTCCCTCTTTTTCGTGGTGGATGGGGTCACAGCAGAAGAAAACAGAGAAGCTCTGGTCCTTTGAGCAAGGATGCAGGGTGAAGTAGGCCAGTCAACCTGTTTGAGATCTTACTGCCCTTCCCTATGGGAACCAAAAGGATCTTCATCTCTGCTGTAGCAGCCTGATCAGCTTTTCCATCTGGCTTTTGAAAGTTCTATAGGGCACATGAACATCATGGAAAAAGATGGATCTCTTCATGGCATGATACTGAGACTAGATGAAGCAAAACTTGTCTTCATTTGTTTTATGTGTGTTAAACAAAACCAAAAAAAACCCAAACAAAACCCCCCACACAACCCCCTCCCTGCCCCCCAAACCCTCCNTCCTGTCCTGTATTTTGTACTAAAGGTTGAACAGATACTTGTAATTCAGTCATTTATTCGGAACAGTGTATAATGGCAGTAACTTGATATTTTTATTGCTCCAATTTCTTAACAGGGTATGTTTCTGAACTGTAGGAAAGTACAAAATGTTTCCATCTAAATGCTGGATTTCACCCCACCAGAGTGTTATTTACTTGTATGGTATCATGTGGTAGACAGTCTTTCATGTCACTCAAGAGGTAGTGATTTAAGAAGCATCAGATTTCACACTGGTATGAGCTCATGAATTCAAGACAGCTAAGAAATTATCACTTTAGATTTGAAGTGAGTTATAGCCCTAAATTAATTAAAAAAAAAAAATAGATTAGCCTGAAAGTACTGGTGTTCTAACTGATGATATTACAGCTGCTCTGTAATAAGCTTACTTATGTATTGTACTTTAGTTGATGGTTTTGAAGCCTATTAAAGCTTTTCTGAATATGAACTTAACACTGTTCTAAGAGCCAGGCACTTGTAGATCTGCTGTAAGACACTTCTGTAACTGTATTCTGAATGGAAATTTAAACAAGTTCAAACCCTGTGAATCAAAGTTAAACTTGTGCGGGGGGGTTCCTCCCTGCCCCCTGTCTGCTCCTCAGCACAACAGTGTATGAGAAGACCCCACCTTTATCAGAAGATTCACCTTTACCTTTGCTGCCCTGCCAGCTACAGAGTTATCCAAAATCATGTTGGAAGGGACTTCAGAGGTTACTTAGTCCAACCCTTGCCCCAAGGCAGGATCAGTCATGCCTAGACAACTGTCTGTCAAAAATTGGTTAACCTGTTCTTAAAATCCTCATGTGATGTGCTTTCTTCTCCTCCCTTGTGTTAAGTGGTTTACTTTAGTGCATACCTACCCTGTAGAAGGTCTGTAACTGAAGCCCTAGGATGTGAGCGTACATGACCACGCCTTTCTATTTTATTTATATTTTTTTATAATTGTGTTAAATGGTGATAAAGTGGCCCCGTCATTAACAAATTGCCAGTCTGCTTTTTAGTTAAAGAAGCTGCAGTCCTTATCCTGCTTTCTTACCCTTGGCTTGCAGGATACCAATTCTTGTTCAGGTTGAAAATAAAGTCTTGGTTGCCATGGTTGTGGTCGCTTGTTTTGAGTTAACTAGAGTTGTTTTACATCTAAGGAGTGTTTTGTTGCCAACCATATTTTCTTAACAATCTGGTATTTGGACTTGTGCTTGAAACCATCTTGTGTACCGAGGTACATGAAATGAGTATCTGCAGGGGGGAAAGGGGCAAACAACCTGATGATCTCCTCTTCTTGTGTGTATCCCACACGGTTTTGTTACTGCATCACCTCCAAGTGTTTCAGGGCCAAGTCCCACTTAATCTCACCTGCCTGCTGTGGTGCCCAGCCAGCTGCTCCCTGTTTCCCCATAACCCGAGCTCCTGGGGGCTTGAGTGCTAGTCATGCTTTAACATAATCATGTCAATTATCAGACTTAGTTTTGTGGGTTGTGTGTTGGTTGGGGTTTTTTTCCTTTTAATCTTCCTTGTTTTAACTGATGAAAGTGCTGACACCCCACTGAAAGACGTGCAGTAGCCTGGGGACTCCTTCAGTAAAAGCTGGATGTCTCATGTTTCTGTCCTGTGTCCCAAACCTGTACAGTGGTGTGCAAGAGTGTGTGTCTCCTGCCCCAGCTGCTGTCCCTGCCTTTACCCTCAGATGAGGGTAATAACACTTTCTAAAAGGAGACTGAGGTAAATATGTTTCCACCTCACCATCTTTTCAGTTTGAAATGATGCATTTGTATTCAGCACCTTGTCTTAATTAATATCCTGGTATGTTGGCATATCCACATACTGTCCATCTTTAAAGGGTCTCAGAATAAGCATCTGAAACTACCTTGCCATTTTGAGGGGGAGCATGATGGAAAAGTCAAAAATACTTGCAGTTAAGTATTTGTGTTGAAATACGTAATAATTTTGTGGAATTACCAAACCATTTTAACGCATGAAAAAATTTCGATAGTTGAGCTAAATCATAACACAAAAGAAATAAGCTCCAGTTTCCTTAATAGAAGGTGCATCTTCAGACTTCCAGAACAGAAATACAGACCTAAACCCTGCAGAAGACCAAACTAGCATGTCAATACAAAAGCCTAAGTAGAAATAATGGTAATAATTAGCACTGAAATATTAGTGATAGTAGTGAGCATTTTAAACACTCTTTTCCTTAAAATATAATTTAACTTTGATATGGATTCTGTAAAATGGTGGTAATGACAGAAACACAGCGGTCTGTATGTGTCCACAAGTGGAGCAAATAGATGCAATCTTGCTTTGATAACTTCAGTAACCTCAACTTTGCCAGTAGTATTGGGGGGAACAGAATCGGTTGGAAAATTGCAGGGTTTAATTTGCAGAGAGATTATTTTAGTGTATGTACTTTTCTTTTTCTGAAGTCAACTAGGCTTTTACAAGAATATTTTCATTGTTATTATTTAGATGTGGTAAAACTATATGGAATAGTTGTATTTGTACAGTTGCTAGCTATAGTAATAGTGCTTTGAAGTCTATGTTTCATTTAATTAAATTTCCAAGTCTTCTTTTCAGATATTTTTAATGTCTGTCTTTATACAGATAACCCGAATGCTGTTTAAAATCCACATGTCCCTGCTTTATGTAGTTTTATGTTAATCAAGCTTTGTTTTAGAAATACGACAGTTTAAAGTGTCTTGGCAGATTGGAAATAAAACAATGATGCCTGAAGTCTTTTCTGGGAAGTTCTTTTTCTAGTGAATTATAACTATAGAAGATAATGAAAGTATTTGTATAAATGGATTAGGCACCAAAATTTTCCGAAGAGCTGCTTTTCTGACATTCAGAACTCTTTGTCTCTAAATCCTGTGAAGATCTTTATATACCCACAAAAAGTTGGACATAATGTGGTTCCTGTCACGGGAGTGCTGACAGTCTGGGTCCAGCTTGTGAGATAGTTCTGCGCTCTGAAAGCTGCTGCTACATCTTCATTCTGTGAGAGGAGAGGATTGCTGTCACTTGACTCTGGGAACTGTTCTACAGAAGTGCCTCAAAATTGTCAGCTAAATTGCAGCACTGAAAAGCTGAGACCACTTAAAATGCTGTAAATTATATGTGCATAAATAGAGGAACAGAGCCAGGGTTTGTGGCATGGTTGGAGATCATCACTTAACTGCAGAAGATGAAGAGCGTCCTTGTAGCAGTCAAAGCGGTTGTGGCTTCTAAACAGTTTACCTGGTACTTCAAGCCCTATTGAATTTACTGAAAAGAGGGAAGTCATAGGACTCTTGAAAATAACTTCTACCTCTGCAAGGCTGCAGGGCACTCTTGCTGTAGCAGCTGCATCACGACAGTGAAGTAGAGCTTTTGGGCATTAAGTGATACAAGACGAAGACAGGAGAGGAATGGCTGCCTAGGGGGTTTATCACATGCTGTGAGCCAGCATGCACAGAGCTTTACCTCAGTTTGAACAAGGAGCCAGTTTAGAGCTTATGGGTCAGGTTTAACAGCACCACCAATGTGGGAGACACCGTGGTAGGTGTCTGTTACAGACAACCTGATCAGGAAGAAAAGGCCTTCTTCAGACAACTGGAAGAAGCCTCACATTTGCAGGTCTTTGTCTTCATGACAGGGCTTCAACCACATCAATATCGGCTGGAGGGACAGCACAGGAGAGCACAAACAATTCAGGAAGATTCTGGAATGCATTCATGGTAACTTCCTGATGCAAGTGGTTGAGGAGCAGAGGAGGGGATATTCTGTGTTAGACCTCAGACTTACAAACAAGGAAGAACTGGTTGGAGAGGTGAAGACTGGGGGGAAGCCTTGGCTACAGTGACCATGGGGTGGTGGAGTTGAGGATCCTGAGAGGATAAGCAAGACAAAAAGTGGGATCACAACCCTGGACTTCAAGAGAGACAACTCCGGCCTGTTCAGGCCAAAATCTGCTTGGAAGAATCCCATGGCGTGGGATACAGTCTGGGAATGAAGAGGGGTATAGGAGAGCTTGTCTAGGAGAGCTCAAGATTGATCTATCTTCACTTGCAGGAATTTACACTGTCATAAATTTTCATATTAAAATTGCCAGGGAGGAAATGTTTTCTCGATTACGCTTTGAATATGCAGCAGCCAGAATCTAGTCAGGAGGTGGAAACTCATCATTATGCAGCTGTGGCTTTCAAACTTCTTTATTCAGCAATTCTTTATGCTTGGTGGCTACCATCAGACACCATTCTTGCTATTGAGAGGGCTCGATGCTGCTCCCTGTGACAGCATCTCCAGATGCTTTTACAGAAGGTGGCTTGCTTGTTGCTGAATGGTTGTTAATCTTTGACCTCGTCCACGCCAGTTTAAATCTTTGGCTTTCATCTTGTACTGCCATGCTTGTGTAGGACAAGACCACTTATTTTAGGACCATACCACTGTGTTGCAGTGCTTTACTTCAGGCCATGCTTTGTTTCTTTCACCTCCCAGTGCTAAGAAATCCATGGTGTTGGCAGCGATTCCCATTGCTAGTGTAAGGAGAAGGTATTTTGCAAGATAGTGTCTTGGGGAGTGTTTCCTAGAAGGTGGTACAGGTGAGTTGCTGCTTTGGCATATCAGAGAATGGGGAGGAAGAATCTGGGTAGATGCCAACATTTAAATATAGGTAGATGAAGTTGTGCGCTTAGATGAACATGGACGTGTGTGGGAGCACAGATGGTGGATAGCATGGTGGAAAAGCCTGTACAAAAACACAGAGCCACTGGGTTTAAACAGATAAAACTCCCTAGCTTTGTCTGTACTGGCATTCAGGGGGTTGTCATATGAGTGCAGCTTTTTAATTAGGGACAACTACACCTCAGTCACCTTGTTTGGCTATCAGTGTTATCTGCTGTGGAGAGAGTGTAGTATGTGTTTATCTTTGTGTAGTTCTTTAAGAGTTCATAGGTTGGTCAAGTAGCTGTTATGTGTTCTCTGAACATGTATTTAAATAGTGTAATGCCTATTACCTTTAAGCCTTTAATTCAATATAACTCTTCCAGGAGGTGAGTTTTAAAAATTAACAACTGTAATGTTCTGATCAGGCTGTTAAAAAAGATATCAAATAAAGTTTAAATTGGAAGTAAGATTAGTAGCAACCTCATTCAGGTGCTCAGGCCTTGGAATAGAGGTGTACTGTTCACTGTTCTCTACAAAAAGGGCACAGAAATATACAGTGTCACTTAAAATGCGTAGAGCTGTATGCTGACCTTTTTGCACTGATTCTTTGAGAGAGACTGTGGTAGCTTTAAAACCGTATCTTATCTGCTCACTGTTTGATCTTCTCTTTCTCAGGGTAAACAGAATAGCTTCAGACCTCTCCAGGCTCTATAACTGACAGCAAGTGAGGTTCCTGTTTAATGGATTGTTTAGAGCTTAATTTTCCCCCTGTTCTTCAGGGAATTGGTGTCTCTGAGAAAATAATTGCATGGTTGATGAGGACAGAAGCTTTATTGCAGTGATCCAACAACCTGAATACAATTGTGACACTATATGAGAAACTTCAAGCAAATGGCCCATTCAGAAACCTTATGTAACCATGGCGGGTTTGAGTTTCCAGCAGATTTGAGTTTGCCTTTTTGATTATCATCTGATGTGAGAGGAGGCTTAGAGTTTCAAGTTCACAATAAACCTATTCAGAGCAACTCTTTTATTAGCTTGAACAGTATCTGCAGAGTTCTCTTCATCTTTGGCTTTACTAAAAGAAACTATTTAAACTTAACCAACAAGCAGGGATCCTGGAATTATAAGCAGAGTATCATTTTGTTTTGATAAGGCCGTCTATTACTTTGGGCTCTATCTGGAGTTCTTAAATGGCCCTGTTTATCTCTTCTGCATCATGGAACTTCTAGTACTGTTCCATGCAACTTGCTTATTTTTTAAGACTTCAGATTACTTTTAACCCATTTACTGGGTTAAAAACTCTGGCCCTGGGCATTCCTGCCACAGAGTCTGTCTGAAGCTGCAGGTATTTAATGTAAATTTTGTATTATGTTAAATGTATAGCCTTTTTCTCCTGTCCTCATGTGCAGTTCAGCATAACAGGAAGGACAGAATGAGGTACTGACGGGTGGGAGAAAGTTGGAGTTGGAAAAGAGCAGATATTTTCTGTGTGTTTTAAGGCAAAAGCTGGGGTTTTGCAAGTTTGGGATCCTGTTTGGATTTTTTTTTTTAACCTTTCCAAAAAATCCACAAAACAAGCTGGTTTTGTCCCTCTGTTTTCTGCTCGTAGACTGAAGTCTTTCCTGTTGACTGTGGGATCCACTGTAGTTATTCTCCTATGTCCTTGTTAGTCCCAGCCTGGTGGACTACATGCTCTCCTTCAGGCAGCTCCTGGGGATAATTTTGAAATTATAGTGACTGTAGATTGTGGCTCTTGGCTCAAATGTGAAATTTCACACAATACTGCAGAGCTGAAAATGCTCAATAGCATAGTTCTGATAGCATGCATTCTACTTCAGAAATCTTTCTTGGAGTTGACATGAATGGAGATATTTAATCTTTTTAAGTGTGAGCGTCACTGAGAGATGTTTCAGTGCAGGTTCCAGAACTGTACCTTGGTATCTACTGCCATAGTTCCAGAGATTTTAAGTTTCTTCTTTTGAGGTACACCTATTCATTTCCATCTTGTCTGAGAAAGAATGCTGACTTCTTTTGTGTGAGATTCTCTGAAAAAATGGAGACCAGGTGTTATTCCTCCATACTGTGTTATCTCTGTGAGTGAGTAAAAGTCTGTATTTTAGACAAAGCAGAATCATTTGTTTTGTGATAAACCTCCTCTGGTATTTGGTGGTCCATCTTCTGCTATAGCGAAACTTTTCGTCTTGCCATTTTTTTTATATGTGGGAAGGTATTTTTGTGTTACGGCTCACTGGTATATCTAGGCTGACTAAAACAGATGTTTTTTGCTGAGTTCCTAGTTGTCAGGGTGGTATCAGTGAAGTCTGAAATATATGGATAAATACTATTGAACTGGAAGGCTTCTAATACTGATTTTTGTTTTTATTCCAGGAATGTACTCCGGAGAACCTGGAACTGAAAAAGAAGATTTTCAGTCAGTTAGATCTTATTGTTGGTGACAATGTTATCTTGAGCAGCTCGACCTCTTGTCTCTTACCCAGCAAACTGTTCACTGGCCTTAAGCATGTTAAGCAGTGTATTGTGTCACATCCTGTAAGTATGATGGCATGTTTTGTTTTTGTTGTAGTAGTAGTAGTAGTACAGGTGTTTAACAAAACTGCATCCCAAACTTTTCCCTGCAGACTGAAAGATATAGAAGGATATTTGGAGCTCTTGTGTGCCATTGTTAGTGGGCATGGGCCTGACTTTTCAGAAAAACTTTAGTTTGGTCAATCTGTGAGCAGCAGCATCTACTAAATTGAGAGGATATATGCATGTTTCATACTATTGGCTCAAGATAAGCTGTGGTGCTGATACTGTTGTGCCTTACTCAAACTACTGGCTCTCAAAAAAATGTAGGAATTATGTGTTTTGAAGACAAAGCTATAAAATTCCCTACTTTCTTGTCGTGGCAGCATTAGTCTTTCCTAGTATCCTTTTTCAGCTGCTGTTGGGTAACAGTAAGGATCCAAACAGTGAGCTCCATGTGCTTGTCAGGTAATGTCGATGAAAGGTTTTGACTCTGGTTTCTTCAGTTCTGATGCAGAAGCAGCATACCTCAAGAGGAAAAGTGGGCGGATGAAACAGAACAAACTGTACTTGCAGCTGAATTTGCATGCTTTGTGACCAGCTGGGACAGGCATGCCAGAAATGGCATGACTAGAGGTGGCAGCAGAACCTCAAAATGCTGAAGGGCACCTGTGAGCCTCTGTGGAGGTCTATGCGGGGCTGCCAGACAGCAGGTTATCACATCTCTCCTCAGTATGGAAGAGCATTTTGTCTTGATCACCAGGATTCTTACTGCTTCTGTTTTCCACTACTCCATAGCATGTTAGCCTAATGCTAGTCTGGTGTTTGACAGATCAGTCAAGAGGACTGTTGTTATGAAGGTTTGTAGTATCTGGAGAACGGTACTGCTCTGCTCTCTGCAACCTGGTAACTACATGTTGTCTTTCTGGGGCATCCCTCAGGGTGTAGAGTAAATGTCAGTTCCCTGGGCATGCAGTGGCAGTGTGAACACAAAATACAGCACTACTTTATTGTAATGTCTCTGCAGCTACCTGTAGCCTAATGCTGCAGTGTCAAAGCATTTGGTCAGTCCCTTTCTGACACCCCTCCAGCACCACCATTGTGCCTTGGGGTGACTGGGAAGCAAAAGGAACCAGAGATTTGGTTTCTTTCTTTATAATTAGTTTTCATCGCCTTTTAATTACAAAAAAAAAAAAGTCCGACTTCAAAGTATGTATCTGTGCCTAGGTTTAGCCTTTCTTAGTCTAAAATTCAGTAGCTCCTTATCTCATATTTCCAGGGTTGAAACTTTCTGTAGTGCAAGAGAAGAGATAATGTCTCTTCTAGGCTTCTGTATTAAGTAACTATAGCAATAATATTTTTTTACCAATTCCTGGGCTTCTGCTTATTCTCTGACTCTTTGTCAGTCTTTATTACTCTTACTGTTTTCCCAAGTTGGTCTGTACCAGTTGACTTGTTTAGTCTGAGCTGCAGTCTTTGTAGGAGCCACTTCTGAAACGAGGTTTTATCAGATCTGGAAGGGTAGCGAAGTCCCTGTGTAAACATTTTCTAGGTTGATGTTGTAAGGATAGATGTATTTTCCAAAGCAAATACACTGGAGTGCCTTAAAAAGTCTAATTGTGTTGAAATGGTTTTGCAATCCAGCTGAGACTATTTTCTTGGTAATCTCAGCTTCACTCAAAGGGGAGTGTACTGGAGAAGGTTTGAGACAATCTAGTCTTCCAGGGGCCTTTCTGCATCTGTTATATCAGGAAACATGCTTGCTTTCTTCGCTTTTGGTGGTTTTTGTTTTAACCATGGCCTTACTAACATCTTGAACACAACTGTAGGACATGGGGAATGGTGGCTGCAAGAATCAAGCAGCCCTGGAAGATACTGTGAAAACAAAAAGTTCTGATATACCAGAAAAATTCAAAGCTAAAGTTGTAAGGCCTCTGGCACAGGTGAGCATGTTGAGCAGAAATGAAATGCCCAAAGGGCAGAAGGAGCTCATCCCTGTGCTTAACATAGCAATAGGTTCAGTAATTAGAAAAAATAAATGAAATCCTGTAGCATGGCTGTATGATAGAAATGCACGCGATACATGTAGGTACAGCTGTACTCTGCAAGCAGTTTCAGACAGCGTGTCAGTGGAGGTCTTCTGCAGAGTGGTTCATTTCTTATGTACTGTATACACGTGCTAGGTCACACAGCTAGAAATAACGAGGTAGAGGAGACTGTGTGCCACCGAGTGAAGTTCCTTGCTTTACAGGAAACCGTGTAATCAAATCACCTTAAAAATGTATTGACCTATATCTGTTAGATTTTTAACTCCACTACTCCTGTTGGAAGTTGTTTGTGTGTTCTAATCTTTGTTCCAATCTTATTAGCAGTCCATTGAAATTAATTTGATGTGTGTTGGCAGCATTTGTGTAGCTAATTCTTTCTCTCTGTTTACTTTGTCATATCCTTTCTTAGCTTTTGTTTTGTTAGGCTGAGTAAGGTAAACTCTTCCGGTCCCTGAAGAAAGGCTTTGCATTCACCTTCTCATTTTTAGAAACCTTCCCCCACCCCCGGTTTCATCCATGTTTTACCACTTTTAGTTTTTACCAGCATCTGTTGTCTCACTCCTAAAAAACTGTCTTCGTAAGTCTCCTCAGTGTCCTTATGAACACACCCATATACTCCCCGTGCCAAGTTCATGAAATGGAATATTTCAATAAGATGACTGTCAACACTAATCTTGGAAGAAATTTATAATAGCCTCAATCTCTCTCAACAATTAACTTGTCCTCTTCCTGATTGGAACCTGTGATATACTTAAGGGTTAGAAAAGCCTTCAGAGAACTTCTTGGTGCTTGCAGTGGTTTTGGGTCTTGCTAAATTGCCTGGCACCGCACCTCCAATGGTGCCCATCATGCAGTTCTCAGCGTTGGTAGTGGCATTGCCAAAGAGACTGATGTGAGAAAGGTTATGTTGGAACACAAGACACTTTAAAGGGAATGAAGTAAGTGTGTTACATCAGTAGTTAGAGCAGACGTAGCCTACAACAGGTTATGTATTGGTCAGACCGTCCAGTAAAAGGAACTGTGTAAGTAATGAAAAGAAAGAACATACAGAGAGGAAAGACTGCTTTGTGCATTGCTGTGACTAAATCCTGTACTCGCATTTGCATGAGCATAGTTAGAGCACTTGTGTAAAAAGGAGGATGGTGAAAGAATCAGTACTTAATTACCATCCTTTAAATGTCAGTTTTATTTCTGGTAGTAATTTATGATATGTTAGTTCCTTCTATTGCCTGGAAACTAGACAGAGAGCTGAGTTTAGCACCTTAAGAATGTGGCTGAAGGACTGCTGCTTTTGGAGAGAGCATGCAGGCAGTGTTACTGCCTGTAACACTATGACCTGAAGAACTTTTAGCTGTTTCTAGCATGTTCTTTAGAATTTTCTGTTTATTACTTCAGTAATACAAAGATCTTGACTTCACGAGAAATTACATTTGGGAAGAGTCAGGGAGAGGTAATTTTTTTTGAGTAGGTACAGTGTTTGAAAAAGTTGCAGAACAGGTTACCTTCAAAGTATGTTTGATGTGATACTTGCTACTGTGTTTAGCATATATTTACAGGCTTGGGCCAGTAGCAGCTTATCTTAAGTGTTGCACCTTACAGGTGGTGTTTAGCAATAATTTTGTTACAAAGTTCTTGAATATGTGAAAGGAATGGCCTTCCTTCTGTGGAAAGACAGGTGGTGGCCATATGTCTTACAGCAACAAACAGGCATGAATATTGAGAAAACATCAGTTTACTCAAGTCAGTATAAAGTCTTCTAGTACTCTTTGAGTGCTGTCATCTTTAGTGTAGCTCCATGAACTTTGCTGGGGTTAAACAGAGTTAGATGTAAAGCAAGATTAATTATTTTTTTAATTTGAATTAATATACCAGCTCTTATTGGATTGGTGAAGTCTTTCAGGGTCTGAAGATCGGGCTTACTGTGTTCGCTGGAAAAGATCCATGCTAGTAGAAAGCTATAAAGATGCTTTATATTAACTTGTTCTGGTTATCTGTTGATAGCTGACGTTCTTCTTTTGTGTTTCTTCTTGAGGTAAATCCACCTTACTTTGTGCCGTTGGTTGAAATTGTTCCTCATCCAGAAACAGATCCCTCTACTACAGAGAGAACATACGTCCTGATGAAGAAGATTGGTCAATCTCCTGTCAAACTAAACAGAGAAATTGAGGGGTTTGTTCTGAATCGGCTCCAGTATGCAGTGATAAGTGAAGCCTGGAGACTTGTGGGTGTAGGTATATTTATTTTCTTTTCCAATTTCTACACACACACACTGCTAGCTTTGTAAATGTGACAAGTGAGATTGTATATTCAAATTTCCTATAAATTTGTGTTGTCTTTTTTCAGTTGTGCCTTATGAACATGAAATACATACTAACATGTAAATTAAAAACAGTACGAAGTGATGTCAGTTATAAATGGCAGACTGAGAAAAACAAAGTGATATGATCATAACCACTACCCTTTATCCTCCTTTCTTTTCAGAATACTGTCATTTTCAAGACAACCAAAAGAACGATCTTAAAAGCACAGAAATCGAAATACTGTATTTCTTTTTTCTAGGTTGTCTCATCATTTCCTGTTATTTTCTGAATGTTTCTGGCCTACTGTACAGTGGTTATGAAAATAATATTTTAAATAGTTTTCTCTTTGGCCTTTCAGGAATTGTACTCATAGGTTCGACAGTTACTTGATACTTGTAGTTAAGGACAGATTTCTCCTCCTTTTGCCCATTCAGACTTCTAGCTGAGAATCATTTGTTTGTACCCCTTCAGCTTTTCCCACAGTTACCTGTTTTGTGCTGCAAAGTCTGATCTTTCATCAGGAAGAACTGAATTATGAGTCTGTCACTATTCTGTTGAGAAGAGATTCAGTTGGACTTGAGTAGGGCTTACTTTTTTGTCATGGAGAATGTGTTGATTTTTCAAGCTGTTTAAGACAACCGTGCACACAAACATAGGTAAAGATCTTAAAACTAAGGTAATATTAACATATCATAAACAAAGCAACTCTTTTTCCAAAGCAGTATCTAAACATAGTTGCTGAACTGATTTTGCTTACCTCTGGTTAGCTTCCACGAGCAAGACAATACAACAATATAAAAGAGGTGGTGAATAATAGTAAATAAAACAATACTGGTAGGAAGTATCTGACTTCTACTGGACATTTTTCTTTAAACTAAAGAAGTTTCTGTTATTAGAAAAGTTAATACAAATTCTTAAGTATGTGATAAGAAAAACCCCTTCAGAAAGTTGTAATCATGTTGAAGACACAGGATATAAAGGATAGTAACCTCTAAATTGTTTTGTAAAACATAGTAATCCCAGATGAAAAAAAAGATTTTGAGAATAAAAATGTAAAAACTACTACTAAAAGTGTGAAGAAGGAAGTTAAGTTCACGGTGAAAAAGCTAACTGAACTGCAATGGTCATTGTTAAGGAAGTTCAAACTCTAACCTTTCCTTGAAAGGAAGGGATCTGACAAAGAAGAACTAGTCATGCTAAGAACAAGATTTTTGGAGCAGGAAAGAGTAAATGAGTAATGGCAGACTGAAGGAGAAATGGAACTTATCTGAGAATCCCAAAACTCAAACATGAAGTTGATGAAATACTGATTTAAGCACCTTTTTTACAGAACAACTAGCGTAATGCTGCAGAAATGGAAGTTAGCACTTGTATCTGAGTTCTTTTAAAAGAGTTCAAAGCATTGTTGGGAGACTGTGGCCAAGTAAGTCTGATGATGTGTAGGCATTGTGATACAATACCCTTGGTCAGCACAAGTGTCCAGGGAAGTAATGCCTCAAAAATATAGTAGGATTCTTTCACGTCTCTGAGAGGCATAAACTGAATTGTGGAAGTTACTGCTCTAGAAACCTAGGATGCTAAAAATAGGAATGGGTTCAGGGAACGTTTAGACACACTCATGTTAGAGGAAAACCATGCAGAAGCAACCTCCAGCTGTCGAAGTCTTGAAGACTGAACTGCTGGGAGCTGAGACAGTACATATCATTGAAAGTGTCACTCTGTATTTGGTCTTCGGTTATGGAAAGAGTATAAGAACACTTCATGGGCTACTATTGGAAAAGATGTATTGATTTGAGTCAACCTTTAGTATGAACCTATATGGACACTTTTGGGGTGTGTGTTGGTATGTGAACAGTAACAAAACAGTGCTTGAAGCACTAACAGATAATGAAAGTTGCTTCTGTTGTGCGTCATCAAAGTTTCCAAGTTGTTCTGGTTTTGTATAATTTTATCCCCTTTCAGGCAAATACACATTTAAACTGTAACAACTTTGATGGCTATATTTCCATTCCAAAAGCCTGAACAAAACAGAGCTATCAAAGGTGTATAGTTTCAGCTGTGTGACTTCAGGCTGCGCACTGCCTTTGATGAGAGGAGAATCACTGCAGATAGGTGAGAGCTGCAGGCCTGGGACATTTTCTGTGTTTCTACTGTTGTGCTGCCAACTTAGTTGTTTTTATTGCAAGTCATGTTCTTTTGGTGTTTCCACTTTCAAAGTGGGGAGAAATACTTCTTGCTTCTGATTGTTAAGTCACTTTTCAGTCCGTATTGTTGAAAATGTCAGCCTCTCCAACTCTCAGTCTTTGACAGGCTCCTAAAAATCAAGTTTTACTGACAGTGATGCCTTCTGGTAACAAATGTTTTCCTTACCCTAAGAAGCACTGGGGGTGGAAGATAAACTACAAATATTATTAGCAGGAGAGCATTCCTGTCCAAAATGACCACCCTGTTAATCCTTTTGGGGTTAGATATGTAAATTGCATGTATTGGATGAGGCAACGCAAATCAGCTTGGATACAGAACACAGACCTTCTTATGAAATTACTTATGAACACTGTTGTATTTTGATGCTAATAATTGTATGTTGCTTTTGACTATTCTAAAAGAACAATGAGACAGAACCATAAAACCTAATTTCAAGCTTAATTGTTTTATTAGTGGTTGTAAGGGTCTGAACGAGTATCTTTGTATGCTTACAGTTACATGTCAAACTGATCAGTGCTCCTATTTCTGTTACAAGTTTTCTTTAATTTCAATATGGTGAGTGGTTGAGAAAAATCTACGTTGTTGCTGGAGGACTGTTGTATTTGCACTGCAGTGTATCAGTTCTTTGCCACATAATAAGGACATAAGTATTCCATATATAAATGCTATGTGTGAACCAGGAGAGAAACATAGCAGCAGTCTCTAAGCGTTTTGCAGCAACTTGAAATTATCTTAAGTCAGCCCCGTTATGTAAACAACTATCTGGGGTTTTTTTGAGGACTTCGCTGAGATGCAGGCTTGAAAATTCTCATCTGAGTCCTCGCCTCAAAATATTTATAGTACTGGCAGGGGAGGGATCTTACACATGTGCACATATACTTTTATGAAAGTCCAAATTTAGACACCTTGCAGTGGACCAAAAGAGTCTGTCTGTCTTTGTTTGTTTGGTTTTGGGGATTTTTTTTTTCAGTCAGTTGAGTTTATTTCATTCGAGAAACTAGTGGAAACTTCTCCAGTAGAAGTATTTATGGTGAGGGGTCTGGAGGACAAGTCTTATGAGGAATGACTGAGGGAACTGGGGCTGTTTAGCCTGGAGAAGAGGAGGCTGAGGGGAGACCTTATCGCTCTCTACAAGTACCTGAAAGGAGGTTGTAGAGAGGTGGGGGCTGACCTCTTCTCCCTAGTGACAAATGATAGGACGAGAGGAAATGGGTTCAAGTTAAGCCAGGTGAGGTTTAGATTGGATAGTAGGAAAAACATTTTCACGGAAAGGGTTATAAAACATTGGAATAGGCTGCCCAGGGAGGTGGTGGATTCACCATCCCTGGAGGTGTTTAAAAAAAATGGGTAGACATGGTACTTGGGGAGATGGTTTAGAAGTGGTTTTTGTCAGGTTAGGATAATGGTTGGATTTGATGATCTTAAAGGTCCCTTCCAACCTCAACAATTCTAATATTCTATGAATTCTATGATTCTATGAATTCTGTGATTCTATGTACTGTTAAAAAAGGCATTGGTGGTAGGACAGACATGCAGGTACAGCTGTAATAACAACATTTATCTGGAAAACTTTATCACAAATGGACTGAGCAGCTTGCATGATACATTTTAGTTCCCAAATGTAGCTTGGCAGCTGACGACCTGCCAGTCTCTCTCTTTTCTTTAGCAGTGCAGTGTTGGGATGTGTGAGGGATGGGGCATGGGACGGGGATGATATGATGGGACAAGGGCTCTGATACAGAGCATAAAAATGGGGCTGTAGAGAAAGCAGTGTGGTAAATATAGCTGCTTGCTGGATGATCTGAGGGGTTCACCAACTTCTGCCTTGTGGGCCCAAGAGTAGGAGAGGCTATAACACAGCCAGAAATCTTAGGTAAGGCCCTGCCAGCAGGTTAGCTTCAGGCTCAGACTCCACATGGTGCTCAAATTGCATGTGGGCATGGATGCTGGAGCAGAGAGAGAAGCATAATTCAGGGCAAAGTGATAAAAGTAGCAATGACAAACCTGGGTATTTGGATGCAGTTTGTCTTTGGCAAAGGTGCTGAGATCCCCAGGAGCATACACAGGGAGCTGGGATTTTGAAGCTAGGCACAAAATGAGTGCTGTGAATGCATGACAGGGCCCAATGTGGGAGTGAGAAGTAACGGCGTTAAGGTGGTGAAAAATTAGGAGGCCTGAGATCCCGACTTGTAGGAAAGTAGCAGAATGAAAACTCAGTTGGAGACTTACAGTTGGGTGCTGAGAACTTTGGCCACGTGGACAATTAGGAACGTGGATTTAAGGGTGCAGAAGTTTGGCTTTACAAGAACTTAGAAGCAAAGACCATAGATTCAGTTATGGGCCTAAACAAAGGAATTGAAGCAAGTGCTCCCCTTAGAGGCAGCAGTGCTACAATGAGATGTTTCATTTTGGATCCAAGTTAGTCTTTCGTGTGACAAGATTTCTTTTTGAACGTTGTTTTCACTTGCAAGTCATGAGCACTTAGGCAGTGCAGGTGTTTGTGGCAGGAACTTTCTGCATCAGTTATCTCTGTCTCCCCATCCTCTGCATTTAATCCATGAAAAAGCAGATACTGGGAACACTCCAGTCTGTCTCTTTAAGGCCATGTATCCGAGGACTTTCTGTAGGACCACATAGTGTATATGAGACTGATATTCTTGTAGGTTTCTTATTTATGTTTTTAATTCTTAAGTCTCTGGTAGAAGTGTTGCAAAGCTGATTACGATGTGAGTAAAACGTACTGTGAGACGTTGAGGTTGAAGATCCTTATTCCTCTTTTCTCAACCCTAAATTTTGATATTACAAGTTTGGAATCATCAGAATAATCTGTAGCCAGTAACAGGAACAATATCTCAAACAGCATTCTCTGTTATTCCGTTACCATTTATTTACTTTGTCATGCCTCCATTGACAGTGGTCACTGGTAGGTCTGATTTTGTTCATAACTCCTTGGAGCAGAGACTTACTGCCTTTATTTGTCTGGGAAGCACCCTGTGCACTGCTGACACTATTACTTTTATACTTTTACCAGTACCAATGCATTCTATAGTAGCTTGGAATTATGTTGCGAAAGCGTGTTAGTTAAATAGCTTGACTTTGTCTTGTTCTGAAGGTTAAGTTTTGGTTGACTTCATCCAGAAAATGACAACCAAACAGTTTCACTAATGCTGTAGATCAGAAGTCTCAAACCTTATTCTGAATATGTAGGACTGTGGATTACTGAGTGGAAGCTTATCTTGGTGAAATATTTTTCTGAGCATCACCTGGAATTTGCAAGGAGGTCATGAAATACAGCAGCAGAGATAGGAGACTACATCAGTTTTTCAGCCCAGATCTAATTTAGCAGTTCCAGCTGCTTTTAAGGACCTGCTAAAACTATTTTGCGTGATAGATCATATAAACATCTTAAGAGTCTGTATTTTCCTCTGTATAACCTTTCCATACTGTCTTAATGTATTTTTTTCTTTAAAAGTTGATTTTCTTTTAGGTTCTAGTCATTGTAAAAGACAAGAAGAATGGGCAGTCCTGCCATTTTTGTTAATCTTTTGGAAAATAAGCAGTCATGGTTTGGCTGTGTGTCCATTTTATTTTATTTTCACAGCAATCAGGTGCATTGGCTTCAGTCCCTAATTTGTGTACCTCTCCCTTCTCAGGTGACTAGCTTGGCAGTCCTTAAATGCTGCAAGACTTTTTTATTCCAAATTCCTTATTATTAATAATTGTATTATAGTGTTATCCAGCAGACCTTTCCAAAAGATCAAAGATAAGGTATAGGGTTAAACATCTAGTTAGATCTAGTGCCCCATAAAAGGGGGATATCGTAAAAGGAAGTTTAAATGGCCAGGGAGAGAAATAGCATTGATACTAAGTGTTTCTTACAGGGTGAGGTGAGTGAGGGTGCCATGGAAGAAGGACGATAAAAGCCAGCAAAGTGAGGAGGTGTGAAGTGTGTAGGACAAGAAGTTTCTCAAACATGATGAAATGGAAAGAGATGGAGCTGGTAAGACGGATCTAGGAGAAAAGTCATATATGCAAAATGACAGGACTGGAAAAAGATCTCATCAGGGCGTGGATGGAAGGGACTTGATTGAAGTGATAGTGAAGAGAAGGGTGTAACAAGTGCTGCTGAGAGAGAATGCATATATTAGTGGCAATCAGAAAAAAAAATATCTGGATTTGGGAGATACAGAGGATAAAGTTGCAAATTTGGAGACAGAAAGTATGTGGTCCAGGCGCAGTGGAGTCCAAAATAACTCTATAGACAGACAGGAATGAGTAGGAGAACATGATGCATTGGTAGTATGAGAAAAAGTAAGATAGTTTTTTTTCATCATGTCACATTTAATATGATTACAAACCAATTCAGTGACAGAAGTTGTGATGTGGGTGTGACTCACAGATGTAAAGACTGTTGATTAAAACCAAGCAGGTTGGCTCAGGGCCTAAAGGTGGAGACTGCAGAACCGCCATGGGTTTTTGGAAAGGAGAAAAGGGTCCCTGCATAGCACAAAGCACTAATGAAATACCAAGAGAGCATTAGGACAATACCGTGGCATCATGGGAGATTAAAATCTCCAGGAAGATGAGATTGTGGTATATAAGTGGTTCCATAAGAAGTGTGGAGGATTCTGAGCTCGTCTAGATATTGAAGTTTGACCATAGGGGTCACTGAGGATTTTGGTGGAATTTATTTTAAATTAAGATCCTAATTCTGTAGTTGTGAAAGCTTCTGGTGAACTCTAACATACTTCCTCTTCCCCCTGACAAGTGCTCAAGGGGAAGCTTACAGGAAGGTTATCCAGGATGAAGAGGTTGAAAAATCCCTTTGGGAAGACTGTTTCACACCTAGACTTAATGAAACTGGGTTGGAACTCTTTCTTGTTTACTTCCTAGCATAAACAATGATCCTTGTGGAAGACACCTTGCTGACCTTGCACCCACCCTGCTGAATCATTCCACCAACTTATGATCTCCTTAACATAAGTGGGGAGTAGGGTTATTCCCTAAGGGAGGACAGTCTAACTTGTTTCTCATTTATGTGTTTTTAATTTCTGAATAGAAAAAAAAAAAGGCTTTTATTTATGAGGGTCTACAGGACAAAGAGAAACTGACCTCACATGTATGGAATAACATATACCTTCACTGGAGGGATCTGTTGTGTTTTCCTCTGGTAGCAGCATTTTTTGCCTTTTAGCAGCTGTAACCATAAAATTACAGCTACAGTCAAAAGGCCAAGAGCAAAGCACTCAGCTCATGATTGAGAGGGCACCTGGCCTTCAGATGTCAGTACCAAAGATGAGGACTATGGTATCAAAAGAAAAAAAAAGTTTTTAATTTGAAAAATAATTTGCAGTGATTTTGAAGTATTTCAAGAGCCTTAACTCTTTAACATTATGTTTACAGTTTTTAACTGCTGCTGTGGTTCAAATGCTTCTCTGGAACTTGTGGTTAATCTTTTGTCCACAAATCCATGTCAACCAGGAAAAAAAAAACCACTCATCAAGCACAGCTTTACCAGCATAACTCATTGTTTGGATGAAGCACTCCCAACAGCAGAGTGCTTTTGTTGACTTTGCTGATGTCATTCAGAGAACTTGTGTTGCCATGTCAGGGGAAAAAACTTTGACAGAACGTATGGCGCCTGTGTTAGTTACACTGATGCTGGGCTGTAATCTGAACACTGTCTGAGGTTTTAGTTTAGTCCTGTCTTTATACAGACCTTTCTGTCTGGCTCTAGATTGGTTACTTTACCATGCCTATACCTTACCTTTAAGTTAAAGAAAATAATGCTTCCTTATCCCTGCCATTTTATGTCTAATTAAATTGTTACCAGAGCTGCATGTTCTATATATGGTGGGTCGATCTTAAGAATTATGTTATTGTTCCCTTTTCAAGATAGAGTTCAAAAGCCACCTGCAACAGGGATTCAGCCAGGCTTATTTTTGTTAGGAGCAGTGTCTACTAACAGATTGAGACTTGAGGCTGAGTCTTATAAAAGGCTCTATTTAAGTGTCAGATGATGAAACTTGATGTCTGTGGCCAGCTGTAGAAGTCATGTTGGTCCTTGGCTTTTAACTTTCTTTTTAAAGTAACAGTAGATGATGTGGCTGCTGAACACAAGAAGACACTGTGGGTGGGATTAAGCTCACTGAAGGTGGGATTTCTACAATGTAGACATTGACATCCAAGCTCTTACTCATCTTTCATTCAGTGAGGAGAATTAGGCCCTTTTAGGACAGAACTCACCTTACCTATTCTAGATGCCTGCTTGAGGATGCTGATTTCCTTTTTCTCCCTAGTGATTATAAAGACAGTCTAGATGTCTAACTCAGATGTCAATGTCTAGAACAGGTCAGGAGAGCTGTCCTGCGTGCCCATAACTCTAGCTGATCACTGTGTGATACGAATGAGCATTCAGGCAGGGCCCTGCGAGGTGAAAATTTAACAGGAAAAGACGTGTCTTTGTCCAAGCAGATGAGTATACTTGTGTTCTGCAGCTCAGAGGGGCTCGTGGAGAAAGAGGTGCACTGATTGGGGAAGACATCTCAAGGTAGGGCAAGAAGACAAATTAGAAGCAGTTCAGCATGTCATCCACCTTCTTAACCAGAAGGAAATGTTTTTGTTTCTGGGAATAAAGAAGACAAGTTCTTGAAACCAAGCTTTATCTGATGGAAGTGGTTAGAAGAGGTCTTAGTTAATTCCTGTCATTCTAGTTGGTGGAAAACAACCTCGTATAATAAATATTATTCTTCTCCAGTAAATCTGTTAAGGTAATGAACTGTAACTCCTTTTTTTTTTTTTTTTTTTTTTTTTTTAACGAGACTTCGTGTGCTTGCCCTAACCTGATGGGGGCGTTGGCTTTCTTGTAAGTGCTACCATGTGGGTGGAACGGCAGTGCTCAACTTTAGCAGGAGAAACGCTTCATTTTTTATGCTCCGTATCCTGCCAGCTCTGAGATGTGAGACTGGCAATGAACTTGAGAACCTGGGCAGGTTGAGGCTGGGTAGGTTGAATGTTCAGTGAGTTTTGTGGGAGGGAGTGGCAGCTACCTTGCCTGTGTGTTCGGTCCCAACCTTTTTTGCAGGTGGCCTCAGGAGCAGTACCCACTGCTGCACCCCCGTTCTGCCAGTTGTGACTCTGCCCAAAAATCCAGAACTGAGAGAATATGAAGGGAGGTGTAAGATTTAGCCAAAACTCCTGTATTTAAAAGGTCTGGTATAGTACTTGGATTCGATATAAACTCTCTTGGTCATGTGCTATTAAGAGTGTCACGTTTGCTCTGTGTTCTCCAGTTCTCAGTTTCTGAGAAAAAAGTATATTGGTTAAAATAAACAGCTCAATTTAGTTTTAGTACATGAATTATTGTAAGTAATAAATGTCAGGCAAACTAGTGTTTACAAACAGTAGATATTGTATGAAAAAGTATTAATGTATACATTTAAAAATAAGATACTGTCAAAAATGTATCGAAGTGTATTGGGATTATGAAGTACAGCAATCTTAGAGATGTGAATGAGTGATTATAGTGAACCATAGGAAGGCTTGTATAGTGGACATTTCTGGCAAATAGTTGTGTTTCTGTTTGCAAGCTAACTGCTATTTTGAGCCTTAGTTTTTATTACTTTTTTAATTTTTTGATTGCATACAGAAAGGCAATTTTGCATTGAACCCAAACATTCACAAATCTTCCTTCCTGTTCTACTTTTGCTACTTAGGAGGGAGTAGTATCCCCTACTGATCTAGACATTGTGATGTCTGATGGATTGGGAATGCGATATGCATTTATTGGACCTCTGGAAACCATGCATCTTAATGCAGAAGGTAGGTAGTTAAAATGATATGAATATGAAGGGAAGGCTTAAGTTGCACAAGCCTCTGGAAATGTGATATAACAAACCAGGTTAGGATTGCTGCAACTATGACTCGTCTCTCTCTTTACTGTCATGATAAGAAAAGGTAAATTTATCTAAAACTTGAGGTTGGATGGAAGGAAATGGATATTGACTATCGTATTGTAACTGATCAGATGAAAGATGACAAATCATTGAAACAGTAGCTCTGTACTTCATTTTTTTCAAGATTTGTTCCAGTGCTTTGCAAACATTGCTGTACCCATAGTTCAGGACTGTTTGAACATCAGGAAAAGAAAGTATTTGAAAAGTTTATCTGATAATCTGATGTCAACAGAAACTCACTTTCTGTAGATGAGTGCTTCCCCCCCACCCCGAATTTGTAGCAAAGACAGTGTAAATATCGCTGGTGCTAGCTTGCTTTAAGCTGGCTTAAATCCTGAGTGAAGTAAAATTGCTTCTGTCCGCAAAACGCTGTGTGTACAAAGTTGACTCAACAAAGCAGTCAAGTAACAGTTCAACATCTGACTTGCATGATCAAGACAGATTTTTACGTGCTTTTGGAATAGTATACATGAATCACAGCTAAATAAAAAGTGAATTGCATAAAATTAAATAAAAATTACAGATCAGGATTACGAAGGTTTGAATTTAACAAAACATGTAAACTTCAAGAAGTAAAGGTCAACTAAATACATTTTTAGCTCTTTGTATTCTGGGCTCTGTCTTTATTCTGGTTTTGTATGGTCTCTGACATGGTAGGCCCCTGCTCCGTGACTGGATCTTGTGGGCAGTGCTGCAGTGCCTAATAATAAAATAAAAAAACCATCCAAGATCATAAAATACCAGTGCACAATTAGAAGTGTTACTTTATGTCTACTTGTTGGTTAGTTACTTGGCTGAAACTTAAGTCTCTTAAGGCTGACTAAGCAATTTTGACATGAATGTGGAATTGTGGATCCTCCACCAGAATCTTTCAGCTTGTCAGTTTGGTTGTATATCGTTAAATTAAATGTCACAAAGTGTTTGCTTTTGTGCATTGTTAGGTAAACAACATCCATCCTCTAAATAGAGGCACCTTCCTAAAAGTTTCCCTCTTCTGATCTGTTAATATCTGACAGTTTCCAGTCCTCTCTAGTGATTTTAGACTTACTCAATATAAACCATATACATTCTTTACACAGAACAGAACAGATGCACGTAGTACTAGCCTTAAGCACAGCAGTCTACCAGGAGTCTTGAAGGCCAGGGTTGTCCAGTCCTGCACCCACCACTCCACTAAGCTGCCATGCCATCCTCTGCAGGAACCATCCACGCACAGGGTTTTCTGTCAGAGCAACTTGCTGAACTGCCTCTACTAAAACATAAAACCAAACCAAAATGCTTGTTAATACCAAAGAAATTGTAATCTGTTTTAGAGATCAAATCATACTTGTGAATCCTTTTTTTAATTCATGTTTTAGACTCCTTAATTCTAAAGCAATGTTTACTTGAGATGAATAGAATCATATAAGTCATCTGGGTTGGTTGTGATGGTCTTCCTGGAGTGCCTTTTGGCTTTTAATGTTCTATCATGATCTAGCTTAGCTTCCTCCATCCCATCAGGAAGTAGTCATTGTTACAAAAACATTTCTGAAATTTCCCATCTCAAACCAGTTTTATGTAACATATGCACCTGGTAGGTTGCTTATTCATGGTAGGGTTCTAGAACCCTATCCAGCTTCTAGATTTAATGCTACCTTCTCTTAGGAATTTTAGTATTCCAGATCAGAGGAAGAAAAATTATGAAATATAATCCAAGCAACTGATAACCTGGAAGAGTAGTCTTGTGGTGGGCTTGCAAAATACAAACCCAAAATATACCTGTAGAGTTATTTTAATCTTATATAATATTCTCAGTTAAAAATAACCCTAAAAATAACATCATTCGTACACTTGTGGACTGGATCACTTACACAAAAGCACCTTGTCGGCTTGTTCAGTAACTTGGATCATGAGAAGTATTGCTTCACTCCCAATCTTGATGCATTGTCTCTGAGTCTAGAGCTGCTCCTGTTTATGTGCTGGCAGGCTGACTCAGGCTGTTGCTCTCATCAGAGACAGTTTAAATCAAAATTGCTGATGTCAGGACACTTGATGGCTTATGGTCATAGTTCCATACCAGTTCTGGCTTCTCTTTGGTTGCCCAGTATTGCTTGACATAATACGGAATAGCACGGACCTTCTCTTGATTGCCCAGGACAACCTGCTCTGATGCATTGTACTAATAGTGTGTATTTTGTATCACTGGAGGGAAATGGAGGTAGAGATAAGAAATCCCCTCTATCCTGTTTGTTAGCCTGTCTAGCAGCTTCACCAGCTTCACAGCAGCTGCCTTTTTTTACAGCCATAAGATATTAATTACCCACAATCTTAAATTCTCTGTTAATCAGTCAGGAAGGATGGTGGGGATGCACGGAAGCACATGAGAGGAAAATAGTGTTATTTTGGGGATATCTTGGAAGACTGAGAAGTCTTTCTTCTTGGGTTGTTTGTGGTTTGGGTTTTTTTGTAAGGGTGATGTGATTTTTGTTTGGTTTTGAATAAAGAATATTATTCCAACAATTTTTTTTTTAGATCAGTGTTACTTCTTTCCTTGTGGGATGCGTACATCAAGATCTTCCCATGGACTTCCTATGTGCTAATGCCAGGTTTCCGCCATGTTAGTTCTTACATACTTTCCTCCATATTCATAAATGGTTCTATCAAAAGCTATTATCTAGGCCACTTTACATTACCAGTTAATCCATGCATGAATATTAGGAATTTTGAATATATGGCAGTGAGCCAACAGCCTTGAATGTGGAATAAAATGACAGTGTCGAGTCACTAAAAGGAGCAGAAGCAGCAACAGCACTTTGAGAACTGAACTGCAACAGACAGGAAAGAAACCCGTTTTTCCCCCGGGGAAAAAAAGCACATCCAAATTGCATAATATTATCATGTTGATTGTTGGTTTCAGTAAATAAAATTAATGTTGATCTTAGTTTCAGTAAGCTCTGTCTTCTGAGTCTGTCATCTTACGATACATGGCAGCATCGCAACAAATGCTGTTGTCTTTTACAAGGAATATCAATAGACTTCAGTAGAGTCATTTTACCCGTTTACTTTATTGTGGGATTACATTAGCAGACACAATGTCCCTCCTGTATATATACCTGGGTATTTGTGAATATACTGAAGGTGATCCAGCCTCAGTAAGATTGCATCTCCTGAATCTCTTGTTTCTTGAACTGTCAGCTCCTTTTAAGCCCTTGCAAAAAATCATTTGTAAAACCAGAGGCTAGACTATCATATACTGTGTTTTACATGTTTGCAGCAAAAGTTCTTCATACATATTTCACAATTGTCTGTCTTAGATCAGTTACTTTAATAGTGGGTGATTTAGTGAGCTAGAGTTGGAATTTAATCTTGATCTAAATTGATAATATTAGCAGAAGAGCTGGATAGGGGGAGGTTGAAGGATCTTTGTTGCTATTTTCTCCCCTGCATTTCTAAAAACACCGTTCCAGAATCATATTCTACCTATCGCTCACTGTGGTATTAGTACAGGTGACTACAGGAGTTGTGTGAAAACTGGGGCTCATGTATGGTCCCTATAATATAAGTACAAATATCCTGTAAGCTAGGAATTGAGTCTTCATGGTCAAAATTGTGTTTCTCTTACTGGAAATGGGCATGTTTGCTTGTTTTAGAAGCACCAGCCAGATGAATTAGTTTTGGATGATAGGAGCAGAATGATTGTGTTGTATGAAAAGCACAAAACATGAAAAGGAAAGAGGGGGGGAATCATAAGTCATAGTTCAAAGGAAGGAAATTTTTCTTGTCTGGCTAGGCAAAACATAAACATGCATGTTTTCTAACAATTACTGTAGACAGGTATTCTGGCTGGTTCAAAAGCAGAGATTATTTTAATTGCTATGGCCACTGCTTTAATGCTGCCATATAGGGAGCCAACCAAGCTTTTGTACCATGAGCTAGTAAGCAGAAGGTGTGAGAATCTCTAAGTTAAGGTAGTAAAATCTAAGAAAAGAAAGATTTCCTCCGTTGTGTTATGTTTTAGGATAGTAAAATATTGCAACTTAATTCAGGGATATTTGTAAACGGGTACTGCAGAGATGAAATATCGCAGTGGTACATAATCATACAAAACCCCTCTTCTTTCATGAACCCACCAGTTATTTCATACAGGTTTATACACATTCAGTTCACTTCCCAAAAGGCTGGAGAAAGCAGTTCATAGTCCTTCTTGAACTGCTGTTTGCCTCTATGCAGCTGCAGGGCTTTCTGTATGAAAAAGTTTGTGTGCAATAAGCAAAGGTGTGAATTTTTCAGCATACTGGCTGCTGTGCGCTAGTTTCCTTCTATGAACTCTTAGGTGTAAAGTGGTTCCCTCCACCTTCTGAAAGGAGCACATGACTTTGCACAGGAATTCTTAATGCTTTATTGCTCAAGTCATTATAGATGTGTCCTAAAGAACACATTTTGGTGTGTCCTTCTCCCTTATGCTAACTAAAGACTGTGTATGGTCACCAAGTGGCTCGACTGAGGAATTCATCCCAGATTTGAAACTGATTGTCATGGTCTCAGTTGGGATAGACTTAACCTTTTTACTAGCAGCTGGTATAGTGCTATGTTTCAGATTTGGAATGAGAAATACTTTTGATAGCGCACTGGTGTTTTTAGTTGATGCTAGGTTGTCAGGGCCTTTTCTGCTCCTTATATTGCCCTGCCAGCGAGTAGACTGAGGGTGCACAAGAAGTTGGGAGGAGACAGAGCCAGGACGGCTGACCCCAACTGAGCAAAGGGATATTCCATGCCATGTGACATCATGCTCAGTATATAATGCTGGTGGAAGAAGAAGGAAGGGGTGGATGTTCAGAGTTATGGGGTTCCCAAGTAATCATTACATGTAATGGAGCCCTGCTTTCCTGCAGATGGCTGAACACCTGACTACTGATGGGAATCACAGAATCATTTTGGTTGGAAGAGACCTTTAAGATCATCAAGTCCAACCGTTAACCTAGCACTGCCAAGTTACCACTAAACCATGTCACTGAGCACTGCATCTACAAGTCTTTTAAATACCTCCAGGGATGGTGACTCAACCACTTCCCTGGGCAGCCTGTTCCAATGTTTAATAACCCTTTTGGTGAAGAATTTTTTCTTAATATCCAATCTAAACCTGCCCTGGCACAACTTGAGGCCATTTCCTCTTGTCCTATCACATGTTACTTGTGAAGTGGGGGACAGTCTCTTCTCCCTACAACCTCCTTTCAGGTAGCTGTAGAGCAATAAGGTCTTCCTTCAGGCTCCTTTTCTCCAGGCTGAACAACCCCAGTTCCCTCAGCTGCTCCTCATAAGACTTGTGCTCTAGACCAGCTTTGTTGCCCTTCTTTGGACTTGCTCCAGCACCTCAGTGTCCCTCTCGTAGTGAGGAGCCCAAAACTGAACAGAGTGCTCAAGGCGCAGCCTCACCAGTGATGAGTGCAGAGAGTCGATCACTTCCCTAGTCCTTCCTTGCTGGCCACACTATTCCTGATACAAGCAGTGAATGAATTTCTTGTTTTGCTTTGCTTGCGTGCGCAGCTTTTGCTCTACCTATTAAACTGTCTCTATCTCAACCCATGAGTTTTTCCTCACTTTTCTGATTCTCTCCCGCATTGCAACTGGGGGGAGTAAGCAAGCGGCAGCATGGTTCTAGCTGCTGACTGGGGTTAAACCATGATACTGATCTAACAAAAGAAGTGGTTTATATTAACTCGGTTTAATCCCTTGATCTAGCTCACAGCAGTCCTGCACAAATACTTGTGCATCGCTGTCGAGATGGTCACACCAGGAAAGCAAGAATAAAACTTTTTTTGGTGCTACCCACTGTCTTAGGGTAGCTGAAAGTATTCATGCAAGTATAGTCTAAGTGAGTTCATATGGGAATTAATGTAGAATAGCAAGTGTCATGTGGATTCACACCCTAACTAAAAGCATGCATCTGTGTTCAGACACACCCTTGATAAAATAGCATTACACTTAGAAAGTTTTTCTTTGAGCTGTAACATCTAGAAATGTAATCCCTCTCTCAGCAAAACAAAGAGTTTGCGACTTCTTTTTTTTTCTGAACATAACCTAACCATGACATACTCCTCCATGATGTTCCTGAAATTTGGCCCTTCTTTTCTATTCTCATTCATACTCATCTTCAGTCTTACCAAGTGCAGCCTCTTCTTAGATTTTACCGGCTAAAATCAACCCCACCCCAATCTTTTCAAATTGTTGATGCTATTACATCAGTGGCTTGACCATCTTGCCTACTCTTTGAGTCATTACAGTATCTTATTATGCTGCTCATGAAGTTTGAAGTCATCAAGTTAATACCTCAGTATCATGAGGCACCCTCTGTCTTTGGTGTGTTCCCTGTCCTTGCCAGTAACACTTGCTCCTGTCTCTTGTTTTCTCTCACAAATGTCTTCCTTGTTTTGCCCCATGTGTAGTGTCCTTGCTAAACTGGTTTACCAGGTTTGCTTGTTTGCATCCTTCAGCCCTCATGCCTGTTGTCTTTCTTATGAAGAGGAAGGAATAAGATTTAGCATACAAGAAGCTAAGGTACTTGAAGATGCTTACATACTATAATGCATGAACATACTACATTTTATACTGTCATGTTTTCCCTTCTTTTTTCCTGCTACTCCTATCACCTTTATGTTTATGAACCTCACTTGTCAAGAGGTCTTCTCAGGGCAGTGAAGCATCTTATGTATTCTTCTAAACTAAGTATCTGTCCTGAGTTCCTTTTCCTTCATCAATGCCCTGTTCATCTTGATGATGCAACTAGAGGCATTTCACTGATACCCATGTTGCACCACACCAGTGCAAGTCCTTCAGGAAAGGACCTGCAAAAACGAAGTGTAGTTATACGAACGGATTCTTGTGGGACACTTCATTAGCTATTTTGGAAACTGCCTGGACTCACGTTGATGCTATATAAGCAGCAGCTTATTCTTCCTTTGTTGGTGGTATAAAGGGCCTTGCATTTCCTAGATACATATGGGCAGCTAAAGAGCCTTGAATCAATGCTCTTGTCTAGCTTGTGATAACATGTTCCTGTAACTATACTGTACAAGTCAGAAACGCTGGGTGGGTTTGGGACTTTGAAGGAAGATAGACTATTCCCCTTTTCAACTCTATAATCCTGTATCCACTGCTCCCTTAGAATATTTTGTTACTCATTCCTCCTCTTCCACACTTGTAAACACGTGGTGGAAGGAAGATTCAGGGAACTCCTTCCTTCCCTGGAGGTATTTTTGTTCATGGTTCTCTGGTGCCTGCTGCAACATCTACCTTCTCCTACAGCCCCTTCTTTCCGACACTTGTGAGGTGAGTGTGCAAGGAGGATGGAGGTTTAGACAGGGAGCCAACAAACCATACAGACAAGAAGAAACTACTGTCATTCCTGTGCTGCAAGTTGATACCCCTCTTTCTCTGTCCCAGATGCATCTTCTGTCATTCTTTTTCTCTGGTTGGAGATAATGGGGCACAGTGTGGCTGCAGCAACTGAATACAGGGAGTGATGTTGATTGTTTTTAACAGCCCCATTTGCCATCTTCTTCCTGTTTCACCAGCTCTGAGGTGCTGCCCTGCCTTCTCTCACACTGTTTACAGATGCTAATTCTTCCAGCTTAAACTGCTCCCTGGGCAATATCAACAAGGATTAAAGTTAAAGGGATTCTTTCATACTTGTTTTCTATCTTCTTGTCCCTGTGCTCCAGTCAAGTGCTGTTCTCATCCACCTTTGCAGTAGCCATGACCTTTGAACCGAAGGACTCCTAAGTCTAAAGGCCTGGAGTCAAATATTTGCCAGTTTTAAGTTTGCAGCTGAAAAGCAAAGTGATTTTTCCAGCAATGTTCCCCATTGCTCAAGTGCCTTCTTGAAGCTGGCAGCATAGGGTTGATCTTGATTACTTAAACCAAGTTAAAGATTGCACTAGTCTCCACTGACATTTCACACTGGGATTCCTGTCTTGCGTTATCTATTTTGAAATTATTATTTTTTTAATCTTTGAGTGACACCTTGTATATATTCTAACTTTTGGTGTATTTCCTTCACTTGAGAATCAAAAGATTTTGCAGTGTCCGCCCCCTGCTTGACATGCAGCATACATGCCTGCATATTGCTATTTCAGACACAAAGTTGAGATCAACTATACTAATGCTGCTACTCTTCTCTAGACCCGTAACTATTTTTTTACCTTTTCCTATTTTGCTGACTTTGCATAAGGCTTCTTTTCATTCATACATTACATGCGGTGAGTGAATTGTATTGTCCAGCCTGCATTTGGCCTGTCTCTGTTGCATTGGTGAGCTACATCCACTCAGGATTTGTTCTGATTCATTCAAGCTGCAGATGAGCTGCCAGTAGGAGCTCATTTTCCAGGACTAGCTGGCTGAGTGAGCTTTGAAGGCCATCTCCAGCTCAGGAGTTCACATTCACCAGGTAAATGGATCAGCCATGTCCAAGCATTCAGCTTTTACAAAATACTAATGTTATCTCTAGATTGAGGCTATTGAAAAAGATTTCTGGCATGCAGTCTTCTCTTACACCTTCTCCTGACTGTACCAGAATCAAAACTGCTCAGATCTATGGTATTATTACACAAGCTTACCAGGTGGATGAGAGGTTCCCCATGACTTTTGGAAAAGTACCAAACCCAAACTATTCAGCAGTGGTCTAGGTGTCATAGACTTGTGTCAGCTGGATAAGCACTGGAATAACTGGTAACTGATACTGCTC
This sequence comes from Ibidorhyncha struthersii, assembly GCA_013398815.1. Taxonomy (NCBI): domain Eukaryota; kingdom Metazoa; phylum Chordata; class Aves; order Charadriiformes; family Charadriidae; genus Ibidorhyncha; species Ibidorhyncha struthersii. The sequence goes on from VZSZ01010982.1 coordinate 89,340, forward strand.
TGTTTACCGTTCCTTCTATCGCCATTGCTCCTGTGGATTTGCTAGAATTTCCATATTTGACTGAATTGCCATTTTTGATTTTGTAATTGTCCAGCTGCCAGCAGCTGCTGCCAGCAGCTGTGTGTTAGCAAGGTGTACCCAAGTCCACATAGTTCTGCACTCTTCAGCCTCAGACATTTCTACGTCTGTCTCTGGGAACTTCCTATGATGTTGCATGATGTGGGGGCAGACTTCTTCCTCAGACTCCTTCCTGTTAGAAGAAAAAGCTCACACAAACAAGGTGAAATGTAAATATCGTCATCTTGTGGCTGGTGCATGAGTCTCATCCAGAATTGTCTTGGGTTCCCAAGATTGCTAATGCAAATAGCATATCCCCTGTAGGTTGATCTGGGTTGGCTTCAGGTGCGGAAGTCTGTGAGCCCAGCTGTTGAGATATAACAGGCAAGCACTTCCGCGAATGACAGGGTATGGTCAGTAAACCCTGATAACCAGTGGTCCTTTCCAGAATGTTTATGGAGAAGGATGGTCTCTGCTTATTCCCTCAGTGAAGAGATAAAATCACGTTACAGCCTGCTCCACATCCCACAGTAATGCTTCTCTTCCTGAATCTCACTTCCTGCCAGTGGTGTGGTGGAGCCCGCTAGGCAATTTGAAGGTTTCTGGCTGTGTGTCAATCAAGAAAATTGAGCAAAATACTAAATTTCCATACAATTAGAGCACAGATATACCTGTATGACCAGCTGACCTCCCTTTTTGGGTTGAAGAAGGCCAGGACATGCCAGAGCGTGTTCTAGGAACACTTATGCTCCGTGGGTAGATAACACAAGGAAACAGGCTGACTAAATGCTGATTGGCACACTCTTGGCACCAAATACAGGTTCAAGTTACTTAGCAAGGCTGCTATTTTTCTCAGAGCCTTCTTCCTTCTAATGCGGGAGAATGTTTCTAGTCCATTTTTTAAGAGAGTTGAATACTCTCAGATTTCTCCATGTTGCTGTCATGCAATGGACATGTTCTCCCATTCTGTCCTTTCCGTTGATCTCCAGAGGTCCCTTCCAACCCTGACTATTCTGTGATTCTGTGATTCTGTGATGGTCATTGTGATTTCAGAGTGCTGATTTCTTAAAGGAAATGTAATACTTCTTGAGCACCTGTCCTTTGAAAGTTCTTCTGTCTTTGGTCCAGAAACAAGAGAGTTCTCCATACTCTTACTGACCTTAGAGGCCTTTTGGAAAACCTGTACTTCAGCAATTTCAGGCATGTTGAGCAGTATAAGCATTGTCTATAAGTGCTATAGTTTATGATTGATAGTTGCCAGTAGTCAGTGGTTTCCTTTCAATCATCCAACATTCAACCTCAACCGTTTAGGGTTAGATAGGTGTGACTTCTTCGGTGTTGATACCAGCCAATATTACATTCCAGGGAACTGTCTACAAGTTGTTCAGGAAAGAGACTGCTTAATGACTCTTGACCAGAGTTGCATTCTTTTGTGTAGCAGTCAGGCCACCCCACTTACATTTCCTGCATTTTGTGGTTGGATAAGACCATGAGCAGTTCAGGTTCATGCTTCTCGGTCTGTATGATCTCCTGAGTCTTCGTGGAAGAGTTGGTGACCATAACTGCTTGCCCTTGTATTCTGCAGCTTTCTCCTCTTTGCTTTGGTAATTAGCTAATAAAAAGAGAGTTAAGGATGCAAATTCTTCAGTCTCTATGGTTCTCAGAAAAGGGGAGATTTTCACAAGCTTTTAGTGGCTATCTTTCTCAGATCTAGGGTGTTCCTCGGGATAATCACATTCTTACTTGTGTCAGCATGCTTACTGCCAGAGAAGCATTGCTCATTTACTGTTCAGGTGCAGCTCATGGCTTCTTGATTGATATACAGTGGGAAAGGCCGCCTTATCCTTTCTTGATTATGTGGGAGTTAATAGCACTAAAAAGTCTGCTAGATATATACATCTGGCTAAATGACCAATTTCTCTTTTTGGTGTATTTATCATTCCAGTTTCTCTCTAGTGCCTCAACAGTAATCTTTTTGAGATTCCTACTGGAGCTGATGGAAGGTGGACCTTTCCCTAGTTCAGCCAAGGTCTACCTGACTGCCATTTTATCCATTATTACCAGTTAGCTGGTTCTCAGGTTCTCTGACCATGTGTTTTTTAAGATGTTCACAGCAGGGTCAGCTCTGAGGTCAGACCAAGCTGCTCAGTGTTTCATCCAGTCTTGAAAACCCTCAGAAATGGAGACTGCACGACCTCTGTGGGCAACCTGTGCCAATGCTTGAGTATCCAGTCTGAACCTCTCATTTCAAATTGTGCTGTTGTCTCTTGTCCTCCTGCCATCTAACAACTGTAAAGAGCCCGGCTCTGTCTTCTCAATGACCTCCCCATAGGAACTGGGGAGCTGCTGTTAGGTCCCCTCAAAGCCATCTCTGCTCCAGGCTGAAAAAGCCCAGCTCCCCCAGCCTCTCGTCACAGGGCAAGTGCTCCAGCCCCTGCCATTTTGGTGGTCTCTGCTGAAGTTGCTCCAGTTTGTCAACATCTTTCTTGTATTGGGGGATCCCCAGTTGAATGCAGTATGCCAAGTAAAGGCGGGTAATCATTTCCTTCAACCTACTGGCTGTGCTGTTAACTCAGCCCAGGATGCTGTTGGCCCTCTTTGCTGCCGGGACACACTGTTGGTTCACGTTCAACTTGCTGCCTACCAGGACCAGGAGTTCTTGGCGTTCACAAGCCAGTGTTGTTGCAAGGAGCTCTTCCTTCTGAGGTGCAGGGTCTTGCATTTGTCCTTGTTAAATTTTTTAAAGTTTTGTATTGGCTCATTCCTCCAGCCTAAAGGCAGCCCTGCCCTCCAATGTATCAGCTGATCTGCCTCCCCCCACCTCCCATCCCTTCCCAATCTGGTATGAGTGACGAACTTTATGAGCAGATGCTGTTAAGTAATACAGGTCTCAGGATAGATTGCTGCGGTACTCCCCTTTACTGGCCTTCAGGTAGAGCACAACCCATTAACCACTACCATCTGAGCCTGAGTATCCAACCCATTTTTTGTCCATCTAGTTGTCAAAGCATGCAGACTTTAATGTCCTAACTTTGATACAGGATATCATAGTGTCATCATAGACATATCATAGACAGTGTCAAATGCCCTTCTAAAGCTGAGGTACATGATATCCGCTACTTCACTATTTCCCACAAATACAATGATTTTACCACAGAAGGCAATGAGGTTGGTCAGACATGATGTAGACCACGGTGTACCCCTTGGTGACTAGGTGCTGACTGTGACAGTCACTTTCTTCTTATTCCTGTGCCCAAGAATTTGTTTCAAGATGACTTGCCCTTTGATTTTCTCAGGGACAGAAGTGAGATTGATTTGCCCGGATTGTTCTTTTGACCTTTTTGGAAGATGGGTGTGATATTTGCCTTCAGTCATATTTGCCTGGGGATCCCAAGTGATGAGACTGATGCATTGACTGGCATGATTTTTAAAATACAATAGAAAGCAGACTTGCAAGGGCATGGGCCATTTCTCTCATATCCTTGGATACAGTCTGTCTCATCCCATGGACTCAGGTGGGGCTGAGTTCTTGCAGATGGTCACTGACTAGATTGTCACCTACTGCTGATCACTCCTCTCCTCCTTGAACCCTGCCTCTAAGCACAGAGGCATAGGAGACATTGTCAATGAAGGCTGAAGCAAAGAAAGCAATGACTAACTCCGCTTTACCTGTTTCTTCTGTCACTAAATCACCCACCCATTCAGCAACGGACCCACACTTTCCTTGTTCAGCCTTCTATTACTAATGTAAGAGTAGAAGCCCTTCTGTTGCCCTTGACATCCTTGCAAGTCTCAGCCGGAGCTGAGTTTTGGCTTTTCTGACACCATCTCTACATGTGTGAGCAGTGTTTTTAAATTTCTCCTTTACAGCCTGTCCTTGCTTCCACCTCCTGTGTGCTACCTTTTTGCACTGGAGTTCATCGAAGCCAATCTCCTGATACATCTACATGTCTTCCTGAATGTCAGGATGGACTGTTCCTACGCTTGGAGAATGTTGCCCTTTACTGGCCTCGCTACTCGCCACAGGCTCCCAGCCAATTGCCCATCCCATAGAACACTCCATACATCTGAGCTGCTGCTTTACAGTGATAGCACACCCCCTCCTTTTCTTCCCTGTCTGTCTTTCCTGCAGTGTGTATCTGTCCACTGCAGCACTCGGCTGTGCGAGCCATCCCACCACACCTCAGTTGCTCCAACAGTGTTGTAGTTGTGTGACCACACGTGGAGCTCTCATTTCCCTTGCTTGTTTCCCAGGCTGCATGCATTTGTGCACATACACTAGAGGTGGGCTCCTTCTGCCTTTTTTTTTACTTTATTGAGGTTTCTCTTGTACTTTCTGCCTTGCACTCTTTTCTTTCCACTCCCATACACCCCTCCCTCACTTGACTACAGGTTGTAATCTCGCTTTTCCAGTGCTCCTAATATAAAGCTCTTCTCACCAGGTTGGCCAGGTTTTTGGCAAAGATGCTTTTCCCCCACTTTGTCAGGTGTATCCCATCTCCCCCTACCAGTGCTCAACCCCCAAAGAGCGTCCTGTAGTCATAAAAGCCAAATCCCCGTCACTAACCTCTGTTACAATGCAAGGTGTTGACCTGCAAGATCCATCTGTTCTTCCTGAAGCGTTTCTCCTTGGCTGGAGACCAGCTGGATCTCCGCGCCTTTGACCCTTTCCCCCTAAGCCCTATTGCTCTTGATACACTCCAGATCAATAAATAAATAAATAAATAAAAGTAACAAAAGGAATGTTTCGACTGGTATGCCACATAGCAAACAGGAGGAGAGAAGATGTGAGAGTACTGTCCCCATGGACACTGGTCTGGGAGGCTTTCTGGTCTCAAGTAACAAAGCACGAGTATATCCATGGTTGTGTACTACACCCCTCACATAGCATTGCCCGCTGGTATGTCATATTGATTGGTTTTGCAATGAAGGCATGTCCTAAATGATTTTTCCATAAACCTTGAAGGAAATGTGGTGGATAGAATCCGTTTTTCCTTGATGACAATTAGGTGTCTTAAGCAAGAGTACACCTTTTTTTTTGGACTCTGATTTAAGGCAGTGCTCAAGCACAGGCAGCCTTACTGAACTTAAGTAGAAATTTCTGTTGAAATGCAATTTTTCACTCTTATTTTTAGGCATTTCAAATTATTGCGAAAGATACCGTGAAGGTATGAGATGTGTTCTGAACACCTTTGGACCAGTTCCAGGATTTTCAGGTGAAATTGAGCAGAAAATCAATCAGGTAAATACAGAGTTGATAAATGCAGCGACATTCAGAACAAAGAACGTTAACTTTTATTTTAACATTTGTACCATTTCAGTTTACTGTTAAAAGGTATCTAGTCTGTATTTCTTGTGTGAATGTGTCCTTTCAATGAAAAGATCAGTACAGAATGCACGTAAGTCCCTTTTCAAAGCACTTTGACAGTGAGAAACTGGGAAAGTGATCTAGCAGCTGAGTAACATTATTACTAGACAGAGGAGTCAACTGTTAACAGCTGTGGGTTATTGACATTAAATCCTCCACACTATTTCTTACCACTTCTGTCCTGTGTCCTCTACCATAATATGCACAGCTCCAAGCTTCCTTTCCTACGTGACTTTTCTCCCTGTGTCTTACTCCTACTCCATCTTCCTGTGTAAACTCCGTAGCTTTTTTCTTCTGGGTGTTCTTTTTCTTGTTTTTATATATGGTACAAACTAGAGCTCCAGTCTGTAATGTGTGCAAATACATGTTTAAGTTAAGCATATTAGCAGTCTGGTAAGGTTACTTGTGTCTTTAAAGATAAGATATGTTTAAATGCTATGCTGGATTGGGACCCAGTTTGTCTATTAACATTTCTAAGCCCACAATTTGTTTATATTCACTGTGTAGGCTGTTTTGTAGGACCATAGGAATTGACTAAAGTATTATTTCCTAACTCTGCCTTTTCATAGTTGCCTTTTTTAGTGCTTCGCTAAAGAACATGTGTATGTGTTGAATCGTTCTCAAATACCTGTCATGTTAATTCCATAGATGGAAGCTCTCTGTCTGGAAGATGTTTTTGTTCCTTCTTTTTTTTTCCCCTGCTTATAATAACAATCGATAATAATTGTGGAGTTATTAATTATTAGAAGCTTTTGATTAGCATGAAACAGTTTGGATGTCTTTAAGGAAAGCTGGATTCCACTTCAACATCTGTTTCTGTGTCTCAGTTATCTTTGGTCTTCAATGCCAAAGATAGGTTTGCAAGAATCCTCTTAAGAGTAAAACATTAAACGTTTCTTATCTTACTCCTCTGTCCGTCCCCCTGACTCCTTCTGGAGTGACTGCAACTTGTCAGTCATTGGTAACAGGTTCAGGTTTTACCCAGTTTCTCAACACTTGCCTTTTAAACCTCAGACCTCAGGTGCTATTTTGGCAAAGATCACCTTGTGATCTCTACCTGCACTCTCAAAACAGCTTTTTTACTTTGAAAGAAAATCTGTTACAATGTACTAGCTGGCCAGAGCTGACTACCTCTTGTTCTCCTTTCAATGATACATTTAACTGGCACTTCTAAGACAACTTTGATTATGCACTCAGAAATACTTATTTTTTTCCATTTTGTTTTAAATATCATTTTTACGTGCTAACTTCTTCAGACTTCTACCTTTTGTGTCCTCAAATAGTACTGTACTTTCTCTCCCCTATACTCCAATAAACAACAAAAATCATGATTCTGGGTTTGTTATGCGTCGTGCCCTGTCATTTTGATTATAACTGGCACTCCCAAGACAAAATGTTTTTAATAAACATGGTATCCTTCATTACATTTATTAGGAGCCAGAAGAGCGATCACAGCTTTAAACACACGCATGCAGGAATTTGTTTTAGAGCACATTTTTGGCCACATAAATGGCCAGGTTGCCTCCTTCCTATTTAATAAAAGGTTATTATCAAAGAGACTAGACAGTGGCTGTGTGGGGCAAACCAAGAGAAGAGGCTGACGCTTTGATATTTCTGTAGGCACCTTCATTGCCACATTCAGGGCAACCTTCTCCAAGTGGGAGCACTTTTCTTCTCGTGCAGGTTAGCTCATTTCCAGTCACCCACGTAAAGACTTAGTGGCCTATTGCTTGTGATAGACTAAACTACAGTTTGTGTGGATGGTTGCTTGGTCTGATGCAGGAAAAGCAGGAAAACTATACTGGTGAGAAACTTTTTACACAGAACGTGAGATTTAATCATCTTAAATTTTCTGTTCCAGGCAATGTCTGAAAAAATTCCAGCTGTTCCAAAAGTCCTGGATACCAGGAGAAAATGGAGAGATGAATGTCTCACTGGTCTTGCCAAACTGAAAAAAGAAATGAAATCTGACTGGGATGCACCTTGTCTAACAGGAGAAACCAAATGAAGAGCAGATCTTCATAAAAATTTGCAATTTTTGGTCATGCAGAAGAGGAGACTGAATGTGCAGTCAATGATATGCACAAATATAGAGACCAATGAAACATTTGGTCCAAATTTGTCATGACATAATTCATGAATAACTGGAAACAGTTATTAAAAAGCAGTTAAAATTTATCAAATTATTATATATATGCATTAGATGTGTAAGCAGTAAGTAGCATTAGCAATATTAATATTGTGCAATGCTGGAACACAATCATATTTTAAATAATGCATTTTTCAGCTTGCTTAGGAATTCAGCACTTGAACAATATTTGCTTATGCAGGGATCTGAAATAGGCAAACATCAGCTGTTTGTCACTGGAGAAAACAGGCCCTCACCCGCCAGTCACTGTGACAGCGAGGTTAATTTGTAAAGCACTGACTGTAGATAGGAGAAGGCTGTGTTGAGCAAAAGAGTAGATTCACTGGCTGGTGAGCTGAGACCTCAACAGCAGTAAGGGTCACTTCAACTTAGCTCTGTGACTGTTCCACAATGTGGAGGAAAGAATAACTCCTCCTTTCCCTCCCTTTGGCACTTCTGTACCAGTATGATGATCTAAGTTGGAGTAAATAGAGCAGAATTCTCCCTTCATCCCCTACCCTTGGTTCTGTAAGACTTTCCAGAGACCTACTTGGTCTTTAAGATCATGCACTTGATAGCCCATGGCTTTGCCCCCAGCTTAAGTCAGGGGTTTGATGCTGGCCGTTGGCAGCTGTACGTGCCCCATTTTAAGACTTGTCTATGAAAAATAAAGAGATTTTGATTTAATAGCTAGTTTGGAAGACAGTATGGTGTAGTGGGTCGGTCTGGACTTTCTCCCAGGCTACTCCAGTCCACCTCTCTGTTGCCATGCCTATTTTGTACGTTGTCTGAAGCAAGGAGTGCTTCTTCAGGACTCAGCTGTTCTGAATTTAACAGCTGTAGCTGAAGGGACCCCAGGTATCTGCTGTTTTGCTCCCCCACAGAGGGAAAGATGCAGTGGATTAGATGTAGCATTTATGCTTTACTGCTGCCCTTCCTACAGGAGACACACCGTCTCCTCCGCGTACAAGGATGCAGTATACACCTGGAATATCCTCAGTTGCTACAGTGGCGTGTTTTGGTCCACAGCAAAGTGTTATTATGAATGTATGTACCCTGTAATATAGATGGACTTTGATCTTAACTGGAATCTTGGGGCAGTATTGTTATGCAGATAGGAAGAGTAACTTGAAACAGTGCATTGCACCCACACTGCTCAAGTTAAGCGTTTCTAAATTTGTGCTAACTGGTCAGGTAGCTTCAGTCGCAGCACAGATGCAGAAGTGTTAAGCTGTCATTTCGCTAATGCTCAGCTCAGGGGCATTTCAAATCTTGTTTTTTTACAGAGGGTGCAGCACACAAACAAGTTACTGAAACTTAATTAGTTGCCATTTTGAGCTGAACAGCAGATACGGTGAACATACCAATACAACTTATTTCTGCTTAGGTCACAGTAAAAGAGACCTAAAATAAATTGTATTGCTTGACGTAAGTGGTGGGCCAAGAGCACATCTCTGGATGTGAAACATGGGGTGGTGGGCATAATGCTGAGGTTGTCCTGTGCTCCTTTGTAATCAGTGAAGAGAAAGGAAAATTTGTAAGCTGGATTTATTTTATCCCAATATAGACTTAAAATTGTCAGGTTTCTTCTATTGCTTTTTATTGCCACAACCTGCATTTAGACAACTGAAGTTGGGGAGGTCAATCCTTACTCCTGATGCCTTATTAAGCAATAGAAGATTAATTATGGGGCTGATTTCCTAATTTTATGTATGTTTTTGTATTTCAGACAAGGCTATGGAAGGTTCCAATTACTTTGAAGATTAGACCTGGTTTTCTATGAGCATATGACATTTTTGTAACTAAGTAGCTCGCATTGCTTCTGTTTATTCTGAGATATTTTAAAACTCAATCATGTCATCAAATATTTGCCTCCATGTTTATTATTTGCTTATGAATAAAATATTTTAATGAGGAAGGTGTTAACTTCTGTGCTCCGGTGTGATAGTCTAGTGGTAGCACTACATAATATGTCTTTATAAACCAGTGCCCTGGTAGAATAATTTGTGGAAGTCAGTAGGAGTAAATAGACAAGAAATAATGTGCACTTTCCTATAATTCATGTGTAGGTGACTGCCTGCTGCAGAGGCAGGGCCCTGTCGTGAGGGAATGACTTTCTGGGGCGGGAAAAGCACTCCGGAGAGTGCCAGAGCCGTCCTGTGTGGTGAGCAGCTCATCCGCAGGGTCTGGCATACAGCAGAGCTCGCCTTGGAGCACCAGTTCCCACCCAGGTTCACAGCTACAAGTTGGCAGGGAGATGCTTGACGAAAAATGTATTTTAGTTGACATTTGCTTAGGATTTGAAGCACGCAAAATTATTAGTTGAAAATGCAACAACAACGGGAAAGCATTAGGAAAAGGTAGCTAAAGGAATGAAATGGGCTGTCCTCATCCCAGGGACTTGTACCCTGTTCAGAATTAATCCCCTTTACTCATCATCAGTCATTAGACTGTGTCTGAATCCTGCGCCCAGCTTGGGGCTCCCTGGTACAAGACAGACATTGGACAAATGGTAGGGGAGGCCCCTGAGGTGGTGGGGCTGAAGCACTTTTCCTGCAAAGAGAGGCTGGGGGAGCTGGGCTTGTGCAGCCTGGAGCAGAGGCAGCTTCAGGAGGACCTACCAGTAGCACCCAGTGCCTGTGGGGAGGTCATTGAGGAGACAGTCACAGGCTCTCCAAAGTGGGGCCAGATGGGAAGATAGAGATGATGGATGTAAGTTGAAACACAAGACTTTCAGCCTGGATGTAAGGAGGCACTTTTTGCCCTGTGAGGACAGTGAGGGAAAGGCACAGGTTGTCCACAGACGTGATGCAGTCTCCATTGTTGAAGGTTTTCAGCTCCTGACTGGATGAAGCCCTGAGCAGCCTGGTCTGACCTCAGAGCTGAGCCTGCTAGGAGCAGGAGGTTGGAGCAGAGGCCTCCTGAGCTCCCTCTTAGCCTGCATTTGCCTCCTTCCAAGTTTGGTTTGATTTTGGCCTATTTTGTATCGGAAGTACTGCTCTGGTTTAAGTAAATTAACTCCAAAGAATGTCTATAGATTACTTAAACTTGTCACTTATGTTGAGGACTTAACTTAAATCGTAAATGAAATTTAGGATGGTGTGAATGGATGTAAATAAATCTGCATGCAGGTTTTTCCATGCATTTTCTTGGCCAGACTAATGTAGTATCACTAAATTGTCACAACTTTTCACATATAAAGAATTCCTTACAGAAAAGTCTGAGCCACCAAAAATCCCATGTTGTTGGTCCCCAGGGGCCACCCCTCCTGGTGGTGGATAAATGCTGCATTCACCTTGTTCAGCATCTCCACTGCTCGGGGCTGCTGGCAGGAGTGGGATTTACCAGGAGGGGTGGGGTCCCTATATCTCCCCTGCTTTTCCCTTTTTTCCTTTACCTTCCTCTTGGTTCTCAGCTTCCCATAATAATAACTAACTTTTTCCAGGGTATTTAGCTGTCAATTTGGACAGAATAGATTTGCTAATTGGACAGTGAAGAATCCCTTCAAGGGAGCAACTTGTCAGAGCTGAACTGCTTGTAAGGTACAAATCCCAATTCTTTTGAATCAATCAGTTTAATTATTTTCTTCAAACTTGTCTTACTCCTTTTATCCCATTACTTTTTTTCTGCATATCCAATAGACTTCTTAGGATAGATTGCACCTGGTAGTTTATGAGGACTCTTTTGGAATTAACACCAGCAGTCCTGCAAAGTTGCAGAACTACTGCAGATATGGTCAAATATTTATTTTGTTTGATTGTCAGCAGAAGAAGTAATGTTATTACTATTTTATGGTAAACAGATATTTTGGAAGAATTTACCTTGTGGTTTCTTTTTTACACAATTGCATGTTTTAAAATCCTGTAGTATTTTTAATCAAGTTACACTTGTAGAATTTTCTAAATCCCTGTCTTTGTTGCACTGTGTTTTTCTCTGTTTTATCAATTTGATATTTATCGTTTTCCTTATTATTTGTACTTTGCTATTAGTTACTGCTTATTGGAAGCAGAGTCCAATGGGTTCATACCAAAGCCCTTGATTTAATGCTATTGGAAATCAACCACCTATGATGTGTAAGATAAGGAAGAAAAGGCAGATGCTGGGTAATACTCACCTACCTGACTGAGGGAAGTCCAGTATCTCTGTTTCCTAAATGTCTGAGTGTAAAGGAAGTAGTTTGCAGCTTGCAAAGCAGCCATGTGAATTTACTTTCCCTATTCTGTAGTTATTCTTCTGGTCAGTCATGATAATAGTTCTAAAGTTAAAATGTGAGTATCTTCTGATTGCTATGTTATCTTACTGAAATGGTATTAAGAAATGGCATTGTCCTATCTATACCATCTTTTAGGCAAAAAATGAACTGTGCTTCATTAGAGAAGCAGGATAGTGCTTGTAGTGCTTGTTATAAAACCAGACAAAATTGTTTTGAGACAAAATTATGTCATTGTCAGTCTCAGTTTCTCAAAAGAAAGATGAGAGATGCTGCCAGTACCTATACAGTTGCATGCCAGGATTGCATTGCCATAGCATGGAGTTACAAAAAGGTCTTTGAGAACACGTAACCGTGGTACACTTGCAGAGATGGAGATATGGAGGACAGGAGCCCTCCATGAGAAGAGGAGCCCGGCAGATGTGAACCTAGCAATTAGTGTAAATGTCAGTAGAAGAAACAAATGTTCTTTTGCTTTCAACAGCCTACCAGGCCCAAAGGGAATGTTTCACAAATTAATTTGGATCTAGTTGGGAGTAAACAAGTGTAAATGAATGCGTTTGCTCAAGCTGTCTGCTCACCTGCTCCCGGTCCCCCAAGCCCCAGTCACGCTGGCAGGGTCGCCCCAGCTCGCCTGCGCCTTTCGTTCTGTGTGTGTGTATGCACTATTGCAAACCAGCCAAAGTGAGTGGAAAGGCAAAAACTGACGCCAGCGGAAAGCTTACATTTGATTTGGTAAAGCTTTGTATCAAGCCAACGGCCAAGGATTTCTTTCTGTTCTTTTCTGTGATTTCAGAAAAAGAAGGGAATTCCTCCCTTCAGCATGTTACTCGGAGTTTAGTAGTGAAGTGGCTTAGAGCACACAGCTTAGAGAGAGTTACCCATTGACTGGTATTTCTTACCGTTCATTTTTCAGGTAGAACTTTCTCCTCCTCTTGGAGCTTTTTCTTTTATTGCAAACTTTAATTTGGAAGAGTCATTTGACCATCGAATACAAGCTAATATTCACACATGAATAATGATAAATACTGACTTTTATAATAAGGAATATCAGAAAGACAGGAGCTTAAATCTGGTGTATTCATTTCAATGTGTACATTTAATCATAGAAAAGCAATATTCAAATGCCAAGATTTAGCTGCATATCTTAATACTCATGAAGGCTTAAATATTACTTACAGCATGTGCTGGGAGCGGACTAGTAGCAACGGTTGATTCCTCACTGCTATGTCCATACAAAGCTATCCATTGGGAAGAGTGAGTACTTGCATCCTCCAGTGTGATGCCATAAGGCACAGGGCTGTGGCTTCACAGACCTCTCGCTTCTTTTATAAACAAGAGGTCAGAAAAGAAACTAANAGTGCCCTTTTGAGGCAAAACAGGGCAACCTTGAATGTTTGACCCCCAGAATTTGCTCTGAAGCTCTGGTTTGCACATGCTGATACGTGGTTGTGAAACGCTCCGAGGATGGTTTCAGCTGGCTCCGACTGCAAGCCGGCTGCAAGTGAAGCCATGAACAAATGCAGCTGGACTAGCAGTTTTTTGTTTACAGCTCATCAAAAATTAGTCCAATGTCCTGCTGGCTGTGAGGAAAAGCCTGCACCACTCCCATGGGAGCGGGGCGAATTTCAAGGAGACCTGTTCGTTAAGGGCACTGTTTCCACAAAATTCAGTGAAATTTTGAAATACATCAAACCGCTTTTTTTTCTACTTTGCTAGAAAACAGCATGACTTATTTTCTTAACGTATATTCAAAGAAACGCTCCATGGGGAGGGTTGCATATCCCTCAGCATTTTCCCTTCTCTGATGATTTTCGTTCCTTCAGCGAGGGTGGATTGTCCTTCACCAGGGGAAACAGATGGACACTTGGAATAAAATGGCACTTAGCGTGCATAGGATTTCTTCTTGAACCTGAGTGTGAAATGGAGATTTTAACACATGGCTTTGTAGACTTCTGCCAGCTACTTGGCTTTCAGACCTGTGTTCGCAAGAGGCAGAGATGTGTAAGATGCAGAATCATCCAGAAACTTGTTTTCTTTTATCTGTGAGTAAAATGTAGTCTAACATGGAGAGGTCAAGAGCCCACACTTGCATGTAGATATAGGACAACTTTGTGCAGAAGCTGAACTTACTTTTCTAAAAGACTCTGTAAAATAGAGCTGTAAATTTGCCCAAAATTGGATGTTTAATCTGTTTAGCTTAAGTCTGGTTGATGAGTACTGTTACAGTTTTAATGTACTGCCCAAGGTGTCCCTAAGGGTCCAACACTTCTGTGTTGGCACAACAGATAGAGATGTTTTCCAACGGAAAACATTAAAAAGCCTCTGTAATTTAAAATATTGCGAAAACCTTCCTTTGCATTTGTGATTTATTTAAACTGTAACATCAGATATTGCACTAATTTTTTCCAATATCGTAACAGTACATACTTTCCATATGAAGCCACGGTTGCTTGTTCTTGGTCGGCTTTAACAGATAATACTCCTGAGGAATGCAATGGAGGTGTTTTTTTGCAGCCCAGGGTGAAAGTGATGAGGCTGGAAAATCCTCACTGACACTCTGATATTACTGAAGTACATGAATTAAAACTGGCACTACCAGTGGAAATGGTTTACCATTGCCTTGTGCTTCCCTCCAGCGTCGCCTCAGTGAACACCTTGGCCATGTCCATATAGCGCAGGGTTCTTTATGTGTGCCTCGCTCCTGCGCCCGCCAGCAGCAAACGGTCAGCTTTACGCCCAGCCGTGTTGCTGTGGAGCTTGTATTTTCTTCTTAAGCTCTACTTAAAAACTTAATGGGGTGCAATCTGTCTAGTGGGTTCTTAGCAGTAATACAGAAAGTATTTCTGTGCAGTTAAAAACAAATTATTGGAATTACCACTATAATACAAAGGCGGCAGACCCAGAAGTGCAGAGCTTTCCACACCACCTTATAACCACAAAAACAGATTTTCTGATATTACTCAGCAGTGTCATTTTAAACCCATGCAATAATGGAAAGATGTAATTGTGCCATTTCAAACATATGGGGTAGTGGAAATAGGGAATTGCATAACCAGGCAATTTAACCAAGTGGGCAGTGCCTGTGACTGATCCGTATCATACAGAAGTTTACGGAGTGTCATGAAGTCGCATTGTGTAGTTCTGTAAACCAGAAACATTTCTTGCATTTGCTTATGGTTTTCCTTTTTAAGGAAGAAAAGTTAATTACAAACATCATCTCCCCCCTATCAAAATCTGTATCAGTGCATAGTAAAGGGTAATTACTGAAGTCTGCTTGATTTTTCAAGTCTGAGTATAGCGTCAATTGCTGAAAGAGAAAACATCGTACTTCTCTAAACTGTTGTTTACAAAACAAAAGCTATTAAAAATAAGGCTTTGAGAGCAAAGAAAAATATAAAATATATATTTTCTAACACAATGCAGGTATTGTTTATATTACTACAAATAAAAATATATTTCATTAATAACCTGATCTTATGTTTTAATCCAATCTTAGTATATGAATAATTTATTATAAAGAAAACCATTAGATAGGGATTAATGCAATCTTATTTAATCATCAGTAAAAGTCAGGTGCATGTTTGTTGGTATTGCCCCAGTACACAGAACAGTGCTTACTGTGTCTGAATATAGCTTTTGGTCTCTTAGAAAAGCTACGGTCCGGCCTCCTCTGCAGAGTGGTGCCCTACCAACTCATCGCACTTACTGCCGTAAAACTTGCCGTGATAACTGTCCAGACAGCGGTTGCTGACTGCATCCTCACGTAATTATTGCCATGTCCACGCTGTTAGCAATCCCGTCCCTGTGCGTATGCAGAGCAAAAGAAAATGAAATTTCCAACTGCCACCTCTCCTGTAACCTGCTGCTGAGTTTCTTGAGTGGACCTTCCTCTGGCAGCCAGCTCCTGGCCGTACTGGTGCTGGTCAGTAAACAGGCAATGTGAGTAGCCTTGCCCACAGTCCTGGGCTTTGCTCCATTTCTTAGGCCCGATGGGTCTGTGTCGGCATCCTGCCTGGCTTGCTGCCCCATTTCGGTAGCAAAGGAGTTTTGGCTGTAATATTTAAATAGGCCAGTCTGCCCAGTCCAGCTCATAGGAAGCCCAGCCACAGCCTGTTGCATAGCTAGAAATGGATGTTAATAGTTCATCCTCATTCACCTATCTTCTGGGCTAACACACTTGGACTATTCACTTGTAAAATCAATTTTTACCTTCCAAGATAATCTGCCTCCAAAAGCTAAGTGAGGTCCCTCTGCCCTAGCGCTGTGACGGTCCAGGCTCTGTGTTCCATGATCCCTGATGCAGCTTTTCTGATTTTCCCTAATGCAGGTTACCCCCAGCTGCCACCTATCTGATGGTGTTATTTCAGCGTGAGGAAGGCTTGAGAACTTGCCGAGAGACAAATATTCATCTTAGCAGCAGCATGTGCCTCTTTCGCCAAGATGCGTGTAGTTGTAGGACCTTCTTCAGGTGGTCATACCAAAGCCTCAGAAGCTTATATTATCATAATTAAAAGGCAGAGGTGATCACCACTGGATGTTAGAGCCTACAAGAAGGGCTTAAATATGATCATGGTCATGATTTATGAATAATAAAGCATAAACAACAGGGATAATTTGGAAGCTGCCTCATTAAGGCAGTATTGAGAGACTTCTAGAACAATACATGATCACATTGCTTATAGGAGGAAAGCACAAAGACCAGAACTGAATAAAGTTCAGCTACAATGGGAAGACTGTTTTCTTTATCATTAACTCCATAGGTGTCTCTTATTTTTGGTAACACTCAGCAAGCTTATTATCAACGGTGGCACTGGAACAGCATTACTCTGGTTGCTTCTCATAACTCCTCCTCCTTGGGTACATTTCCTCTAGAAGTTTCTCTGAGGAAAGCAAGACCTTGTATTTTCCAGCCCTTTTTTAATATATGATCCTCTGCATGATTTCCAAGCTCATGTAACCATATGGTTATACATTACACTTTGTTATATTTCTTCTTTTTCCCTTTTTTTTTAAACCTTCCTTTGAATTGTCGATTCGCCATTTACCATCCATGTCTGTTTCCACATTCATCTCTTCAGATGACCGTTTTCTTTATTATTGATGTTTCTCAGCTGCTCAGAGGATTATCTTTACTTTCAAAACTACCCATGTGGATTAATGGTTATCCAGATGTTGTACCAACCTCTCACTCCAGCCTCTTTGGGTAAACTGAGTTTGTGGCAATTACTGATTTTTTTTTCACTCAACAGGTGGGATCCAAATTCCAAACCCTGGCCATCTGGACCCTGCTTGATCATGGTTGATGTCTCAAGAGCCTGTTTTGGTCCTTCCCCAGCAGCACACTGCAGTTCCCCAGGCACAGCCCAGCTGCCCATTGGCAGCAACTCTTCTGACTCATGTTCCTCCTGGGAGAGCGCAGTGTGCTGCTGGTGGTGGAGAGCCAAACTCAGCCTTTTCCTAATCCTCTCTGTTGACAGTGATGTTTGGCTTCTCCGATTTAATCTCATTATATGTTCCAAGATGAAGCTGCTCCCTGTTTTATGGCTGACTCAGTATTTTATCTGCCGACTCGGTGACTGCTGAGATCATTGGTGATCAACTGCTCTGTGAGCCTTAAAACAAAGTTATTAGCAGAAGGCCTTTTTATACCACAGGGTTTTTATATTTGGGCCTAGAAGGCACAGGGCAATAGAAGCAGGACCCTGGTGGCAAGCATGGTCCTTGTATTGGGGGATGTTATGTCCCTTTTTCAGGCTCCCAGGGCAGCTCTTCCACCCACCGGGTCCTGTTAGATGCCTTTTCAACTCCTTACATCCTCCCTGAGCAGCAGAGACCCCACCGCAGACAGCACGTGTGGTGGATGTGCCAGGCTGCTGCGCACTGCCCTCGCTTTTATCCCTCTCACCGGTGCAGCTTCTTTGAGCCCCTGTTCCCGCCAGCTCTCTCTTCATATTCTTTCTGTATATTCTCCAGCCATGAAATATATTTTTGCTGGTTTCCAGCAAATACTGTCCTTCTAAACATGGTTTTCTCAGGGAGTCCTTACTCTTTTTGTTACTTGAACTATTATTTTCACATGTGTTTTGTGGTATATCCTACAGTTTCCCCAGGAGAAAACTGGTTTTAGCAAATCTGTGACACCTGTTCCTCCTTTTTATTCCTATTGTGGGGAAATTATAAAATGCTTAATACACATTTCTAATTTTGTGAGTCTTTTTGTCTGGCTATGGAACCAGCTACAGTCCTTGGCTAAAATCCCCAGCTCACATACCTGTGAAAACCACAGTAGCTGGGTGGAGAAAGTATAGTCTCCACAACTAAATTGCAAGCTGACTTAATTAAGGGAGATTTATTAGGGAGAATTTTATGACAGTATGTTTTCACCTTTGGCAACAATCTAATAGGCAGCACAGCAGACGGCACGGGGCTGAAAAACACCCCCAGTGCAGCCTGGGACTGCACTGAGTCATCCTCAGGGCCATGTCAGCATCCCCCTTCACCGCCCAGGAAGATGGGCAGTGGTCCTGGCCCACTCTCATTGTTTCTCTCTGCCATTTATTCATACACAGTGTGCTTTCTCCTAGCAGCCCAAAAAAGGGCTTGCATTTGTGGCCTCATCTAGTTCCTGCCCTACTAGCCCATCTTTTTCATTTTTTTTTTTTTAATCCATGCCTGTTTGGAGGTCCCTTACAGCCTCCCTAGTTTTTCAGCTGCTCAGTCACTGCTCAACTGCATCTTTGCATCCCCGTTTCACCCCCTGGCCCGGTGCAGCTCTCGGTGGAGGCCGGTGGCTGTCTGGGTCATCCGCCCTCCCAGGGGAAGCGGTTTGGAGATGGCAGAGGAAACTGCTGCGAGGGCTGCACAGGAGCCTGATCCGAGGGTGACACCTCAGCAGAGGTTGTTTACTCAAGCCACGGTCTCAGCCCTGAGCGTGGCAAGTTAGAAAAGCGTGACTGGGGACCCTGTCACCCTAAGACGGCAATAAGCCAAGCAGGTTTATCACCTGCAGCTCGTACTTGCACATCTCCTCCTTCTAATGCCCATGATTTTGGCTGACAGTTATTTTAACTGTCCACTTGGTCATGAGCTTTTGTTGAGGGATATTAGTCCTTTAGCATAAATAAGTAAGTTTTAATTAGAATAAATTACTTAGGATTATAATATGGTGTGATTTGTGCTGTTTGCTTAGCTTTACTTAGCTTAACTAGATTTGCTGAAGCCTGTAGGCCATGATAGGATTATTTTTCTTAGTAATTTTCCTAGAAGCTGGTACAGCGCTGTGTTTAGTCTTTTAGTATGGGGAAGACGTTGATATCACACTTATGTTTTGGTAGTGTTTTTCCCAAGTCTGGGACTCTTCAGTTCTCCATGTTCTGCCAGCGAGTGCAGGTGCACAAGGAGGCTCCAACCCTTGGCTGAAACTGCAGATCAACAAGATAAGAGCCAGCCTGCCTGGGCACAGGAAAAGAATTCACTAAGATGTTAGAAGACCCCTGACCAAAAATGACCATTGGACTAAAAGACGCGTGGACAGCGATTGAAGAGCGCGTAAGGGGCAGGTGTAGAGATCACAAGGGCGTAATTGCCCAGGGGTTTGTTTGTTCGGGCTCCCTCTCTTTGGAGGCACCCAGCCCGGGCTGTTCTTGCTGCTGTATCTTTCAAATAAATTAATTATTTTATAAAACCTGACGCCTGAGACTCTGCTGTGGGAAACCTAGGGTTGAGCCTGAAGAAGAAGGGAGCGTGCCCAGGAGTAACTGTGTGTCTGGTGACACCATGGTGTGTGAATGCTCAGGCAGCGGCTTCTCCTTTAATGCTTTGTTCCTTTTTGTGGGCATGGAGACCACCTTCACATGCTTATCTACACTCTTGGGCTCACTGCTTATGAAATAGATTCCAAAATATATTTCAAGCTTTTACAAGATTGTTTGAAGTTCATCCTAGGTGAAAATACAAGCATTAAGAGGGTTTAATCCACAGCTTAGATTTTTTTAAAATGTCTTCCAAAGTGTAAGTTAAGCAACTGAACAAGCTATTTAGAGCAGTTGCAAAGGTCTCTGAGTTCTTTTAGGGCAGGTTAGATACACATCTTTTGGAGATGATGCAGATATAGTTAGTACAAATCAGAAATCCTTCATCCCTATAAGCATGCAAATTAAAAACAATTAAAATATAAAACATTGCCCAATGCTTAATATAAGCATACACCCAATGCTCATGCAGCCAACAATTAGTTTATCTAACAAAGAGACTGAGAGGAAGACCAAGAAAAAGGTGGGGTGACACTTGATCACAAGAAGTAAAGGCTAGCTCTGAGAAGGTGGTTTCCAAAGAGATATTTCGGTAGCATTTCAGGTGATTGTAAGAAAACAAAAAAGCTCACTGTAAACCACAGGATAAATATTCCAGAAAGTGATCCAAGATAGCGTGGTGGTGGGGTTTGCATGGTGGTGGGCTTTGCAGAAAGGTCTAAGCAAACATGGTAAAGCAAAGCAAGCAATACAATAAAATCATTCCCAGAAAGGTATGAATAAGCCAGGGCTGATGAGACATCACCATTGCACAAAGTAATGAAGAAATCACCTAGAGTGGATACTCATACCTTTTAGAAAGGGGAAGTTATGAAGAAAACGGGAAATAAAGTCAAGACAGAGGAATGCAGGCCAATAACATTAGTCATAAGGGAAAAAACGCTGCGAAGGTGCAGGGGTTGGGGGGGGCTAAGGGTCTGTGGAAGGAGCACTCGGAAGCAGGACCAAACTGTACCATCCATCCCAAGATAAGCACTGGCGTGTTGAAATAACCAGGGAGCCTGTCGGGAGGGATCAGTGTCAACACTGAGGCTGCGACAGATGAGGGAACAAAAGAGGGAAACAGCCCCAGAGCAGGACATGGCTGTACAGCTAGTGGGAACAGGCCACTGAAATATCAGAAAAGATCTCCAAACCCAGGCAGAGTGCAAAGAGGTACCGACTGGCAGGTTTTACTGCACTGTCCTGACTTTGTGGAGGGTCAGCTCAATGCTTCCTTAGGGGTATGATGGGAGTCAGTATTGAAAGAAGCCTTGGTCAAAGTAGCTGTGAGTGGATTCACATCAGTTTAAAGGCAGCAGTGAACAAGAAAGAGCCGGTCAGCCCCAACAGCTGGGCAGGGAGCTGGGGATGCCATGGGCTGGTCCTGCTCATTCCCTACAGGAGGCGTCTGCTTCCGGATGCAGCACCTTACAGGGAAAGCAATAAACCATGCAGACACTCAAATGACAACACTGTCATAAAAAAAAAAAAAAAACAAAACACATGATTGCAGTTTTCCAAGAATTGGCAAACCTTTAGGCCACTGTTCGTGGTCAGGTGCTAACGACAGCCAAGGAGTTCTGGCGCTTCTGTGCTTGTCATTTTCATGAGCAAAGATTTGGCATTTTGGGGCTGGGAGAGGTATTCCCGTGGCAGATCTGAATGCTGTCTCTTGGTCACTGCAGGTAACACACTATAAATAGCAGTCACATTTAAATTAGTGATCTACCTGGACTTGTGCAAAGCATTTGACACTGTCCCACATGACATCCTTGTCTCTAAACTGGAGAGACACAGATTTGATGGATGGACCACTCAGTGGATAAGGAACTGGCTGGATGGCCACACTCAAAGAGTTGTGGTCAACGGCTCAATGTCCAAGTGGAGACAAGTGATGAGTGGTGTTCCTCAGGGATCGGTACTGGGACCAGTGCTGTTTAATGTCTTTGTCATCGACCTGGATAGTGGTCGACCTTGAGTGCACTCTCAGCAAGTTTGCCAGTGACACCAAGCTGTGTGGTGTGGTCGACATGCTGGAGGGGAGGGATGCCACACAGAGGGACCTGGACAGGCTTGAGAAGTGGGCCTGTGGGAACATCACAAAGAGTCAACAAGGCCAAGTGCAAGGTCCTGCATGTGGGCCGGGGCAATCCCATGCACAAACACAAGCTGGGTGGAGAATGGATCGAGAGCAGCCCTGAGGAGGACTTGGGGGTGTTGGTGGGTGAGAAGCTCAACATGAGCCAGCAATGTGCACTCACAGCCCAGAAAGCAAACCGTGTCCAAGGCTGCACCAAAAGAAGTGTGGCCAGCAGGCTGAGGGAGGTGATTCTGCCCCTCTACTCCACTCTTGTGAGAACCCACCTGGAGTACTGCATCCAGCTCTGGGGCTCCCAACAAAGGAAGGACACGGACCTGTTGGAGTGGGTCCAGAGGAGGGCCACAAAGATCATCAGAGGGCTGGAGCACCTCTCCTGCGGAGACAGGCTGAGAGAGTTGGGGTTCTTCAGCNAAGAGAAGGCTCTGGAGAGACCTTATAGCAGCCTTCCAGTACCTAAAGGGGACCTACAGGAAAAATGGGGAGGGACTCTTTATCAGGGAGTGTAGCGATAGGATGAAGGCTAACAGTTTTAAACTGGAAGAAGGTAGATTTAGTTTAGATATTAGAAATAAATTCTTTACTGTGAGGCTGATGAGACACTGGAACAGGTTGCCCAGAGAAGTTGTGGAGGCCCCATCCCTGGAGGTGTTCAAGGCCAGGTTGGATGGGGCTTTGAGCAACCTGGTCTAGTGAAAGGTGTCCCTGCCCATGGCAGGGGGGTTGGAACTAGATGATCTTTAAGATCCCTTCCAACGCTAACCATTCTATGATTCTAGTGACAACACTCTCCATCACCCTGCAAACATTTTTGCCAGCTTGGATTTGCAGCCTCTCATCTCCAAGGTCTTCATCTAAGGCAAAGGGCAAAATATTGCCATGCAGCAGCAGGAGTTAATAAAGAACAGGCAGATGCCATGTTTGCAGGAGCTGGACTCTGCACCACTAACTCCTTCGTGGATGATGGCAAATGGAGATGTGGCTCAGCCACTTGTGTTGAACAGACACTGGCACATGGAACCAGTCTTTAAACCTTTCTTTGGTGTTGAAATGCAAATGTGTCCAATCATGTCTGCAACAGGGTCCATGGGCGTTATTCCACAGAGTGAGGACCGCTGCAGCAGGCAGCTGGGTAAAGGCTGGGTAAATTAGAGATGTAAGTTTGAAAAAGCCCGCAGATTAAAAGAATTGGTTGTTAGACAAATAAAGATAGTATTCTATGTGAGATAAAGGTACATAATGGGCTACATCTGAAAAGATTACAGAGGTGATATGTAAAGAATGTCCTGAATTAATCACTTCCTTTGTGTAAGTATTTATGTTTTGTGAATCATTCTCACTTAGCAACCTATGCTGTCCTTTTTATTTTTACAGACTGGAACTGTTTCCTGGGGGTATTATCACTGTCTGGCTCAGCAAAATTAAAACAGTATCTCATTTAACATTGTCTATAAGTAGACAGAAATATTGGCTCCAGATGTGTTCTAAATTGCACTTAGAGAATTAACATGGTTTAGCTCACAGAAAGTGGGGCATACTTGGTGTTCAACACTTTCTTATAGAGCAGTAATCCCTGTTTAGCTTTATGGATCTTATCAAATGCTTGTTTGAGCCAAGTTACGACTCTTGCCAAGAATACTTAATGCCACGTTTCAGGCGACAAAATGTAAACCAGAAAGGGACCTGGCAGGACCGCTGGGTCCCCCCTCTGCACTGAGGCACCCCCCACCTGCCAGGGAGCTCTGCCAGACCCCTGCCCACAGGCACCCTCGGCGCAGGGAAGCATCACGGGGAGTTTTGTCTAAGGACTCCTGAAAAATCTCTCTGGAAAAGGTTTCTCCAGCCTCTCCCCACACTCCACGCCTTGTACATCTTGGAAATGTTCCCCAGTAGCCAGTCAAAACACTCTTTGTTGCAGAAGGAAAACTGATTTCTTCATGTCTTTGTCTCCACTGATAATATAACACGATCTCCTCCTCAAGAAGGTTTTATGTGTTAGAGGATTGTTTCCATCTTTGTTCCCAATATTCTTTTCTTGGACTGAATGAGCCAAGTTCCCCACTTTTTTTCCTTTTGAATCCCTTGGTCTATATTTCTCCTGATTCTTGTACTCTTTGAATGCTCCTCACTTTGTCCAGGTTGCAAGCACCAGGTCCAGACCAGGACCCAGCATTTGTTAATCAATTCAAAGATCTTTGCATATATTAAATCACACCAAATGCTCACTTCTGTGTTAGAGGAATGAAGGCAACACTTGTCTTCTCCCAGTTCTTCTCAGACCCATTTGCTGCCATGCCAGGGTGACCCACACTGAGCTCAGTGGTGATCCCAGCCAGACTCCGGTGCGCACTGACCTCCCACCGGGGCTGCCTGCACCTATTGTCCTTTCTCTTGCACGCTGCTGGTTTCAGTCCTGTCTAGATGAGCAGAGAGAGAATGGGTGGAGGGCAGGGAGTGGACAATAAGTGGCTTTGTCCTCCTCCTCCCTGAAATCTGCTGCCCAGCACTTGTGGTCGTCATGGAGGGAAGTCTGGGCTGGGCTGTGAGTCACGCTCCGGGTGCTGCGCGTTTCCAGCGTTGCAGCGTTGACAGCTGCAAGCTATGGCCAAGGCCTCGGCCCCGCACTCTGTGGGAGAAAAGTCTTCCCTCCCTCCACGTATCCACTGCCACTGCACAAAAATTTGGAGAAATGCTCTCTTCCAATTTCTCTGGCTAATGAGACCCGCACCCCTCTGTGTCACCACTGTTGGCGGACGCATGCTCCAGCCCTGCTGCATGGCCCAAGCAGTGGCCTTGTGATGAAGAATTTCAGCATTAAAAATGGGTCAAGAAGTCTGAAGAAAAACAGCAATCATCTCATGACGTTGTAATCCCTGATGGAGAGCTGAGACAGTACAGGTCTGCAGTGTGAGCACTTACAAACCCCCAGAAAGCTACTGTTCCTGTCCTCATTAGTAGCAAGGAAAGCTTAAACACGCTACGTCATTTTACTGACAGCTGCATTAATGCCAGAGGTACAGAGCCAATGATAGAGGTGAACTGAGGAATTAAGCATTAGATAGCTTTTAAGTATTAAAAACAACATGTCTATGGCCATAGCATTCCACCAGGAGTTCCCTTTAACGCCTGAGCCTCTCAAACCCACAAGCTATCCACTGACGGATGCTCTCCACCAGGGCCTCTCCACGCTCCAGCTGTGCGTGGGGCAGGATGGACCCTGCCCAGGCTGTGCTGGAGAAGCCGTGTGATCGGAAAGCGGTTGCAGACACCCTGGCACTTGCTCCGGTACTGCCAGCTCGGGGGCATCAACAATCAGGAGCTTGGCACAGAAATCATGCATATTTTTATTGTAAAGAACACTTTTTATTGGTTGTTATTAGTGTTGGGGTTTTTTTAATTAGTTCTTTTTATTAGAGCAGCTGGCTACTTTAAGATGAGCTTGGGTTTTTTTTTTATCTACAATCTGCAGGATTATAAATGTACTGTGGGAGCTGGTTTTGATTTGACAACTCTGATTGCCTGTGTTGTTTGCAGAGATTTTCACAAACTCCAGGTGACCCAAGGAGCCCTGGCTTTTCAAAGAGGGCATCTATCATCAGCCAACACTTGTAAAATCCTGCAAACCCATGAAGAGCATTGTGCAGCCATGCCATGGGCTTTGCTTGGCATTTGTAAATTACTTTGAGATGGTTCTGGGTGAAGGTGCTGTGCAAGAAGTGGTGCCAGCTCTCATGCTGCAGTGGTATTTTCCAGTTATTTCTTTCCTATGTGAAACCTAAGCCCTCCCCACGTGTGAAGGGGAGGGGAGACTCCCACTCAGCTTCCCTGAGGGAGGGGAGGCTTTTCTCTCTCTGCCCTCCGCTCCAGCAAGAAGTGGCCCTTCTCTCCCATGCACCGGCGCTGCGGGGACACGCCGGGGCAGCACACAGGGAAGCCGCCCTGGCGTTAACTAGGCCAGTCTGGGGCCATTAGTCATCCGCTTGTCCTGTGCCTCATTGCCTGTGCCCTGAACAGACGTGTTCGACTGCCTTTATGTAAACCCCCCGTGAAGGGCTGGCTGGTGCTAGGGGGGGGCAGTCACCGTCCCTGCTGCCCCGCCACCGCACGCCACCCCAGCACCCGTCGGGGAGTTTGTGCTTTGAGTGGCTTTGAAGCCTGCCAAGAAAAGGCAGTGGTGCCCATGAGTTAGGTGCAGGAGGACCTGCTGCAACGGTGCCAGCCCTGAGCTGAAAAGCCCACCTGGAGCAAAACCCCCAGCCCTAGCTGGTAGCAATGACCCTCCTCTCCTGCCCCCCCAGCTGGGGCCGCATCCTCGGGATAGAGGGTCGCCATCAATTTTTGTGTTCGAGGAAGTGGAGGGGGCTCAGCCTGCTGACCCCCCAGCCTGCAGGCTCTGCTCCATCCCAAGCCAACAGTCCTGGTGGGTTTTCAACAACCATGAGGGATTCGGTCTGGTCTAATCCCCTGTGTAGCCTGCAAGCAGGTTCTTATCTTGACTTAACCTACAGGTAGAACGACTCTGGTCATAGCGCCGGCATATTTCACAGGTTTACGTCCACACCCCTGTGCCGTATGCACTCCGATATATCCTCAGTTAGTCTTTCATCATCAGTTACGCTTCAAGCCTCTGCAATCAGATACGGTTATCTGAGCAACAGGGAGAAATGTTTACCAAAATGAAATTTAGAGGGGAAAATGGGGAAGAAAGAAAGGAAAAGGAGGAAAGGAAGGAAGAGAGGAAAGAAGGAAAGGAGCAAAAAAGAACTGAAAATGGAAACTCAACATTATTTGAAATATGCACTTATGTTTGTTGGAAAAGTAATTGGTTTTGCTTTTGCACATTGGCAGTTCTATATGCGAAGTTTTATCTCATGCAATATATTCTTTGCCTTCTGGTTTGCACGGTAATTTGATTTTTAAAATATTTGTTTCTTTTGTCTCTCACACATTTTAACTCCTGCCAACACTGAGAGAGGTTGTTGGTGAGGACCTCAGGAGAACTTAGGTTGTGATGAGTCGGGGATGTTGGAAGTCCAATTCTGGATAACATCTCTACATTTTTACTGTTCTTCAGTAAACATCCACTAATTCTTTCCCAGAGTTTCCTCTCACGGGATGTTATCTTGGCTATGATCCACAGGGGACGGCTGAGATCTGGGTACAGATTGCTGCACGGAGGTGTTACCACACATTGAGATACCCCTGTGTGCAGGTGACCAACCCCAAATTCCATTCACATGCAGAAGCAGCCCATTAGGCTGAGGAACAGCACTTCCTCAGGACCCTTTAGTCAGGACCCTTTAGTCCTTGTACGAGAAAACAAGACTTTGGCTACTCCTGCAGCCATGACTTTGGGCAGAGCAGGTCAGCGACCTTGTGTTCTTCCACCAAACTCTTTGGGGATGGCTGTCAACATCATCTGTCCACCTGGTGTCCTAGTGGGAGCTGGGGGAGACAATGGAGAAGCTTCTATAAACAACATCTTAGTAGACCATCACCATCTATTGCCATGTCTGCATGTGAGCATGCTGCCGTGAGGAAAGCTGCTCCCAGGGGCCGGCAGATGCTTTGGGCTTGCCTCTCCCCCTGGTTGGTCCCCTCCTCACCCTGCTACATCGCTTCTGCGCACCTGTTTTTCAGGAGGTGTTGTGTTGTACCTGGCAGTCGCGTGGGATAAACTCCAGCGTGCTGTCCTGCAACCACACAGCTCAGGATAGGACAGACAGCGACAGAATTCATAATTACGTTTTTCTTGTAGCTAGGGAACGAAGAAAAAGAAAGAGTGACAAAGCCTGAATGGTCTTGTGGAGAAGATGACCTTAGGAGACAGGTTTGTGGGTGGTCACAGGCCTGTCTCCTGGTCCTGTTAGGGCACTCAGGTTGCCTTCTCCATGCTCTGGCATTCATCGCCTCTAAAATGGAAATTTCTGCTTCCTCAGTGACAGATTTGGCTGGTTAATCACAGTGGGCTTCTGTGAGCTCCAGAAATGGAAAGTTGCACCAAAACTTGGTGATGTTGCTGCTGGTACTGTCCACAGCCCTGTGGGATTCAAATGGCATTTCTGCTCTCTGCAAAAGTTGTTCATCTGGCTCTTCTGGATGCACCCTGACTTGTGACTGCCATCACAGCACCTAATGAAGGGGTTAATGGACATCTCCCCCTCCCTGCTCAGCACAGTGGTAATGGCAGCCACTTCAGGGAGGGAGAACATGAATGGATCTCATCAGGGATCTCCTTTACAACACTAAAATGCATTCCTGAAATCATGCTGTTGCCTTGTGAATATCTGATGTGGCATGGGTTATAAAGATACCTTTATGGACATGGAAACTGTTAAAAAGTACCTACTTACTGTGTTGCAAAGGCCATGCATTGCAAACTTGGGAAAGTATGTTAGGCAGCACGAATTTTGCCCTTAAGCAATATGTAATATGTGAATTACTTCTTAAAATTAGTATCCCATGCTTGTTAGGATTTGTTTTTTCATTAAGTTCCTTTGCTAACTCCTCAAGCCTCTGTATGTCTGACATGTCTTATTATTCTTTCAATTACTGCACACTTTCCACCAGGCCCACAGGGGTCAGGGTCCTCCATACTGGGCTTTTTTACCCTGGGTGATTGTGATCTGCAGGACAAGAGCTGTCGAAGAGAACTGTGAGTGCTGCAGAGCAGTCTGAAAGCGTGTAGGTACATGCTCAGAGCCCCCAGCCAGCCGATGCCAAGGTGAAAGCATTGTCCTGACTTTGCAAAGGGGGAAGAGGGCGAATCGAGGTGAGACAGAAGTAGCTCATGTAAAGCTTTCCTTCTTAAGGCTCCTGCCTCATGCCAGTGGGCCCCCCAAGGAAAAGCCCCAGGGAACGCTTGTTCTCTGGGGCTGGGCTAGGAAACTTCGGGGAAGCCAAGTGGATGTGTGAGTTCCCAAAACGGTTTGGAAGACCTTCTACACGTTCACAACAATGTTGATGGGTGGGAGGTGATATGTGTCACGAAAAAGCCACAGAGGCACACAAAACACAAGCTGGTCTGATTCCCTCTCCTCCATGAGCTTTACTATATGCTGATGAGATGGACTCGGAAGAACGGGGCTTAGCACAGAGAGGGCCTGAGAGCCCTCAGAGAAGGGGGAAATTCTGCCGGTCCAGAGCTTGGGCTTAATTTGGATTGTATCCACTTCACAAAGGCTGTTTTCAGGGCAAATATTTATAAACATTAGAAGAAAAGGAAAATAGAATAGGCTTCTTGAGGGAATAGCAGAAGTGGAAGGGTAGGTCTCGGACACCATTAGACAGAGTGAGACTTCCAAGTAGCAAACCAGCGAGATGAGAAAATACTTCATACCCCCGCTCAGCTTGTGGAATGGTCCAGAGGTTGCACAGGCTTTGGAGACAGCAATTTCAGTCCTGTCACTAACCCAGCAATTGCCTGCGTAAGCCGTGGCTCTGCGTCCCAGCAGGAGGCAGGGTATCTCCTGGAGGTGAGACCCTCAAGCGGTTGCAGCAGCCTGGGTCTCGGGCAGCTGGGTAAGGCTGGTCCTGGGAGCGTGTGGGCCACGCTGGGAAACATCACAGAAGCACCTGGACAAACCGAAACCCTCTGGACACCTGTGCCTCGCAGCTCTCCTTCCTGCTTGCATTTGGGATGCGGATTTTATGCACGGGACTTGTCTCTCATAAAGGCAGGGAAAGAGCAGTTATTTACCTCTGCCTTCTTCTCTGTTTTTGTTAATTTACTATATAATTTTGTTTTACAGATAGGCAGTGACTTTTATTTTCTTATTGGTGTAGTTATTTTGTGGCTAAAGAAAGGGCAGAGTTGTACATGAAGTACCAGGTAAAGGAGTCCAAGGCCCTGGTGATGGAAAACGTACTGGAAGGGAGAACTCCTCTGCTCATGTGAAATATGGGAGGCTTTAACAAAAAAGTCTCAGGTTTCCCTTTTAAAAATTCAGAATTTACTAGAGTCTCTTGAACCAAGAAAAATGCATTAATGGGAAGGGAGTGCCAGTAATAACAGGCCTGCACTCACATCCAGTGGTAGAAGAGAAACAAGCAGCAGTTTCCCCTGAGGGAAGAGGGATTCTGGAAGTTAAACAGAAATGTTTATGGTTGTGAAGAGTTAAAAGGCTTCCTAGGCACCCTGGCTTCCCTTTCATATCCTGAGCACCTCGGGGTAATGCATCAGCCCTGTGGCACAGGGAAACAGCCCATCAAAGAGCTTGGTTTCTGCAGCTCCATATTCTGCAGGGAGACCGAGGAAACACCAGAACAGGGAGGTAGGTTAGAGTGGACTCCACAATTGCCGGTGGGAATTATTTATATGTTCTTTCTGTGCAGGAGACTGCTGGTTTCTCAAGAGCTGAAGCCTTCGCCGGCTCTAGTTGAAAACAGTTGCTGTTCTAGGATTTGCTTTGTTAAATTTAAGGCAACTCACACAAAAGTGAAGCAGACCGAGTTCAATGTGACTCACCCTTTACACAGTGATCAATCCTCCCGTTCTCATTTCTGCATTTGAATTATTCTGTTAACTTTGCATTTAAGACTTTTCTGTAATGTGACTTTTGTCTTGACACCAAATATGAATAATTATCCTTCTCTAATAACATCTATATTCTATGAGCACTCCTCCTACAAATGTGCCATGTAATCTACACACGGATCAATCCTAAATTAAAAGACAGCATCAAAATCTGAGTCACTTCTTCTACACATTATTAAGTGTCCATTTTGGTTAAGCTGGCGACAGCTGCCAATCCCATTTCATACCCACTCTTCCCTTCTTTCTAGTCTTTCTCTCCCACTGGCAGAGACTGCACAGATGACCAGAGCACAGTCTAATGTGTCTTTGTGTCTGCCTTTCACTTGGTTTTCATATGGATTTTGTCTTGTGTCAGAGACTCTCTTGTGGCCCCATTCAGTTGATGGTCTCCCCTCTTGCCCATCTCTCCAGTCCCAACCAAGATGAGTGGCCGAAAATCTTGTATGGAGAAGCTGAACTCAACAGTCCAAAGCAAATTTCCTGGCTCTGTTTTCACTGTGTGGAGAAAAATCTACAATCAAAGCACATCTGGTTTCATGGCTAAGAGGCAAATTTTTCCTCCCCTGCAGCCATGAGAGATCCTGAACATGGTGGAAAGAAAACAGTTTTGCTGCACAGGGTAAGAGCAGGAGGCAGTTTCCAAAGGGCCACCTCACTTCTTTGCTCTACACAGCAAGGCAGGAAACCCCTGGGCTGGGAGGACACACAGGAGACTGAAGGTTTGCAACCGCAGGAGATCGTGGCCAGGCCCTGTTATCTCCAACCATACAAATTGCTGAGTGCCAGAATTGCAGAGATGTTAGCCAGTGCACACTACAAAGGGGATGACTGGCAGGATAAAGCAGGAGCCCATTCATTGCTGGGCTGAAGGCTGGCATAAATGGGAAGAGTCCTTCCTTGGGAAGCAAACCGGTTTGCTGGATGACGAAGAAAGAGGTTCTCCTGTAATGTAAATGTGTCTAGCACAGACTCTATGGGGACCTTTAAGTGTCATGAGACAACAAGGCTTCCCACAACCTGAGTCAACTCTGTAATCCCCACACTGCGGATTACCACATAGACAGGCACCCAAAACAGCAGAAAAAATTGGAGATTGCATCCCTCAGAGGCCACGGGTGCTCCGCCAGCCTTCCTGCTGCTCCAGAAAATAACATCATCGTGCCAAACCAGGAAAAGCAGAGGGTGTGACCATCCTGCATTGCCCAACCTCTGCCCACTCAGCTGGTGTCTGCTTGGCCATGCTGGTGGAGAAGAGAGGAGAGGGGAGGGGTGGCTGGGCACTGGGACAAGGGGAGCACGTTGGCATGTTAGCCCGTGGTTAGTTAGGAGCAGCCACGGCCCTTGGTAGTTTTTGATGGGGTGGGCTGTCCCCAGGTGTAAGCTCTTTCTACTGAGCAGGTGTTAGATGAGAGGCGCTCACTGGCCACTGAAAATCAATAGTGTTGGCTGAATGAAACCTCTTAGATAATACTAATGGGCTTAGAGGACAGGCCAGAAAGATGCTAATAGTCACTGGCTGATCTCAGCACCCTAACTCTGCCAGCGGCCCACATGCTTCAGAGGATGGAAGACACCCCATGGGATTTCTGTAACAACCTCCTACGGGGCGAGGGACATATTTCTTACCTTTCCGGGTAAGATCTCATACAGGCCACGAAGTATGAGTTGTACCTAACCAAGTTAAAGAGAGGCTGTGATTTTAACCGGGACTGTTTTGGCAAGATTGGCTCAACTACCCTGGCCCAGCCACCTGGGGATCCTGGCACTGGAGGAGAGATTATCTCAGTGGCTTTGATTGATGGGGACTGAGGATCACTGCACAGGCGTGAGAGCCAGGAAGATCCCTTCCTCCTTTCTCTTCCTGCAGGGCCTGGCAGCCCAACTTAGTCATTATCTCCTGAGAGGAAGAGGGGAGGTCTCCTACGACCTTCATTAGTCACTTCATCTGCATACCCAAAGTCTTTCTAAAGTTAGGCAAGTGTTGGGGCTGGGGACAACAGTGCTTGAGCTGAAAAATGCTGCTAGCTTTCTGCTCAGCCCATACCTACATTGTAGAGTCCAGTTTACTCAGCTTGCGTAAGGAGTGTTTTCTTAAAGCATTTCGCTTTTGAGAGGCTTCTGTGAGCGTGTGCTGGGAATGGCTCCTGTTCAAATCCAGTAGCTGACATAGCAAAATCTTGCACTCGATTGCTGCAAATTATTAATTCAAAGTCACAATCCATTTGGAGTAACTCATGGAAACCCATTATTATTTTGCCACTGCTTGTTGAGCTGCTTAGATAATCAAAATACCTGTGAGAACAGGCAAAAACTCTTGCTCTTGGCCTAAAAGTTATAAAGAGAATTGACATGTCCCAAGCAAGAAGCAGCAAGATATGTGGGAGGAGAGAAAGAGGATGGGGGAGGATAAGAGCCGTGAGACCCCCCGGAGCCTTGGTCACATGGACTTCATTGCTGCTAAACACGACACTTCCTTGAAAGTTTCCTACCTGCTCTCTCATTTCATCGGTAAGGTGCAAGGGTGGTAAGGGAGGAATGTAATGTGAAATTTTTTATTTTTGTTTTAATAGCTAGTAAGGCAAAGGTCCTTGCCATGTTTTGGAAACTCAGTACTCCTTCAGACATAGAGACAATATAGGAGGCCTGGCCCAGCTGTGAGGGGACAGGTGGGAAGCTCCAGGCGAGCCTGCTCCTATTTCATCCTGGAAGTCTGAGAATGGGCAACAAATTAATGTCGAACATTTCCTTTAAGTCATGAGGAAAAATGTGAATTATTGCTGAGGCTTCTGTTCTGCACCAGTAGGGAGCCATTTTTCTTTACTCTGGCCAAAGATGTTAAGGAATATTTGTCATATGAAGACAGAGGTGACTTTGTGCATTTCTATCACACCGGCTTGACAGTGATGCCATTTACTTATTTAAGGCTTGAAACATGTAAGTAGGTGAATACCCGCTTATCCAAATGGTTCCTTTGAATGACTTTGTGGATGTATGAAAACAGCCATGTCAGACCCTCGTAGCCCCAGGGGCATCAGGGAAAATGCCCATCTGGAGCTCTGAAGACTGACATTAGTTGAGACACTTCCAACAGGAAGCTAAATAATGACATTTCTTCGATATGATCATCTACAAAGTGAAAATGTCAATGTAATAGATTATATTTGAAACGATTTTCTTATGACTAATTATACGTCTGGAAGTGAATATGCAGCTGCAGTTACCAACTGATGGGGCAAAGTCAAAGGCTCATAAATATACTCGAACCGTAATCATCCTTTTTGCCAACAGAAAGCATGGTCTTTCACAGCTGAAACACATATAACAGTATAAAATATATATGAAAGCAATCACACTATGTAATTATGCAGCTTCTATAGAAAGCCATGGGAAAGGAGAGCAAAGCATTTGAAAGAGCCAAGTCATTTGGGACCTTTGCTGCTAATTCATTACGGTGCTTTCTTTGCATTTTATAAGCTCCTACACACATTGTACCTCTAGGGCTAAATTCTGCAGGCCCTTCTCAGCTCACATTTAAAGGTTAATTCGTAGAGCCTCTGTCCTGCAGAATATGGTTCATTGTTCTTTGCACAGCTGGATAAAACGTTGTAAACGTTTAATAGCAAATAATGTTGGAGTAGGAAAACCAAGGCAAATATTCAGAGGAAGACCAGGTTTTTGTGGTATGCCTTGTTGCTGTGAAAGTGAAGTAGCTGAATTAGAGGGTTATACGTATTTACTCTGACTAAGCCAGTACGAAAAATGGGCAGTTCGTGTATTTATATAGCTCTGTATTTATATATTCTTTCCCAGATTCATGTCTCTGGCTGTCAAGTAGAGCAGGTACAAGTGGCGAAACCCCATTGCCCAAACCCTGTTGCTATCTATACCCAGCAGCATTCACTCAGTTCTTCCAGAGGTAGACTGCATGTCATTTCTTGGCTTTTGCTGTCGGGGGGGGTGGGGGTGGGAGAGGAATGTGAGATCAAGATAATTTAATTTTCTACGACCTGCATAGAACCCCCTGACCTAACCCCTGAAATGTTGCCTCTATGAGATGCCCCCAGTGAGACCCCTCTTCCTCCTTGGAAGCCGGTCTTCTTTCAGAAGAGTCCAACCATACTTTCCAAATTAGGGGTATTCAACCACCCCTGCCCAGAGCCAGAGAAGATAATTATCAGCATGATTTAACTGGAAAATTTTCAACTCTTGAACATATTGTGGTGACATTTGCAGACGGTATTGTTAGTATGCATGGAAGGAACCAGGCTTTCTGTTAATATGTATATCTAAGGTCATGTGTGTAGGGTTTTGCCTTTTCAGATCACTGTACTAGTGTTAACTAAGGGTTGGCATGTTAGTAGTGTCCTGTGTTTACAAAAATCATCTGGCGTAGACATTACTAAGGAAAGACAGGAAGATCTTGTGGTGGAAAGGGAAGTTGTTGGTGAAAACTGCTGTTGCAGGTGCTGTTTAGCATGAGGGGAGCAGCCACAGCTCTGGAGACATGGGGTGAAGCCACACACGCACCCAGTGATCTTCACTCTCATCAGGGCAATCCAGAGAAATGTCTTGTCCTTCGCCACAGTCTTGTAATCTGAAATGGAGAGGAAGGAAAACTACAGGATGAAGAGAGAGGAAGAGAGAGAAGTCTTCAGGTTTCCTCATGTGGGGGAAAAAAGACCAGTAAGGACCTCAGGAAAAAAGACCAGAACCGCCTTTTGTGACTGCATCGTGATGAGTATCTCACAAAGCACCGTGCAGGGACTCAGCACCCCACGTACTGTGCCAGCACACTGTGGAAGGTGGCACAACCATTCCAGGTGACACAGTAACCTCTCCAAGCTACACACCACCCATGTGAAAGGGAAGAACCATGTCCCCATCCAGCAGGCAACAACTCTTCCCTGCAGGCCAGTGCATCAAAATGGTTACAACCAATTTTTCATTTGTTTCTCAGTTTGAGATAAAACCATTTGCATAAATAATCTTGTAAAACTTTGGGGGTTTTTATCTCTGTCCTTCTCTTTATTAGAGCATATTGACACCATGATAATTATATCAATGCAATGATATTAATGAAAACCTCTGATAAGCCTGCAGTGAAGTGACTTGTACAGATTTAGCTTCGTTTGCAATTTCTGAAGGAAGTGCAGAGTGCTTAATATCAGTGTTTTCCCAAACTGCAGAAATCTCTGAAGTGCGGGGTAGAGGAAGAAGGGAACAACTTCAGGCTTCCATTAACATTTTAGAAAAGGACAAAATACTTCACACCAAATAAAGGCAAAAGGCCATAAATACTTTCTTTATGTTAACCATCTATGCAGCTATTGTTCTTGCCACATGGGTGCTTTGCAAATACACCTGGAGAGGCTGGTTGTACATTGAAGGGCAGCTGTCCCCATTTCTCTCTTTCTTAACGGGTGCTCCACGCTATGAAAACCCTCGAGCATCCATATTTTGCATATTTCAGCTCAGTGAATGGAACCACTATCAGAAAGATGCCTTATCAAATGCAGAAGATGGAAGATGTCAATAAGAGTCTGACACCCGCTAATTCTAGAGCTAATTTTAATGTTCTTTTAATTACATTCATGGAGAACGGAATGAAGAGTCTGTGGCCCAGTCCTGTTCTCATAACATTTTATGAGAGGTTTGGCACCGGCTTTCATGAGAACAGGGCTGAGTGTCATTCCTTCATATACTAGTAATGCAAGAGGGATTGCCAGTATCTCTATCATCTGTAAAGTCAGATGGCCTTTGTAAATCAAGCAAATGAGCCGAAGCCAACAATAGGAGGACCTGTAAAGATGAATTCAAAGGGGTTCACTTATACAGGAGGCAGAACAGATGTTAGAACAGCAGAAATATGAGTGTGTTGCATTAACTAGGGTATGCTGAAGCTCTGTATCCTGCCCTGCCTACCACGCTGGGTCTCCCTTAAAGAACTGTACTCAGGCTCAGGACCCTGTAAGAAAAAGAAACAAACTGAAATGAATTTGTAGCTAAGGAAACAGGTTTTGGTGAAAAGAAAACTTGTGTGGCTGACTTTAAAAAAAAAAAACAAAAACAAACCACAAAAAAACAAACAAACCCAAAACCAAAAAACAAAGACCAAGATCTCCCAAAGCATCTTCCGAGGTTCTTAGGTATTTGAAATCAATGGAGTCTGGCATATGAAAATCAGAGGGGACTGACCAAAAATGCCTTAGGAATACAGTGGCTTTTACATGCACGAAAAGCAATGCAGAAACAGGATAATTCACTGCAAGTGAAATTGAAGAGCATCAGCCATGCAGTGTAGGATGAGTAAAGGTCCCTTAAAGGCTGGAGGGGAGGACAGAGGTGTCTTTGTAAACAATGAAATCCTCTCAACATTGACACATTAGTAAAATGAGAGAACCAGAGGAAAGAGGGGCAACACACCCTGATGCTGTTCCCAGGAATACAAAAGCCAGCTGTCAGTTGGCCACTGAGTGATTGGGATTACTCTGGACAGACAAGCAATCCTTCCTGGTCTTTCTTCCAAGGCACTTGACAAGACAAGAAAAAATGGGTAAATACAGAGAATAAGGATGGGCCAGAAAGAATGATGTGGCCAACAGGGCCTGGTCAATGCAAGGCCAGGAACGATATATGCTCACACAAGATGTTGTGCATACTGGACTGAAGACAGGTAGAGCCGACTTCACCTGCACGCACTGAAGTGGCCAAGGGGAAGCCTAGGCTCATGCTGCTCATTAACATAAATGCAGATTTACAGCTTGACACACCTACTTTGAAAAACAGTAATTCTCTGCTTGCAGAAGTGCGTGTCTACTCCTAGCATTGATATCAGATGGACAGCGGAGCAGAACAGCAGAAAAAAGAGGGCAAGATATACCTATACATCATTTTTCTGCTGAATGGAGACAAAGGGACATGCAGAGGGATAAGCCAAGGAGATCAGGGAAGATTGGGGACTGAAGTGAGAGCCAGGGAGTGGAGGGCCAGCGAGAAACCTGAACCATCATCAGAACATTTTAGGTGAAAACAAAAGGCTAGAGTATAAGCTAAGGAGCAATCAGAGAATCCTTATAGCGGACATAGAAAGGAATTGAATGGATCCAGGGCAGGGAAGGAAGAAAGAAGCATTGTCCCAAAAGTGGGGTTGTTTATCCAGTGTGCAAGAAGAGCCAAGAGCCTAGATGATGCTAGGTAACATGCAAGGGAAGAGGCTTCTGGATGATACCTTAAAGGAAGAAAAAACTAGGTAGAGGGAAGTAATGGAAATGGAAGAAAAAGGAGGGCACCAGACAAGTGCTGCTGCCTGCGCAGGATTGCTAGGCAGAAGAGGATGAAAAAAATCCCACTACAGGAAGGGCAACCTGGGATGCTTGAAACGAGTGAAAAGCAAAGCTTTTGGGGGAGCTCAGGAGCAGCTTTAGAGGAACTGCAGAAGGGTGAGTTACTGTGGGACACAGTGGTGAGAGCTCCCGGAGAGAAACTGGAGGCAGGCCCAGGGCTAAAGCCAGGGAAAAGCAGAGGAGAAAGAAGAGGAGGATTAGAGGATGAGTGAGCGAAGCTCCTTATGTTGGGGAAGAGCTACAGGAACAGAATGGAGAAGCAGGAAGGGAACAGAGAGCAGGTTGGTACAGGGGAAAAGCAGAGACAGACAGCATGGGTTAGGAGCCATGAGCCATGCTGGTAGTTGGCAGCAGGAGCTTGCTTATTCAGCAAGTCAGGCGGCTATTAATTAAGTCAGGCAGCAATCAGTCAGTTAAATCGGGTAACAATGACTCAATTAAGTTAAACTGGGGAACAATGAACTTATTACATCAAACCAAGGAACAACGAACTAATTAAATCAGCTGGAAGCCTCCATGGATCCATCCGGAGCCTGGGCTAGGTGCCACTGGAGCGGGGGGCTCTCACTGCAGCTGCCCGCTCCAGGAGAAACATCACAACAGCAACTGTGCATCAGTGCTGACAGCCTTTCTTATCCCCCTTTGCCCAGAGCAAAGAAGGGCACGGCAGAATACAGCTGGTCTGATGAAATATTTGTAATAAACCAAAGGGGTGGGGAAATGGAAGCTGTCAGCTTCCAGATTAGCAATAGTGGTGCAGAAATTACCAGCCTGCCTAAGGATGGAGAAAGCTCTGCCTTTCAAATCAGGCTGATGCTAGATATCCGGAGCTGTCAGCTTAAGAAATTAACTGAGAGGCTTTGATGGGTGTCCGGCAATGCACAGGTAGTCTACCCTACCTAGCATGCAGGAGAGGAATGCTTTCCAATGGCATCCTGGAAGAGCATGGCTATGTACTGAAACAGCTGCCTATGTCCATTTTGAGGTGGGATTGGACAGCTGCCTATGTCCATTTTGAGGTGGGATTGGCGTAAGCCAGGCTGGTCATGTACTGACGGTGCTAAGAACCATTTTCATCCCTTTTTGTTGGTCCCCCATATCATTTGGGGTTGCAGTGTTTTTTTTGTTCTCTCCTGTTCCTTCATCTGTCTCCACAAGCAGGGAACATCGCTGAGCTCACCGAGTTACCTTAGCAGGAAAGAACCTTCTCTTGGAATATTTAATGAGTATCCATTAACTTAAAATAAAAAAGGGAAGGTCTCATTGATAAGGACAACCTGAGGTCAAAAAGATAAGGGAGAGAGCCATCTGCCCCATTATTCAAAGAAAGTGCAATCTTAATTGTTCTGCAAGAGCATCCGTAAAAGGCCATTGCAGGTGGGAAAAAGTACTGCTTCTCACAGCAGTACAAGTGCTTGTGGAGCTGTAATGGTTAATAAACAGTGATATTACATGGGCAACCATTACGATACCACACATTATCATTAAAGTAATTATATTGAAAAGGAAGTGACTCTTTGGGTGTCATTTCTGGCTAGATGAGGTCCTGGATTTGCCGAGACTGCGTAAATCAGGGCCAACACACTCCCTGTAGAAATGTCGGCCAGTAAATGAAACTGAAAATAAAAGCAGAAGAACAGCTCCCTGAGCAGCGTACAAGGATAGGGCTTGATCCAAGACTTTGTATATAGTATCAGTACCACATCTATCCTGTTGTCCCCTAATAAATGTGCACTTTGAGACACACCTGCACAACAGTTTCACACTGACAGACTGGACTTAATTTCCTTTTTCCCCCTCCGAACTACTAAATAGCTAGAAGGCAAAAAGAGTCTAATTAGAGGTGTGAAGGTTTGGAAAGAAATTTTTAGGAAGAAAACCCTCCCGCTTCCAGTCTTCATCACAACGTTGGAAATGGAAAAGAAACATCCTGGTGGGTGTTTTTCTCCTTTTTTATCCCTTCTGAATAACAAGATGACTGAGAAGTTGGATTTGTTCAGTACAAATCTTCAGTCTAATGAAATACATAAGAATGAGGTTAAAATTTCAGTCAAAAGTTATTGTCATCTCAGACTCTGGTTTGATTAATGTCGTCAAGAGGAAAACTTGATCTACACCAGTATTTTAAAAATTTTATACTCCTACACGATAGTCAGATTAGAGATGATGATACGCACTACCAAAGAGACTGGCCTTGTCCTAAAGTTAGGTTTCATACCTAAAGCTACTCTTGGTCCTCAATATTATGATGTGAAAACTACCTTTACTTATTTTCCAAAAAATGTATTTATGAAGATGTTTCTTTTGTACTTGCATTATCATGTGAGGCATCTAGTGACACAAAATTTCTGAACCCTGTAACTTTAATTTTCCTTCTGTTTATATGTCAATAACAGATGAGTTCTATGTTTATCTGTCCCTTTTCCCTTTTTACTTAAAAATTATGTCAACAAACAAAATATACTTATACACATTATAGTGCACAGCTGCAGCTATTACAGGAGGAGGGGTTGTCATCAAGCTAAAGTGATCAATTTACATGTATTTATTTCACAGGTTTATCAAACAGTACTTCTTATATGCTGACTAAATAATACACAAAACATTCCTCATCTGTAAAGAAATAAGTACAAATTAACTCTGATTACTAAGTAGTTGGTTACAAAATATATTTTACTTTTTCCTCATAATTAAAGAGAAAACCCTGGGATTAAAACTAGGAAACTCTTTTTCTGTTCCTTAAATGTCCAGTACTGACATATCTCTCATTCTTTCTATCTAGCGTCCCTTGCATCATCACTTATAATCAAAGAGCATGTTGATATTACAAGGTCACAGAAGTAGCATTTAACAGATGAGAGATGAAAAAATTACCCAGCAGAGGAGAACCTGGCCCCACCACCCACTCACCCAGTGCTCCCCACCATGCTTCCACCTAAAAAAAGGCTAGTTCGATATTATCTCATTTTTGAAACACAGAACGTCACTAAAGGTTTTTTCTTTGCTGCCAGAACTGGGTGTTTCTGCCTTGGGATAAACACCAGGTATTGGCCTCCAACTATAACACCCTCCCAAAGGCACTGCGGTGAAGACCTGATGCAAGGCAGCCCAGAGGGGTCCACACTGTGCCGCTGCCTGCTGCGCATCTCTTTTAGGTAATTTCACAGTGAGACCCATAGGGTCTTGTCCCCACTAGCTTTTCATAATTCTTTTCTTACTGCAAAACCCCCTCATTTTGGCAGCAAACACAGCCTTGAAAAACAGCACAAAACACAAAATCCTGTGCTGCAGCTAAATATACCAGATGTTTAAAGTATTTTGACCTTGGAAAGACAGAGATGGGACATGTTTTACTTTTTCAAGGTCACTGAATCAAACTGGAAGGTGACTGGGGAGGGAACAACACAAGAGTTTCAGATGTTTCTTCTAAAGCTTTTCTTCTATTAGGAAATGGGCTTCCCCGTTTGCGAAGTGCAGACATGTGGCCAGGTCCCGAGCCACCTCCCTTCCTCGTAGAAGCTGTACACAGGAACCTTAAACGTCATCTGAACACACAACTCCCACAGAAATCATCGAAGGCAGGAAGACTCACGCTTCAGGTATTTATTGCTCGTCTAGCTCAGCGTAGCATCATATACCTTGGGCCTGGTCCTACGGTTGCCGCAGTGAACTGACTCCAGCTGCAGCAAGTGATGGGTCCCCCACAGGTGGGGTATAACTATTCAATGGTCCAAGATAAGAGCTGACCCTGCTTTGACCAGGAGATTGGACAAGAGATCTCCTGAGATCGTTTCTGAGATGAATTTTCCTACGGTCCTAACTTGCAGGTCGCATAGATCTAAGTGCAAAGGTGGTGGAGGAAAGATGAGCACTGCAGGGGCAGAGGCTAATGCTTAAACCACAACTAATGGCAATTTCTTATCCTTCAAGTATAAGATTGAGTTGCTTGCGCTAGAAATTTCTACCTCTTCTTCCTGAGCATGAGATCAATTAAGCCATTGACTTTTGGTTTCCCTGGCTTTATCTCCACGTCCCAGAATAAAAATAAAGGACAGAAGAAATTAGCTGGAAATCATTTATCATTTCAGACCTCATACCAGTACTCTAAACAAATGTAAACACATGCAATTTTTACCCAAAGCCCAAGCAAATACACTGTTGTTTTTGCACTTGTGCTGCACATTTTCTTTGGAAATTTAGTTAAGAGGATTTATTTAGTTTGATGTGCATGTGTGCAAGAGGGAGAAGTTCAGTTTCGGGCAGAGATTTTTGAACCCAAAGTAAATTGTTTCCTCAGCAACTGTATTCCTTGGAAACAGAAAACCTTCCAAAATAGGTCTTTGCGCTGACAAATATCCGCAGCTTGGTGAAAGCCTGCGAGCTTGCAGGGCGCTGCTGTAGCATTTCAATCGCGCTTGAAAATAAACCTCAAAAAAGCCAGAAACTATTGGCTCTTCCTTCTGTGTCCAGCCTTAATGATTTCCCGGAGAAAAGGCCTGGTTGTTTTGGGTTGGTTTGTTGTTTTTTTTTTTGTTGGTTTGTTGGTTTTTTTTTTTGTCCCAAGGCCCTTTTGAATATCTGGATTTGACAAGATGGAAACACGACCCTGTTATCTTAAACAGATACGCGTTAATCCTGAAAAAGATCTCCCTTCCCTCATGCTCTCCCCTTCCAACTTCAAAACAGCCCTTGGGCGGCGGGAAGCGGCCGGGGGGCGGATGCCCCCCGCC
>VZSZ01010982.1:131856-145719 GCA_013398815.1 Ibidorhyncha struthersii
GAGGTGGGCGAGCCGGCGGGGGGACCGGGCTGGGCCGTCGGCGGGGGAGGCCCTTTCCGCGCGCCTTCCGTGAGGTGAGGGCCCGCGGGGGAAGGGGGGGTGGCGCCGTCCCCCTGTGTTGCTGCCGCCACGCTTGTTGCGCCTCAACGCGGGGTCGGGCCCCTCGGCAGCGGAGCCGGCAGTTGTGGTGGCGTTTCCCGCCGCGAGGAGGGAGCGGGGGCCGCCCGCGGAGGCGGGCCGGAGCCGGCGGAGGGGCGCCGCGTGCGCTCTCCCCCTGCGCGCTTTCCCCCTGCGCCTGACGGGATTTACCCGCGCTCGGCCTGGGAGCTCTCGGCTTCGCCTGCCGAGCTTAAGCATGAGGGGGAGCGCTTGAACCCCGCGACCGGTTTTAATTGGGAGTACTCTTGTCGCTGTTAATTATACATTTAACTCCTAACAATCCGTCTCTCTCTCTTTTTTTAACTCCTGTTCTCCCAACAGCTCTTTGTCAGTACGTTATGTGAAATACCCGACCAGCTAAGAACACCAAGCAAAATAAAGGCTTCCGCAATTACAGGTAATTTGCGACACGCCTACAGATTTTGAGAGCTGCATGAAGGTAAACAGCTTGCATCAGTAAAACTGACAGGTCCTGTGAGCGTCTGATCACACACTGGAAACATTCCTCAGAATTACAGGGGGAATAGGAAATGAGAGGTGTGAGTCAGAAATAAATGTATTTCTGAGTATCAGGGCTGGATAAGATCGCATGAGGAATGAGTACTCAAGCCCTTAAATAAAATACAAGGGGCGAGTTGGAGTAAGGGCAGGAGTGCTTGCTTAGCTGAAGGCAGGGGCTGGTAGTTGACTGCGTTCCTGTGGTGTGCTGGGTATGGCTGTCTCTTCCCATCATTTGGCTTTCCTAGATTGGATGTAACTTTTCTGATCTCTTGTGTTGAAGAGTCTTCTTCTCTGCTCCTCCAATAGAAGTGATTTCTTTGTCTTGTGCTCCGTTAGTTTTCACGATGTAGCCTGGAAATACTCTTAAGAGAACAGGTAAGGGGTGAAAGAAGGAAGTGGCCTTTTGTCTAAAGAATGCTCTTTAAACCCAGCTTTTGTGACTTTGCTCAGTAATGGGATTTTATTGGTTGTGGCCTGTGCGAAATGATGTGAGGGTTTGGGCCCAGATCCTGTTTGGGATGACCACGATGTATGCGTGTGCGCTGAGTTGAGAGCAGAATAAAATATATTTGCATCCTTTATTTTGTTAAAGAAGTTATACGTGGTTTCTAGTATCTCCTGCTATCCACTCTTCAGCCTGGAAACCCTCCTTGGCAGATACTTACCTTGAAGACCCCCAGTGGAAAGGCAGCAGGCAGAAGGATATATACGTGATTGTGTTAGGTTTAACTTAGATGACAAGACAATGGTGCGGCAAGCCTCAGCGTGGAAGAAGGAGGCACCTCCATGTGTCAACTAGGCACTGCAATGTATTTTCCCAGGTGGGATTTCCAACATGTTTGCAGAGCCATGAGGTTGCACCTCTACAGCACGTGTCAGGGTTTCTGCGAGACTTCAGTCCCCAGAACTGTCAGTCTCGTAATTGGTAGAAGGACTATGTATCACAGAGCTTAAAAATGGAACAATAAAAAGCCATACATTAAAATATTTCTCTGGAGGAGTTCTCTCCTGACAGGGCTAGTTCGCTCAACTTTCTGAAGCTTGGCCCTCTGTTTTGCATTCCCTCGAAGCATAACCCAAGTAGATTACTTGGGCAACCTCATTTAATTTGTGTAAAAAGTAATTGTACAGTGAAAAAGGTATAGCAGACTATCTCAGTAGCAGGAAAAATAGCAGCACTTTGGATATAAGTACAAGTTCTTAGTAACAGTCATTGCATAAGCTCAGTTGGTACCTGTGATTAAAGAGGAAGCTTTACAAGTTCTTTCCTTTGTTTATGTGAACAGTTCCAATGAAATCAGTGGTCCCAGAAAGTGCACCAAACAGGAGCATGGGTGGAATCTTTGTTTTTTCTTTTGATGTTTTTCCTTGTTCTGTTCCTTGCCGCTTTTAATTGGTATTTAATGATGACTGATGAGTTATCTGAAAGGAGGAGATCTGTGACTCTTGCCTGGCGAAACACCAGTTTCTGTAAGGAAAAACTTGAAGTGATGATGTATGAGGAGAAATAACAAGCTGTCAAAACAGAAGGAATGTGGAAAAAGAGAAACACATCTCCTGTTAGTTGATAAAAGAGTTGAAAACTAATTCTATTCCTTATCTCA
Organism: Ibidorhyncha struthersii; assembly: GCA_013398815.1. NCBI lineage: Eukaryota > Metazoa > Chordata > Aves > Charadriiformes > Charadriidae > Ibidorhyncha > Ibidorhyncha struthersii. The sequence continues at coordinate 134,121 of VZSZ01010982.1, forward strand.
TACAAATGTTTCTTCCTGTAATAGATTTGTTTAAAAAGGAAAAAGTTGCCTTTGTCTTTACTTCTGATGAAAAAAAGTGGTAACAAAGTACATGCTCAAGGAAAAGCTGCACTGCAGTATAAAATGTTAGTATTTATAAATTCAATTAGCGTTTCCAAAAGGGTGTAAGTTCTATCTGTATGTGAAAGAGACAGTGACTTGCCAGTTTCCTAGGAAATGTTACATTGAAGTGGAAGTGGGCAGATTTGCAGAGGGGGTGTAGATGTTTGCCTAAGTTTGGGGGGAAGGAAATAAGAATTAAATAACAGGTTAAAAAAAAAAAAACGTAAGAATGCCATAACTGAAAAGTAGTTGTCGTCATGACTGGGAGCAGGACACAGTGTGTATAAAACTTTCTTCAAAAATATGTGAAAGAGGACACTTGCATCAGTCAAGACAGTCCTCAGGTAGTTGACTTACTTTCAAAGAGAGAAATTTGAAGCACACTTTGAAGGAAAGGTTTACAGGGGAAAATGGCTGACAGGAGCCAAATTCTAATAGGACATGTGCTGTCTTGTTATGCCTTCAAGTATAACTGGCACTTCTGATTTCCTGTTTTCCACAAGTGGAGTGAATTTTGTGTAGAGACTTTCTGGAGGATGGTAATCCTCCATTTACAGTTGTAGGCCAGTAAAGTAGCTATGGGTATTTCCAAACATGCTTGGAAAATGGCTTAATTCATGTAGCGGCATGAATATGGGACCAGTCATAAGGGGATTGTTGTGGGTAGAACTGAACCCTTAATGTTGTTATTTAACTAGATATTTTTTTAACATTTAACTGCATACGTATTGGGTCCTAATCTGTTGTGTTAAAGGCCATATCTGGGTTTCACATTGGGTTTAATTAGAGCAAAGAATGCCTCCTGTTTTCATAAATTTGAGTAGAAGTACAATGCTTGCAGTGTTCAGACCTGCAACTGTCAGAGGCTTCCTGTTGCTGATTAGTCTTTGCCTGTTCTTGTGTCAAATCAGATATATTGTAATCCCTCTGTCATGGCTCTTCTGTTCTCCAGTTTCCACTCTGATCTGGAGATAGGTGTTCAGAACAAAGTTTAAGAGCTACTAGAGAGAATTACACAGGCTTTAGTGATTGTTAGACTGCTCTTTTGATCTTTATTCAACTCTTTTTATAAAGGGAAGAAGTAGAGTTGTTGATATTTCAAAGTGTTCCAGCTGCATGCTCCTTGAAGTTTAATATACAGCTGTAAAATTAAAATAGCTGGAAGCTGCCTATAGTAGTGAAATTAAAGGATTTTGGTTGCTAAAGTCTGAGTTCAAAGCTGCATCTTCTTACAGTTTGAACTCTGCATTAGAGCTATAGCAATGTAGGGAGCTGTATTCTTTTTCAGGTAGCAGGAACATCCTGGATGATTGAATTTAAGCTCTGTACTTCCGACTTTGAACTGGTACTTATCTGTCTTGGTCCACTGATAACAGAGTCTGTGAAGCCTATAATTGTAGTGGAGTATTTCAGAACAGGCCTGTGAGATGCTGAGATTTTGTTATCCCCGGTTAATGTCTGGGAAACTTTGGCATGGGGCAGGCTGACAAGTTAGGTGGGAAGTCTGAACGAGTTAGCAACTTATTGCTGTAGCCTGTATGCCAGCCTTTCTTGGTGAAATAAAAGGAAACTGTCTTTGGAAGACGTTAATCAGTATTTATTAGAAGCTTCCTTGGTTCAGTCCTGGCAATGCTGCTATTCTTGTGGTACAGCACCAAAACTAACTCAGCAATAGGAATAACAAAATCTGCACAGTAGCAATTAAGTGCTTGCTGTTTTGCTTAGCAATAAACTAGACCCATCTTGGCGGGGTGATGGTATGCTGATACAAAATTGCTGAAATCTAAATTAGTGTGTTCTTCAAATCTGGGTATGAAACAGCATATACAGTATAACTCTGACACCTTGATGCTGGTTATCAGCCCCAGTATCAGCTAGTGGTCCCAGTGTAACTCCTTAGATCAAGACCTGAAGGAAAGGCTGTATCAGCAGCGCCTTTGAATGCATGCTGGACCTCAACACACAGCAATACTTGTGTGAAGTTGGGTCATAAAACAATTTTGGTAATGATCCTGTGTCTGATGCAGTTTAGATGTTCCAAAGCTTTTCTATGTCAAAAGCTCTGCATTAGAACTGCCATTCTTGGGCATCTTGAGTTGCTTTGTCCCCTCCCCTCCCAGAGGGACACCCAGGGCCAGTGCTTTTTTTCATTTAAAAATTGTCTTGGTTAATGCATTCCCACGTGGGATAAAGTAACCTTTGTCGACAGACTGCTCTTGTATCAGTATCTGGAGGCACTACTGAAAGTGGTGGGGTGTCACATCAAGGTGGTAACTCGGTACACCTTGCACTAAAATTCTGATAGGAGTGGAGGCATCGTGAACACCCTCTACATTTCTGTGTTATTGCAGCAGAATAAGTAAATTGGTATCAAGTTTGTAGCTGTGGGGAGAAGGGTACAGTCTTACTCTGAATTTATGCGTAAGTTAGCATACTGCAGGACCTCTTCTTGACTGGGACCCCTAGATGTTCCAATAGTATGAGCAAATATAGTAACACTTGCTAATGACTACTTCTTTTGCTTTATAATATCTTATAGGAGCAAGCACCATGCTGTGTATATGAAAGGAATGCATCTTCTGTTGATTTTGCCTTCACTGTATTCTAGTTGTGGCTTTCCGAAGCTGAACCATTGACTAATGATTTCCCAGTATAACAGTCTTTAACAGAGTGAAAAAAGTATCTGCTAACTAACTGTACTCATAAACACAGGACCTCAATGATAATTGTCCTCAGTGTTGTGAATTGCAGGGATTTTCACTGGGTGCGTACACTGCAGTGTGACTGTGGTTTAATGTAGGCTTACAGGAGCTAGCTTTAAAGTAGAAGGCAATCTAGCTGTGGCAGCACAGCGTTCAAAACAACACTGCCCAGAAGCTGGGGAACTATGGATATGGTTAAGCTGTAGTTCTTCTTTTGCTGCTGTCTAGTCTACTAGTGAAAAAACCCACAAAAACACAAAAAACCCCAAACAATACGACAACAGACCCCCAAAAAACAAACCCAAAACAAAACGCCTGCTTACGTACCTCTCTGTTGTGAGATCACATAGAACCATTTCCCTCATAACTAACTCTTCAGTGGAGCACGGTGATATTTTATGATTGTTTTTAACTCCTATTGTAACAGCCATATAATACTGTAATCCTCTGATTGTTGAAATGGAACAGAAGGTTCAGCTAGTAGCAGAACAGAAATCTATGCTGAGACTTGCAAAGGCTTATTTTCATGCCCAGTTGCAATTTTTTTTAAGAAAAAATTTAACACGAAGATAATACGGTCCCATGTTAGAACGGGTTCTAAGTGCTCAGTTACTCAGTCTCACTGACTTCAGCTATCTTCCGTTCTTCCCATCTTCTTCCTTTATAACCAGTCCCAATCCTTGTTCCCACTTTACTTTTTTTTCCCCCAGAAATTCACTTGAGTCTTGAACTTATTCTTGTACTGTGCTGTGCTTACTTCTGAGACCAGCAAAGCAGGTAAGTCCTTAACTTAATACTGTTATTTCTGCAAGCATTTAGCTGGATTTGCTCACATAGAAATAGTATGTGGACTGGCCCCATGAAAATAAGAGTTATCACCCTTAAAGGGAAGTAGCTTTCCTGCTTGCTTCTCCTTTGGTCAGCAAGACAGTTAATATTTTACTTGCAAGTAAAAAGGTCTTAAAAGCAAGTATCTGGAAGAAAGATAGCCTACGCTCATGAGTCAACATCCTAGCTTTTGAGTAAGTTAGGAGTAAATGAGCCATCACATCAGTACAGATAGCCCAAACTTGATGCTTAGCTGGAGTGATCTGCACTGATGGCATAATAGCATGAAGAGCCATGCTCAGTTAACTTAAATTCTGCTTGGGTCACTCTGTTTATTGGAGAGAGGTGGGCACTTCAGCAGTCTCTGAATTGCCTTTGTTAGATCCTCTACGTTGCATTGATGAGAGCTGTTTAAAGCCAGCTAGTAGGAAACACTGCGGCCAGAGCATCTGGATGGAATTCAGGCTGCCTGAATATGGCCCTACAATCTTAACTGTGCCACACTTCAGGGAGAAGATAGTGAGACTTTACTAGTATGTGATCAGTGCCTGTATCAATCTCTGGAGTGTCCCAGAAGTCATATGACTTTCCACAAGCATAAAAACAAGCCTGAGAGGCCATGGGAATACAGCAAGAGGGGGCAAAGGTTGGTGACTAGGTCTGCAAGCAGCCGGAAGAATATGGGGAGATGAAGAGATAGCTGGAGGATTTGGAAAGGTAGGGGGGAGGGTTGGGGCAGATATGAAAGACACAGGCTTTTTTGGGAAGGAGAGGAAATGTCACTAAGAGACTTGGGGTGTAAGGCTGTCTCTCCAAAGTGTGGTGGCTTTTTCTGCATCATTCCAGGTACAGATGTGCTTTTGCTAGAATTGAAGCACCGCGTTTTGGCTTAGCAAGCATGATATACTCTCAAAGGAGATGGAGCAAGTCAGCTGAAGAGTATAGTTTCATGATGTGTTGTCCTCAGCAATAAAGCTTTGCCATCCCCTTTTCCCCACTGCTTTTCTTTCCTGTGCTTTGCAATTTGCAGCCTGTTTTTTAAATGAAGTGCTTTTCAGATGCTTTGTGGGTCTCTGCTCTAAAGCAGATTGGTGAAATGGATTGGGGTTAAAAAAAAAAAAAAACAAAAAAAAACGAAAAAAAAAAACCAACCCAAAACATACTAGTATTGGGAATAACTTCTGAACAAGCCCCCTGGTTTATAGTACACCCCCACAGTGTTGCAGGAGATGGAGAACTGCAGTGTGACCTGAGAAGCAAACAGTGCCAGGGAAGCACCTTGAGCTAACTTTGTCACTGAAGACAAGGTACCCTTTAACTACACCGTGAGGCACTGATATATTTTTAATCCCCTCTGCACAGGGAGACAGGAAGGAGTGATTGCATGTGGAAGTAAATCCTTGTGAAGCTGTGGTAACAGAAAGGCAGCTGTATTGGTGTGCAGTGAGAGGTGAATTGTAAGAAATGGGGCTTATGAGGAGGGGGTGCACAGGTTCTGCTTCTCAGCCTTTCACACTGCAAGGAGGTGGCTGACAGGGAGAAGAGGGAACAATGACTGAGAACAACTGACAGTTCCACCGCTGGCTGGTAGAATTAAAGGGTGGCTGAATGATGTGTGTAATACCACAGTTTACATGGTGCCAGTCTTCTACAGGATTTATATTCAGGTGTGCATAAGTATTTCTAGTCATAATATTTAGTTGTAGTGCCATTTTATAACTACTGTAATTGCTGTGTGTGTAATAGTAACATAGAACACTAATAAAAACACTGATAAAGTTGTAACAGTTCCTCTGTTTAACATACAATGATCTCCAAAGCAAATCCTGAAAGAAAGGCTGGTCTGATTGATGAAAGATCAGCTGGCAAAAAAGGGGGTGGAAAGAAATATTTGAAAATCTGGCTAGTATGTTTTGTAAGCATCTCTGGTATTAAGGGTCTTTCCTGTGCCCCCGCAGGGCTGTTAACCTACAGAGACTTTCTCTGTATATGTATGCTAATGAAAAATAAACTTTTGTCTTGGAAAAATAACCTAGCAGGATAGGAAGGTATTTTCAGAGAGCTACAGAAGTAATAGCCCACATAGATTCTGCGTTCTGAAGGAGGCTCAGGAAAGGTTCTGTCCAAGCCAAAGAAAATCTTGGGTGACCCCCCAGGTTTTTACCTGCTGAAGTATAACCCCACACAGTCAACCAGAATGATCTGAGGGGAATGTAGTTTATGGAACCAGTGAAGGGAGGTTACACTTACATTCCAGTAACTCAAGAAAAAAAAATAACCTTGCATTCATATACCAATTACATGTCCTCATTTTCCCTGAACTGTTGTGTACTTTGACTGATGCTCTGTATTATTGTATGTGACTTACTGATTATACATAATTCTGTTGTAAAGTAGAAAGGTTTTTGACATTACTCAGAATGGGAGTGTGATGTGGAAGACACTGCAAAGAAATGTCTTAATTTTCTTCCTCATGCAGTATGACCCAAATCAGAGTTAGGAAAATGTTAAAAAAATCTGTCACATGATGGATTATGATGGCCTTTGCACCTGTGGCTGCTCTTCTCTAGAAACCTTGACAATATGATTTTTGTTTATTGGTGTGCTGTGCTGTAAATGCCAAAGAAAGATGGTCTGTGAGATGCAAATGAATTAACAAAGTTGAGGAATAAAAACCTTCGTGAGGAATTTCAGAGCAAAGAGATCTGTGAGCACTTTTAGAGGGTCCTGGCTGATAGGCACAAGAAATACTGTGTTCTTGAATTAGGAGTAGCTTGCAAACTAACTTTCTGTAAATCTATCTGAAGTGGTGGGGTGGGGAGAGGTAGGCTGAAATGCCTCTGAATGCTCTCTGTGAGAGGCTGTTGTTTGTGGAAGCTGAGCAAACCCAGACAATTGTCATGTTTCTGGGGAGGTATGTGGGAGACAAAGCTGAAATCCTTCAATTCATTGTAGTCATAGTACTTTGAAACTCACCTATTGGAAACTATATGCTTCTGTTGAAAAGTCTCTGAGCTACTGCTGGCCTGTCTGAACCCTTCAAATGTTGACTTTAGCACTGTCCCAGCCTCTGAAATGTCTCCCCTATTCTAGGAGTAATGCAGTGTGTGTTACAAGGGGGGGGGGAAAACCCCAACCAAACACGTGACGGGCATTGACAATGAAGGAGTCTTTGTGTAGTTACCCATGGCTCTCTTTGTAATTAGTGGAGAGAAATGCAATTTGGGGATGAATCTTTAAGCACTGATTTTTAAACATCTAACTTGAAATGGATCATCTGCAAGACTTCACCTTCGTTGCCTCAAACTATTGTGGAATTTGTTTCAACTAAAAATACAGAGCCCTACAGTCCCATTTTTTTAAATTTGTGAATGTCGGTTATCCAGACCTGCTCATGGAAGTTGCAGAGCATCAGCAGCAGTTCCTCAAGATCTGTCTTTATTGCTGGAATGTATTCATGAAAACATTGTTTACACTCTAAAGCCAAGGATGGGCCAACTTGGCTGAATTTATATAGGAATTCTAGCTGTCTAACACTTTATTTTTTCAACATAACACCTACTTTACTTTTAGTTGGTGCCATCTTCTTTTGTTACTGTTATGAAACTACCAGAAGTTGTAGCTTTTAATTTAAGGCTGTTTTCATCAATTTCCCCTGTCTGCTTTTCCTACTTAATGTGTCTAATAGCTGTTTTCAGTTGGCAAATACACCTAGAAGTCAATTGAATGTGATACCATGTGTGTAATCAAGTAATGAAATACTACCTGCTGATATGAGATTCTTATTTATGACTGCTTATAGGTAAGCCCATTGCATCAACAAAATGTTACCACAGCCAATGGATATGCTGCAGTTATATGATACTGCCTTTATTTTATACCAGATGCTTGATGGTATTTGTTTCCTGTCTTGATTAATCTTAGTTCTGTTTATTTTTCTTTCTTGTCTTAGGTCAGACAACTAAAACAAGACAATGGATTGGGGAGCTCTGCATACCATTTTAGGAGGTGTAAATAAGCACTCCACCAGCATTGGGAAGATATGGCTTACGGTCCTGTTCATCTTCCGTATCATGATCCTGGTTGTGGCTGCAGAGAGAGTCTGGGGAGATGAACAAGATGACTTTGTCTGCAACACTCTGCAACCTGGTTGCAAGAATGTTTGCTATGATCACTTTTTCCCCATCTCTCACATCAGACTCTGGGCCCTGCAGCTGATCTTTGTTTCTACACCTGCGCTGCTGGTGGCCATGCACGTAGCTTACAGGAGGCATGAGAAGAAAAGGCAGTTCAGAAAGGGAGACCAGAAATGTGAATACAAGGACATTGAAGAAATCAGAAAACAGAGGTTTCGTATTGAGGGCTCTTTGTGGTGGACATACACTAGCAGCATCTTCTTCAGACTGGTCTTTGAAGCAGTCTTCATGTATGCATTTTATTTCATGTACGATGGGTTCCGAATGCCTCGCTTAATGAAGTGTAATGCTTGGCCCTGCCCCAACACAGTAGACTGCTTTGTTTCTCGACCTACTGAAAAGACGGTGTTTACTATTTTCATGATTGCTGTGTCCAGCATTTGCATTCTTTTAAATGTGGCTGAGTTATGTTACTTACTGACAAAATTTTTCCTCAGAAGGTCTAAAAAAGCTGGAAATCCAAAACATCACCCCAACCATGAGAATAAGGAAGAAACAAAACAAAATGAAATGAATGAGCTAATATCTGATAGCTGTCAGAACACAGTTATAGGATTTTCAAGTAGCTAAGGTGGTATCAATGCTGGTGTTCACTCTTTTTGGAGTGAATATTCTTTGTTTAAAGGCTGCAAATGAAATTTGTTATATGAAACAATTAATGTTGGGTGAGACTTTGATACGTAGTGTCGGGTGTCAATTATGCATGTGTCTGAAGAAAGGGCAGCCTAAACATGTCAAAATTGCATGAGGGTTAAATAGGAAAGTGTCTTCCTATGAGTACCCTTACAAGCTGACTATGACAAGTGGGAAATCTACTAATACCTTTGCAAACTACACACAACAGCAATAAGAACAAAATTCTTTCCAAGCTAGATACTCTAGTATTACGAGATATTTTGTAATAGTGATAGTTTTTACTTGTGAACTGACAATTAAAATATTTTTCTAAAATCTAAGATTCCGTGTTACTTAAGGTGTTATAGCACACAACTGACTGTTTTGTTTCTTAACCAGGCATATGCAGATGAACCCTGTAATACCATATTCCTAGGGAGGAGACAGCGATAGGCTACATCTTACCGCTTCACAAGCAGTGCTTGAGTCTGGACGGGTAGCTTGAGACACTTGCACACATGCTGCTGGCTGTAGGGGAAGCTTTGTGAAAACCCACCACGTGTAGCGTGGATAATAGAGGTAGCTAGGTCCTGAGTGCAAAGTCATGCCTAAAACCAGTGTGACGATACAGATATGGCCTAAGTAGACTTGTTTTAAACATCTAGCAAACCTGGTAATCTTACTGATCTTTTAATTGCATATTGCCAGTTTTATAGCAAGATACATAACTTCATGTAAATGTTTATTTCTCCAATATATTAGCTGTCTTTGTTTCTTTATGCTATATCACATCATGGAACTCTTGGTTTTGATTCGTTTGCTTTTTTGTGGTAGACTGATGGTGCTGTTATGGAACTAGGGGCTCTTTGGTTTGAAGGACACGGACAAGTAAAAACTGGAAACACAGCAAGTCTTCTGAATAAAAGGCAAACACTGTAACCTTTCTCAATGCAGTGAGAGTCTGTATGTGAATGCTAGTGAAATCTTAAGCAGGACAAGTGCTTATGAAAAACTGTTTCAAGCAGGAAATGTATATCCAGTGTGCATGTAGCCCATATGCACCCCTCATTCCCAGCCAGAGTACTGATGCCCTGATTTTCTCTGTCTGTACTCTGGTGGAGGTACACACGTACATGGGAGTGTGTGTCTGGTGGGGGGGTATGCTGTTGAAAGCCAGGGCTCCTGAAGGTCAAAGAGGCGGGTTTAGTACAAGACCCTACCTACAGTGTGTTGTGTTTCTTAGTTTGGATCACTTCTCACGATAAAAATGTTATGGTCCTCACTGACCTCAGCGGAGTTGCTCTTTTCTTTTTAACACCAGTGCAAATGGATTAGCCTCACTCTTTTTGTGTCACGGAGCTACTCTTTCAAGGGGCCAGTGCAGGTAACAAAGAGCAGGTATCCTTAGGAGCAGAGATTACACTTGGTATGGTTTTCCTCCTGCTGTCGTATGTGCTTTTTCTTACAGGTGCCAGCACAGCTTTGTGTGTCCATGCTGTAAGTGGGTTTGGGTTGGTTGGTTGTGTGTGACCAGCAGAACTCTAACAGGGTGCAGGCACAAGCAACAGGAGAGAGAAAATACCTAGAGTCAGCTCTGTCCTTGCATGAGGGCCTAAGCTGAGCCCTGTCATTTATCTATTCTCTTCCACTGGCAAACTCCTGATCTTTCCTGCCTTCGCAGCACATTTTCTTTTTTAATTGCTGTTGTGAAAATAAATTGCTGCTAGTCTTCTGAACGTGTCTACCTACAAGCTCAAGGAAAAAATATACACAAAACTGTATATTAGTGTGCTTGTATTGTTCTCTCTGCAGACTGAAAATACAAGCAGAAGTGAAAAGTGCAGCAACAGCGTGCTTTTGTAGGTGTTGTTTCTGGTGGCCTCATCATGGCTCCCTCTCCAGGCTCCACATCCTGCTGTGGCAGTGGTTTAAATCTTTACTTAATGGAGCTGCTCCCATAGGGTCAGGAAGGCGGGTGCTCAGGATGTACCTCACCAGATTACCCTGAGTCTGCCCAGGGACAAACAGCGAGGGCTTGGGCCTTGTGTTGTGCTGGTCCCAGGGTGTGGAGACGCAGCTACTTCTGGAGCAGAACTTTGTTTCACGGAGCAGCTTAAGCTATGGACTTTCATCCAAGGCATGCTGCAAATCGCATACCATATAGGGAATACAAATGGAGATCAGTTAATGATTATGCCTGATTGTGCATCACCACTTTCAGTAATCTGATTGAAATAGCCCTATGATGAATGTCAATAAACCTGGAAAACACCTTAAGGCAGATATGTTTTCCTCAAATGGAGGAGAGGTAGTTTTTCTTGGTCTATGATAAAGCGCAGGCCTGCTGAACCCCAAATGGGGATATGACAATAGCTCTCTATATGATATTTCCATTCCCTGCTTACAAATTTTCAAACATTTTTTTTTATTCCAGCAATTGGATTTTTCTAGAAGATCAGTTCCATGTCTTGTTATTGTAAGCCTGGATAAGTGGGCAAAGCTTAAATGAAGAAACTGGGCGTACATGGTCCTTGTGTGCGTGGCCACCCTGTAAATGGGTTTGGGTGGGTTGGATGTTTCCTGCATGGCAGCAGGACCTGGTAAGGTGCAGAGAAGCCACACTGCCCGGCTGCTGGGGAGTCTTTGCAGCCAGGTGGGTCAGGAGCAAATGTGACAGTCCCTGTCCAACCTACGCCAAGGGCAGCCGTAAATCAATGAGCCAGAGCTTATCCAAGGTACACTAGTGCTAATTCATTGACTCAGCAAGGAGGGCCAGCTGTGACCCAGATGTGTTTGGCTGGGATGTTTCCCATCACACTACTGTGTGACCCCAATTACAGACACTCCCCTTTATCTGAAACATCCCCTGACTCTTGTTACTGCCAAGGAAAAGTCCCTGATGGTTTCAGTGCCCGCTTTGAACAATTCTGCCTCTCCCGTTGTGTTAGGCTGAAGTAGATGGCGTCATGAAGAAGGGCAGCTTTCAGTGTCTTGTTTCTCAAAGTCACCTTCCTACCACCTGTCCCATCCTGTGCCCTGGGCAGAGGAGGCGGCTGTTTGGTGGGGTGGTAGTTAACCCTTTCTGCAGGGAAAAGCTGAGCTGCTTCTCTTGGTTTCAGACCTCCTCCTGCACCTTCGGGAGCTGGCTGGGGCTGC
>VZSZ01010982.1:146080-165601 GCA_013398815.1 Ibidorhyncha struthersii
GCTTTCCTATCAAACGGGCAGGAGGCCTGAGCGTTTGCCAGACTCTGCTCCCATGACACACAACAGCCCTTGAATCCAGCCCCTCTGCATGCCCTCCTCCATCCCTCTCTCTTCTCAGCCCAGCCCCCCTGCAATTTTGGCTCTGTTTTTCCATCGACCTAAGCCCTTCCCAGCAACCCTGCGCACCAAAGGCTAAGAGCAAATGAGACCAGTCTCGGGATGGTCCGAACCCACTCTCCTTTTGCATAGTTAGGCTGCCTACACTACCCCACCCCACACACTGCAGCCTCGAGCTCTTTGCTGCCAGATCGGAGCGGGTTCGGCTCCCCCAGCCCCTCTGCCGAGCAGAGACTCTGCTGGTGTGTGCCGTGCCAGCCCAGCACCTCACCCACCCTCGCCCCGTGACAGCGTGCTGGGAAGCACCGCCACAGCCAACACGAGGCAGACCTCTGCTCCAAAATGCTTGGTATGTTTTTCTGTTACCACCATTACCTCCGTTTCCCTTACTGAACCAACGCTTTACTACGGTGCTCCTGAAATAAATCTATTTCACAGAATCATAGACCAGTTTGGGTTGGAAGGGACCTTTGAAGGTCATCTAGTCCAGCCACCCTGCAATGAGCAGGGACATCTTCAACTAGATAAGGTTGCTCAGAGCCCCATCCGACCTGACCTTGAATGTTTCCAGGGATGGGGCATCTACCACCTCTCTGGGCAACTTGTTCCAGTGTTTCATCACCCTCAGTGTATAAAATTTCTTCCGTGCATCTAGTCTGAATCTTCCCTCTTTTAGTTTAAAACCATTACCCCTTGTCCTATCACAACAGGCCCTGCTAAAAAGTTTGTCCCCATCTTTCTTATAAGCCCCCTTTAAGTATTGAAAGGCCACAATATGGCCTCCCCAGAGGCTTTTCCAGCCTGAACAACCCCAACTCTCTCAGCCTGTCCTCATAGAAGGGATGTTCCTTCCCTCTGATCATTTTTGTGGCCCTCCTCTGGACTCTCTCCAACAGGTCCATGTCATTCCTGTGCTGGGGACCCCAGTGCTGGATGCAGTACTCCAGGTGGGATCTCATAAGAGTGGAGTAGAGGGGCAGAATCACCTCCCTCAACCTGCTGGCCCACTTCTTTTGATGCAGCCCAGGATAAGGCTGGCCTTCTGGGCTGCAAGTGCATATTACTGGCTCATGTTGAGCTTTTCATTAACCAAGACCTCCTCAGGGCTGCTCTCAGTCCCTTCATCGCCCAGCCTGTATTGATAGTGGGGGTTGCCCCAGCCCAGGTGCAGCACCCTGCACCTGGCCTTGTTGAACCTCATGAGGTTCACATGGGCCCACTTGAGCTTGTCCGGGTCACTCTGGATGGCATCCTGTCCCTCAGGTGTGTCACCCACACCACTTAGCTTGGTGTCATCTGCAAACTTGTGGAGGGTGCACTTGATCCCACTGTCTATGTCATTGATGAAGATATTAAACAGTACTGGTCCCAATATGGACCCCCGAGGGACACCACTTGTCACCATTCTGTATCTTGACATTGAGCTGTTGACCACTACCCTCTGGATGGAACCATCCAACCAATTCCTCGTCCACCGAACAGTCACCCATCAAATCCATATCTCTCAAATTTAGAGAAAAGGGTGGTGTGGGGGACCATGTCAAAGGCCTTGCAGAAGTCCAGATAGACAACATCCATAGCTCTTCCCTTGTCCACTGATGTAGTCACTCCATCATAGAATGCCACTAGGCTGGTCAGGCAAGACTTGCCCTTGGTGAAGCCATGCTGGCTGTCTTGAATCACCTCCCTGTCCTGCATGTGCCTTAGCATAGCTTCTGGGAGGATCTGTTCCAGGCACAGAGGTGAGGCTGACAGGTCGATGGTTCCCGGGGTCTTCCTTTCCACCCTTTTTAAAAGTGGGTGCAATTTCTCTTCTTCATAAAGTAGCATGCGCTGCCTTGCTGGTGCTTCCCGTTGCCACTGTGGTGACCGTGGCATGGCAACATGAGGAGGTACCCAGAAGCGAGGCTGGGAGAAGAGTCCCTGTTCTGTATATCTGAGCAGAGATCACTCACAGCTCAACTTCTAGCTCAGAGACTGTGTTTATTCATTTGCAACAAAAGGAGTAGCTGGGGACATGGGTTAAGAGCGATTGTTCTGCTTCTTGTCTTCATTACCTGATGCTCGCTGAGCTGCTCTTGCCATGGCGGACAGGCAGAGCAGCATTTAGGAGTTCTCCATGCACATTTTGAATTGTTTGGTGTGCGATCACCACAAACAAATTTCTGCTGTGCTCTCAGAGAGCATGGCCAACAGAGGACTATTGGATCTGAGATCCTACACCATGCTGGCCACTGCTCTCCCCTCAGGTGGGCCCATGGACAGAGACCATCTCCACCTCACCGAACTTCCTCATAGGGACTTTGCAGTACTGACTGCAGCAAGAGCACTACCGTTGTAGGAGCCTGTCCCCTGCCAGAGGCAGTGCGTATACCCACCTCCCTGCACAGCCCTGTGTTGTCAGGCTTGTATTTCTCAGGTTAGGCATGTAAAGGTGAACAGCCTCCTTTTCAACTTCCACAGAAGCCAAAAATCGGCCAGCTTCACCAAAAAAAGATGGGGGTGGGGTACAAATAACACTTCTGCAATTCCCCACCTACTCGGCCCTGCACCCTGGATGTTAGCCGTGCGGTGTGACTGCGTCTTCAGCGTGCGCGTACAGCTGGGTGGCTCAGGGGTGTTTCTCTGCACAGAAGCACCCAACGCGTCCTCTGACACACAGAGCAATGGGCAGGTGGGTCTGTGGGAGGAGGAGACAGGGAGAGGTTCTTGCAGAGCCCTGACTCAGCCATCAAGTCCTAGCAAGGGCCCCTGTCAGCACCCTGCTTCATCCCTGCCAAGAGGCATATGGACAGGAGTGCCGCTCCTGGCATCTTGTCACCACCCCGCTACCACCTGCCTGTGCCGCTGGGTCACCTGTCCATGCCAGAATTTCTACTTCAGCCTCCCCCCACCCATTGATGCTGTGAAAAACCACATTGGCATTTTCTGCAAGCTTGCAGATATTTCAAGGCTGGATCCAAAGCTCCTCGCTGTCACTCAGCAAATCCCTGTTGATTCCGGCAGGCTTGGGCCAGGCCTGTATGAAGGGTGTAACTCCTTAAAAACACTGCAACACCACTCAGCCACTTTCTGCACAGCCCTTTTGCAACAGCAGGTCCCATTTCACACAGCAGCTATTGCCTCCTTGCAGCAGATCTGCAAGCCGGATAAATAATTCGCCACTGGGGCCATGCCCACCCACCACAGGCAGCAATGCTGCCCCAATGTCCTGCGGACCAAAGCACCCACGCCGACATGCGGTCATGCTCTCACAAATATTTCAGCTGTTTCCAGTGATTTGCTGGTGGCCGCAGAAAAGTTTATTCCTTAGAGAAGGACCAGGAGAGCTCCCTAAAATGATTTGACTATTAACAAATCTGAGGGCCTTTCTTTTCCGCTAGCTTGGATGCTGGGTACCCGTTTACTTGTGTACGAGCCCACGAATCAGAGGAGCTTGGGGCAGCACGATCAGTAAAGCAGGAAGGTTTTACACCCTGCTGGCTCCTGACCCACCTCCTCCCAGTCTGTGGGAATTAGGCAGTTTTACTTCCTTCAGACCTGGGGCAGAGCTGGTTATGCTCTTAACTCTCCAGAGCGGCGTGGTGCAGCCTTTCTGTATTACCAAAAGCAGTGGAATCCTGGTTAATCTAGTTTCTTCTGGTATCTTACACACACACACAGACACACACTCCTTGCCTTGTTATCTTTTACATGATGCACTTCTCAGACCAGGGACCCATCTCAGTGATGTCTTGGGGACATCTGGGACAGTTAGACACTTATTAAACAACGGCAATGATGACGACGACGACGTCATATAAAGCATGACGATGACCTCAAGAAAGAGTCAGACTGTGTCCTTTCATACCGCTTACGACATATGAAAAGCCTGGAAAGGAAAGCAACTGGTGAACACTGTGCTCCATGTAATGTCCCTGGGGTTGAAGTTCACAACAGTGAAACCAGGACCAACTCTTGCAGTTTTTAGCTGGACCTGGGTGACACAGGATGGAGAATTTAATCCTGTTATTAGGGCTGATGCTTTGGGTTTAATCAAAACATCTCCCAGGTAGGCACACAGTTGGGGAAAATAAAAACCAGTTTAAAAACATCCAACAGAGCTTCAATAGTCTGTCTGAAAAAAACGCCCCTCTCACGGTTACTGAGTTTCCAGTTTCTTATCTAGTAAAAATTTAACTACTTTGCCAGTCCCTACAAAGTTTCCCAGTGCAGATAAGGCTTGAGCAGTGAGCAGGAGTGCTCATGTCTCGCACACCGCAGCCGCCTGGATGGGGCTCCAACCCTGTGCTTCCTTGGCCAAAGGGATGAATAATAACAATAATAATAATAACAGTTTGTATTAATACAGAAAAAATGCAGCAAAAATTAAAATTCCCAGCAAATGCTTTAAACTCTGGGTTGAAGATTTGGTTTTATTTTGGCATCCCTGATAATTATTTATGTTTAAAGGGATATTTTCATCAGAAGCAGCTGATAGAAGACAAAATTGTCGGATGGTTAGAGAGAATTAGCTGAGCTCAGAGAAGAATAAGAACACTTTGGGGAAAGATCATTTTAGCAGCTACACAACAGTAGGTGATACATGGAAAATAAAATGCATTTCAGGGAAAAATTTGAACTCTTCATCCAACTCCCTGGTCTCTAGTAGCTTGAACTGCTTCAGGAGCAAGAGCTGGCAAGGCTGGCACTTTAGTCAGCTCTGCCCTGGGCCCAAAGGTGATAGAGAAAAAAACCCCAAACTAGGAAGGAAGGAAAGAAGGAAATTAATCATGAAATTGATAATTATGTCACCCAATTGTTCTGGCAAGTGGGGGGCAGGTTCAACTGTCCACAGGGGATCAGAGACACGATGGGTTTGCTCTTGAAGACACACGTGCCTCTGGCATGGAGGTGGAAGGTGTGCCCACCCAGCCGGTAACCTGGAACCATGCTGCCTGTGTGATATTTCACAGGAGTTAGTCAGGAATGAAAGGGGAATACTGCATAATTCAGGTTTCCCTCCTCACAGCCAAGGGGGATAACCTTGATCCCAAGATTATTTTTGTGTTTATCCACCGCTTATTGCAAAACACAGAATCATGCTGGGGCCTCCTCTGGAGGGAGAACCTGACCTGCCAAACTGCCACCCACACTTTCTCCCTCTGATATTTCCCCTCTTCTTCCCCCCACCAAGGTGGGATTGATGTGGGAGGAGGCCCCTTCTTCACCCCCCTGCCCCCTCCAGCGACACCGAAGAGAGGAGCTGTGGGTGAATTTGCAGGTCATAGAAGGCACCCGGTGAATTTAAGTGCCTGGAGGGCTGGGTGGCAGCTGGGTGGGGGTTTTCTTTATTGCAGCTCTGAACGTAGGCGTCTGACATTTATTTAAATCCTATCAAGCACCTGAATAGTCTCTTGGATCTTGTCCCAAAACCTATCTAACCCCTTTATCACTGGGCAGGAAAACCTTGATTAGCAATCAAAGGGTTCGGCAGTCAAAGACATAGTACTAGCTACTCATGAACCCAAGGGAGATCTTCAGGCCTGCTGCTGCCTCCAGAGCGGGACTGACCCAAAGGATGATACAGCCATGCGTTCCTGGGCCTGAATGGTCGTGCAACATCCGCTGGTTCACGCGTGATTCACCAGCTTCATTTACTCCTCAGCACGCTAACTCTCTCTCTTGTTTTTTTTAGGAGTTCTGGTATTATACAGCCTCCTTCACCAAAGAGCTGGGAGGCGTTATTCAGTTAACCACTGAAAAATTAATCACTGAAGAATAAGCCCCTATTAAAGATGATTAAAAAACAGCAGCAAGTGCATTTTTCCTAACGGATCTGTTAGGAAGAAATGTTACTTTTTCCACACACACAAACCACACAAAATAGTAAATGTCAGAAATGAGAGGTCGCACAGCCCAATCTGCAAATCTGAAGCAGAATCAAACTCACCAGGGTCATACCTGAGGTATATTTGTCTGACATGGTGTCGTGGCTTAACCCCAGCCGGCAACTAAGCACCACACAGCCGCTCGCTCACTCTCCCCTGGTGGGATGGGGGAGAGAATTGGAAGAGTAAAAGTGAGAAAACTCATGGGCTAAAATAAAGACAGTTTAATAAGTAAAGCAAAAGCCGCACACGTAAGCAAAGCAAAACAAGGAATTCTTTCATTGCTTCCCATCAGCAGGTGGGTGTTCAGCCACATCCAGGAAAGCAGGGCGCCATCATGCCTAACGGTTATGTGGGAAGACAAATGCCGTAACGCTGAACGTCCCCCCTTCCTTCTTCTTCCCCCAGCTTTATATACTGAGCATGACATCACATGCCATGGAATACCCCTTTGGCCAGTTGGGGTCAGCCATCCCAGCTGTGTTTCCTCCCAGCTTCTTGTGCCCCCTGCCCCCAGCCTACTCGTTGGTGGGGCGGTGTGAGGAGCAGAAAAGGCCTTGGCTCTGTGTAAGCACTGCTCAGCAATAATGAAAACATCCCTGAGTTATCAACACTGTTTTCAGCACAAATCCAAAACATCCTTGAAAGATAAGGGCTATCTGTGTTTTCTTGGGCTTTTTCTATAGCAGAAAGGCTGTTTGGAATAACTAAATTAATTTTATATTTATCTTGATAAATTCCTGGAAAATTCCTGTGGTAGATATGCTTCAATTACTCTAAAGCTTGTATGCATTATTTTAGCTTAATTTGGTAAGCCATCAGTGCTGCTAAATCAATCTGGGCATTGGATAAACTCTCAGCACTAGCCAAGCCCAGCAACACTGTCAGCAAAAGCCTGGATACATGTTATTTTGGGGATTAACTATCACTTTTGGAGGGAAGTTCACAACTCCTGAAAACACCTGAGCTCAGGAGGTCACTTTTCCACTTGTGTGGACACACATAATGTGGTTCCTCAGGATACACTTCTTTCTGTGAGGCATCCCTGAGAGCTTTCCCCCTCAGCCCCTGGCATGGCTGCAGGGTGCCCTCAGGACACCCTGTCCCTTCTGCACCACACACTCATGGTCATGAAGAAGAAACCACTGATGTCCCCAATGCATTTTGTCAGTGTGCTGCAGACATGCCTGCATGTTCTTGGGCACGATCTGTGACCTCACAAGTCTCCTCCTTTCCTGACGGAGCTGGCTGGATAGTCATCTATCCCTCTGGGTATGTCTGTCTCCCAACAAGGACGAGACCCAGACCTGTATTTCCTTTAGGCTGCAGGGTTCAGTCCCACATATTTCCTTCAATCCCACATCTCTGTCATTCCTACATATCTCCTTCCTGAAGCTGGTGGCCAGGTGTGGAGGCAGGGAAGGAAGAAGGGACACTCTTCACTCCTGTGGGACACTGCACAAAAGGACAGAGAGCATGCAAGACAGGTCCTGACTCATCTGCTGGCTAAGAAGGAGTAATTCTATTTCGGAGTCCTATTTGCTGCTTTTTATTCAGTGTTTAATGTAAAATGCATAAACAATCCTGGGAGCAGAGACTCTAGTGCTTCTTCCCCTTTCCCAGCTGGGTCCCCTAGTCCTTAGGGAAAATTCTCCCACAAATTATCTCATTCTCTTCCCCCATCCTTTTGTCCTGCTGACTTTTTTTCCCCTCTGCCCAACTGAATAAATTTTGCAGGGGAGGTGGAGACCAACATCAGCCTGGGCTAACCTGTAGCCTGATGGTTACGGCATTGTGTGGGGTGTAGGACATAGGGTCCTCTCAGATCAAGCAAAGCAAAAATCTCCAAATCTTGGGTAAGTTTGAGAAAATCTGAGGATGTTCCTGCTCTAGCATTTTAACTGGGGACAGGAACACGTCTCTGAAGTGAATCCCCTGCTTACCTCCACTCCAGTGTTTTGGTTTGCACCAAAGAGTCAGCCCGGGTCTCTTTTGGATTGAGCAGAACTAGAAAACCCTCTCCTGGAAGACATCACCTATGCTCCAGCTGCCCCAGCAGTCAGTCCACAGGGACTGGCCTGAAGCAAACCCTCTAGACATGTATGTGGTATACCTCAGCATGGGATGTTTCTACAGAATACGCTTGCTGGACTGCAGTGGTTGCGAACGTTTGTAGCTGTAGCCTATGTCTGTAAATGTCATATTGCAATGTTCTGTGCTGTAATATGGTGTAAGGTACTATAATGCAACGTAGGCTTAGCCAAGAGTTATTCTGTAAATGAAGCATGTGTGAAAAAAGAATCCTTGCTGCGGGATTCTACATTTTACATGAAATCATCAGCACCAGCAGCTGCTTTTAGAAGGAAGCAAGCTGCTCAGCTTTCAGTAGGAACAGCTGTGGGAGTGTCTTCCATGCCAAAGGGGCGGCTTCTGGGCTCCACATCCAAAGGGATGGTCTAACCCCAGGAGAGAGAGGTGAGAGTACACCCCCCCCCACTGGCACAGCTCGCAAGCCCCCCCGAGCTGTCCTGGGGTGTGGTGTAGAAATGTAATGCTTACCAGAAAGTGCTGGATTTCAGAAATCTGGCCAGTAGCTTCTAGGACTTACTGGAGAGTGTTTAGGCAACTTTCCCCATATCTTCCTTCACTCTCTGGAATTTCAAAGGGAGTACAAGTTGTTTTATTCCTGAAGCCAGACTGTGGCTGCAACTCTGTCACAGCACATATCAACTGGGCAAAAGAAAAGACAAAAATCAATTTTGCTGGTTTTAGTGATCTTGCTGTGATTTTCACATCAGCAGGCAGTGCCATTACACTAGTGGGTAGTGCTGGAAGTGTACTGAGTGCCATATAAAGAAAAAAGAGATGCAAATCCAATTAAGCAGACCAACTGGAGCTGTGCGTCGCTCAACAGGCATGAGCAATCTTGGTTTTAATGCCAACATTTCATATCTCTGAACTTATAGGCATGCATGTGTATTTTGCTGATTTACAGGCAAAATTCCTGTTCCCAGGATGTACAATAGGCTACACAACTATGCAACATGTCTTGACACAAGGAAGAATGACCTCACCTGAGATTGCGGGTTGCAATTTGGAAATAAAGTGTTTCAACAGCAATTGCAATTCCTGATGGGAACTGGAAGCTCTGCACATTCTGATCTTGCCTGAAATTTCCTTGCAGGTTCACATAAATGCTGTCGATCAGAATAATTTCCAGTAGATTCTACCTCTTTTGAAATAATAGAAACTACTGCAATTGATTTATGGGCACCCGTGCCTGACGCTCTACCTATAACAATAAAATACCTAGCAGTAAAATGTCTTGTGTGGTTTAGGCCTGATTTATTTTACATTTTTTCCACAAGCTAGACATGTACAGAGTTGCTGTAAAGTTGTTTTAATGCCATTTTTCTATTGTCCAAACACTGGTCTTTGTACAACTCAGGCCATCAGCCAGCTTGTGTCATGCAAACGCCAGCAGGGCCCCTGTGCTCCCCGTGCCACTCCTAAGAGATGAGTCCCACTGTGAATGCCTCCTGACAGCGCCTGGGCTCATTTTGAACTCCACAGCCTGTGGGTCACCAAGACCTGAAATTTGCCTCTTTTCCCCTCCTCTCCATTTTCTCTGAAAGCCCAGCATATTTGGGAAATGGCCTTTTCCCGCTTTTTACTTTCGCAAAAAAGCCGGCATGACTATGTGCCAAGACAGCCCAACACACAGTTGCCCTATGCTGCCTTGGCCAGGAAAGACATCCCAGTCCTTCACAGTGCCACACTGGGAAGGGGCTGCACACACAGGTAGAGACAAGAGAGAAATCGAGGTGCATGCAGCAGAGGGACTGCGAGCCTGGGGCTGCCACTGGGATCAGACAGAACAGCATGGGACAAAAGAGAGTCTGCCAAAAGGGTTGGGAGTTACTCTGGGGCTCTCTTGAAGGGCATCCCAGCACAGCTATGATCCCCCTTGCAGCAGCTGTGGACAGCCTGTGTGACACACGGGAGTGTATGTGACCATGCTGGGGCACAGGGACACAGGAGGGTGCAGGACAGAGCTGTGGGCAATGTGGTTGTGGGCTGAGCCGGGAGCCGGGTCTGGTAAGGAAGTCCCAGCTAACACAACACTGCGTGCACTCAATGTGCGGCGTTTGGGCATTTCCCCTTGAGGGTGCCCCAAATCCCTCCAACCTCTTTCAAAATGTTACCCTTTTATGTAGTCAGATAACAAAGGAATAGTTGGTTGGATTTTTTTTCCCCATAGTCAATTAATTCTGCCACCCACCATTTACTCACAAAAAGTCAGTTCATACAGGAACCCCTTAGCAGCAGGCACATTTTGGTGCTGAGAAAGAATCTCAAATAAGAGGGAGCAGCAACCTGTCAGAAATTTATTTCTTAACAAAAAAAATGATCTACTGACCTATTAAAATACACCAGCAAGTCACCAAGTACCTGCTTAGCTGGAGCCCTTGACTTTTAGCAGTAAGTACTGAGAGTACACTGGTAATGCAAACATTGCAAAAGACGATGGTTTTCTTGGACATCCACCTTTCCCTGCCTGAAGCAAATCCCTTTACGGTGTACTTGAATAAAGTGGAGAGCAGAGGCAGAAACATTCCTGACCCAAGGGGGTTCATTTTTCCTTCTCTTGGGGTGCTGGTTGAAAGGGGTATTTCTTGTCTCTGCCTGGAGCTTTTGGAAACCTGAATGCATACATTGCTTAGGAACAATCTCAGTGGCATTTCTAAGGAGATGCTGCGTGGCTCTTTGTCATTGCTTGGCATGATGGCTCGGTTTCTTCTGTGTCTACAAGATCCCTTCCCACAGATCTCTGCAATGGGCTCTGCTGGGACTTCTGCGATGAGCAGCGTGATGACAAGCAAGGTGGAGAGACGTCAGTACCTGGAACAATACCTGCCCTGGGGCTCCACCAGCCTTTGGAGCCAGAAATCAAGGACTTCTTCCTTATATTAATATAGCAGCAATTACTATTCCACTCCTGAATTATCTGGTTCCTTTGGCTCTGTCCCAGTCCAGCTGATTCAGTCCAAGTGTAGATTCAACCTCCTGAGCTCCTTTGCCTGGTTCTGTGCAGCTCAAACACACCTGCAGCTGCACAAAAATCCTGGAGAGACCTTTCAGAGAACATCCTGGCAGTTTGCAGCTTATCTTTTTCTGTCAAATCAGCCAATGCAACTGTCTTCCCAAAGAGCTTGGAAGTCACCTTCTACTGTCTGAGTCAGGCCCAGGGAACAGCCTTTCTTCTCTCTGGGAGCATTCTGCACACCAGGGACTTCTTGGTCCTCAACAAAGAGAAATGCAGAAGTGAGACAAGTTCTCAGTTTTTCCAGCCTGTGGCAGCTACTAATAAAAAACTAGGGAGAGTGACAGGGCTGAAAAGACACTGTTCTTCAGGCAAGGAAAAGGGGCTATTAGGAAAGCCGGGACTGGGAAGCACAAATATAAAGTTTGTAGGGATGTCAGGGAGAGCCTAAAATAGCAGGCAGACAATTAAGACTACCGGAGGAAGAGTTCCAGGGATTTCTTCACCAGCAGCTTTTGTACCCCAAGGAAACTGCTATGTTCAAAGTATTCCCCACCTCTTATTGCACAAAGACAGGGAAGAGCCAACATCCTTATCCCTTTCCAACGTGTTACAGACAAGAGCTATGAAACTTTGATGAATACAGAACAACAACCACCACTTCACCCTTCCCATGGCTGTTCACAATGATTTATACTGTCATAAATTACTGACTTTTTTAATGAACCACTGGCTCAGTCCCTAGCTGTTATCAAAGCTGTTATACACATATAACATATCTAGCTGTAGACCAAATTTATCAGTGAGGATCATAAAACACAAGCATTGATCATTATCTAGCCCTTAAATATTAGAAGTCCATCTATTTATACTAAACATTTGTTTATCACCTGTGGAACTGCAGCAAAGGAACGCAGTAAAACCAGAAAAATTTGGGCATGAAAAGGGTCACACTTACTGGCCCATGGATATTTTAGTCAACAGCAGAACTATTTTAGTAACAAGTTGGGGTTTTTTTTACATATGTTAGCAAGGTATCGAGTATTTCCCCTGTTTTTACTTGTGTGTTTATTTATCAGGTTTTACATATAAAACACACTATGTGAGACTTGTGCTTCAAGCCTGGGGTTTGCATATGCCATAGATATTAGAAGAGTCCTTCCAAGCAGCAATACTGTGCTGTAGTCCAGCCCCACCTCCCCCAAACCCCAGCAAAGCAGGCTCTGCCTTCCTCTGACAAAGGAAGCTGCCCTCAGCTCAACAGCATTTTTGTGTACTTTGCTATTTGTTTTTGTGTCTGGTTGTTTCAGGTCAGCAGAATCATTCCAGCAAGCTGACTTCACTCCCCACTCTGCTCCCCACATCTCCCTCTTAGGTATGAGGTAGCTTATAGGTCATCACTGGTATCTTTTCAAGCTTGTGGAACATCAGTGACCAGACGGTATCTGTATCCTTCCTTAATACTGTTTGCTGTCCAGCATAGACACCGATGAACCATAGCTGTCACTCAAAAAGCACTACTCCCAAAGAGGAGGAGTGGATCTGGGCAGACACTACTACCTCACCTAATTTGTGTTCTTTGAAGTGCGCGTGGCTTGTACTTTCCCAGTGCAACCTCTGTTACTTCATGTGGCAGGCTTCCGTTGACCTTCCCAGTACCCATATAATCTGGGAATATACCCTTTTTCATTATATACTTAGTGGCCTTTGGCCAGACAGGTCTTCCTGAAGCATATTTCAGCTTCCTTTATTATTTCCTGTACAATGCAGAGCCTCACAGTCTTGCATAATTTCTGTTGACTTTCTAGCTCCAAATTGCTGCCCATTGACTAACAGCAGTCAAGCTCGAGCATGCAGCTGCCTACTTGGTTTTCAGTCATGACAGGAGCTCTCCTGATGTTGTCTCTGCACAGGGGCACTAGTGCCAGCTTGCACGTAGCTTTGTGTGCTTCAGCACCCAAGAGCTCTGCAGGTGCTCTAGATTTTCCCCAATCAGCATCACTAGCACTGAGTGTAGATGGTCCCCAAAAGTCAGCAGATGTTGAGCATTCTCCAAATTATGTGCATAACCCCCTTGCAGAGTGCTAAATTATCTTCACCACTCAGTAGAGATGGAGCCCTTCTTCTTGAACACCCACAAATAAAGAAAATACTGCTTGGCTTCAACATGTGAAGAAGCCATCTGATGGGATGAGTGACAGGTGCAGTTTGACAAGTAGTTCAATTGCCAGGAAAAAAAGCCTAAAAATAGGGAGTGCAGAAAAACTAGGGAATGAAAAAACAAACACTGGACATTTGAGAATTTGACTTGTCCTTATTTCCTGGGACACTGTCCAGATGCATCCCATACGGTTTCACAAGCGTGTTTGCAGGGGCGTTGCTCCAGTGAGTAGCACTGGACATGGGGATGCCACCCAAAGGGCCCTGGGGTTGCAGCTGACTGAGAGCGCACAGGGACACGTGATCTCCAGGTGACAGCTGAAATCCAGCACAGATCTGTTGGTGGAACATGTTGGTGTGGGTTTGACTGTAGCTGCTGCCTGGAAAGTTCTTTATAATAGCCACTGCTTTTTTTTTTTTCTTTTTTCTTTCTTTTTAAAAGCACGAGATTTTAACTGCATTCCCTTAGTTCCTCATGACTCTTCCTTCCCAAACCCAGTTCAACTCCTTTGTCTCTGATTAGCTTAGCAGGAGGAAATGTTTCCCATTATATATTTGCATTCAAGAAATGACTTGGCTGATATGATGCATATATAGGTGCAACCAGGCTGTTACTGAATCATCCTATTCTTGTTTTTAATCTGATTCAGGACTTGTACTTGAGACCTCAGCAAACTGCTGGATTAGTCATGTAGTCAATGATTTGAATATTGACAAAAGGAACAAGATAATGGACTTTATTCAGATTGAATTAAAACCATGCAAAACGTGAATCCAGCCCACTTTCCATGGAGGAATCGTACATCATTCGTAGATGCTGCCTGCTCTCTCCTCCATTCCACTTGAGCTCCTGTCACTGAGTCCAACTCCTCACAGCAGAAATCTTAACTCCAATTGAGTCTTCCCCTTCCCTCTGTGGGGTGTACAGGATCAGTCCTTCTCCTGCTGTTGGCACCCAGCCTCTCCTCAGGCTTCACTGGCACCACCCTTTGTACTTTGCAGCCTTTATGGCTGCTCCATCAATGCTGCCTTTAGCAATTTCTCTCCCCAGGCTCCACCGTTTGCCACCCATTTCTCCCTCTGTCTTCTTCCCATTCTTATCTGTGAATAAGTAAACTAATGTGGGTTTCTTCTAGCTCTGTGTGCTCCAAGAGATACAGAAGAACAAAACCTCCTCAGATAAGCATCAAAGATTAAAGTGTTCTTGGCAAGCCTGAGAAAATTTTGCCAGAACTCTAACAGTGCCTTTACAGACATGCAATATGCATGACAAAGGGTGGGAATTAGTCAAAAGTAAGGTCTGTCCCTACCTCTGGCCTGTACCCTACACACCTCTCCTTTGGGGAGAGATTATTTCTGAGGGACAGTGGAAAGCACCTTCCCAGAAGCAAAGAAAATCATGACCCTCCTTTATAAACCCTGCTCTGTCTGTGGGTGCCTGGCCCTATGGTGCATCTTCATGATACAGCTGTTGGTGAAAAGGGGCCCTCTCTGTGAAAAGGTATCATGCCACCTCTCTCACAGGAGACTCTGCTACCCTCTCCCAAAATGTTTTTTTTTTTGAGCAACAGACAGGAGATACAGGTCCTACCCACCAACTCTGTTTTACCCGTGAGGGCGTTTGAGCCTTTGTGCACAAGCAGGGCCAGGGGATGCAGAGCTTGGGGCAGTGGAGACTCTGTGAGCTGTGAGGCCGGCCAGGGCGAGCGAGCTGGGCCAGCCAGTTGCCCCCCGCGAGGGAACAGGCGGCAACCCTGGGAAGGTGTCTCTGGAACTGCAGGACTCAGACAAAGGACCTGGGAAGTTGAGGGAACCACACTAACCTGTTTGACTTAGGGAGAAAAGGCAAACAGCCACTAGCCAAGTAAATTCTGGTTGCCACATGGGGGTGATACAAAGGAGTGGGCACTGACACAGTGTCACACTGTTGGTTTTGTTGATTTTTTTTTTCTAAAGCTGGATGAAATGATGAAACCTGTTTAACCTCTTTGCTATCCTGGGCAGCCGAGATTTCACCAACGGAAAAGACAGGGCCCATGCTCGTTCATGGAGTGACTTTGGAGAATAATTTTGAGGAACAGCCTGGTAGAAGACAGCTCGAACTCATGGATGGAAACTAGGTGCCCTCCAGAAGCCTCCTGAATTGTTTGAAATAGGCAGTGAACATAAGAAAAGGTTGATGTAGTCTGCATGGGCTTCTTTTTTCAGTGGTCTTTTTTGTCTGACAGAGAAGCTTTTTGAGACTGTAAGGATTATGGGATTGATGCCTGTGGTCAGAGAAGTGAGACTGACCTGCAGCAACATTGATATAAACCAGGATCTTTGCAGCCCTTGCACTGAGTTGGGTTTAAAAAGCACACCAAGTGTTGTTTTCACACTCAAGCCAGCCTCACGTTCTCTGGTCTTCCTCCTAGAACACTTAACCACAGTGGTATTTTTATCAAATTAACACTTTACTGTTAAAAAAGCTGAAAGATGATGAAGCAGCAAACAAAGTATTTATGTCAAAGAATAGGGGTTTGTTCTTTGTAAATAAAACGTTCCTTGAAAATGACACATGAGCCCATTTCTTCTGTGCGGGGAGGGAGGAGGCAGAGTGTACTGAACACAGTGGCTGTGTAAGCTTTAAGAATTCAGTGTTGTATAGTAGACATGGAAGCTATGGCTTTGTGGACTTGAGCTCCTAAGACCGTGTATTTGTATCAGCCAGACCTTGCCAACAACACTTCAGGCACTGTTCTATAAAGTGCAAAGGCTTATTTTTCACAGGCTGTGAGGGCAATTAAAGTGAACATGAAAATAATGGCTGGGTACCGATT
The DNA here is from genome assembly GCA_013398815.1 of Ibidorhyncha struthersii. Classification (NCBI taxonomy): domain Eukaryota; kingdom Metazoa; phylum Chordata; class Aves; order Charadriiformes; family Charadriidae; genus Ibidorhyncha; species Ibidorhyncha struthersii. Next base: position 162,091 of record VZSZ01010982.1, read on the forward strand.
TCAGACACTAATATGTGTGTAAAGATATTGAAGGAGACAAAATGGTTTGCTCACAGGCGAAGCAATTATGGTATTTTTGGTCTTAGTATGACTAAAGTGGGTGTTTGAAAAGTAAATGCAGAGACAAACTTGTTACACATGCTGAGTTGAACTGGGAAGGTGCTTTTATTGTTGATGTTAGTGCAAAAATGTCAGGTGTAACCCATGTTTAGCTCAGGCTCAAAGAAATGAAAACTCTTTCCAAAGTATGAGCTGAGTCTGTAGCTGCATTTCCAGTTGATTAACAACAATCGTGCATGACAAGTAGCAAGTAAGCTGCTAGGTGTTGAAAGAGCCTCATTTTAAGCAAAAATGATGAATAAGGAGGTTGCCACATCTATGAATTAGCAAAAATCAAAATGCTTGTGAATAGCACATTATAAAAGTCATTCCTCATGGTAGTCAAAACTAAACCTGACCATGAGGAATAGCAGAAGATCTTATCCAGTGTGAGTAACTGGATAATAAAATGGCAAATGAACCTCAGTGTCTGCTGCTGCAAACTAACACACGGTGAGAAAATTAATCCAAAGTACACCTATTCAAGTATATGTACCCCAAGAGGTATTGTTATAGTTTCTAGAAACTCTTAGGAAAGAATCTTGGAGTGACTATGAAAAAGTCAGCTCATTGCTTTGAAAACAATTAAATAGGAATTACTAGAAAACGATCGAGAATGCAACAGAAAGCATTGCTCTGTGCAGGTACTTGGACTGCTCTTGTAAAAAAAGGCACAAAAAATTGTGATGAGGATAATAAAGATATATAACAGTTCCTGAATAACACGGATTCAACAAATTAGGCCTTTCAACACAGAATAAAAAGGATGGAGAGAGGGTATGACAGAAGTTTATGTACTCATGGAGGAGATGAACAGCGAAAGACAATTAGCTATTACTCCATGGTGAGGTATGTCGCATGAAATTATACAAGTGCAGGTTTTCGGTAAATGAAACAATTTTTTTTTCACCACACATAATTAAGCTATTGAGTTAATTACACAGGGAACTTGTGGATTTTGAGATATATGAAATAAATATAATATTTTTTTATAAAATCCAGATACAGGTGACATCAAAACATGGTTAGAGAAAGCAGAGAATGAAGAAAGGGCTATTAAAAATACAGATCCAGACAGAGCCTCTGGAGGTGCCTGGGGGATGTTGAATGAAGAGAGGCAGACACAGTCTTTGGAAAGCCGTAAGATATTACTGCAAGATGATGCGAAGATTTCTGCTATCTTGAAATAAGCTAAAACCTGTTTCTGTGTTGAGAAAGTTGCAACAGTATTTATTTTCCTATTTTTATGAAGCTTTTATTTTCGCATTACTTTACAATCCACAAGAATCAATGTTTTGTACATATATACACACTTTATAACATTCATCACCTTCAATGCCACCAGAATAACCCTTCCTTACAGCTGAATCCTTACAGATGCCAGGGTTGTTAATGCTAGGCTCTTGCACCTCCTGCCAACTAGCCAGGTGTTAAGCAAACGGTAGGCAGTAAGCCTGCACCCCTGGATTTGTGCTCTGACAGAATTCCTTGCCAGGATTCCCCTCTCCTTCCCAAACAAAGCATTACACATACAAGCAAGCAAGCAAAAATGAAGGAAAGTAAAGGTAGGACTCAGCTTTACCATAGATTTTGTCTGGTTGTAAACAAAACCCCTGTGGCAGTACTGAGCAACACCAGCTGTGGATTTCTTTCAAGCATTTACATTTACCAATAACGAACTTGGATATTATTTTACAAAACATAGTTGATTCTTCCAGACATTTCTTCTTAGGTTATTTAAAGATCTTACATATCTGACTTCATTTTCTAAACCTCTGAGAGCAAAACTGCACTTTGCCATTTTGCAGACAGGTGTGCAAGTTCTAGTTTCTTTTAATTGTTATCTATACAAATTACTAGATCAAGTTTAAATTTTATGTAGATCCCTACTGATGAAAGCATTTCTCCTTCCAGACACACCTCATAAAACCAAGATCAGTACTAAGTGCAACACACAGATAATTTACTTCAATATACAGAAACAAATGCACCATTTTCAGCCGTACTTTATATACTTAAACAAGTTTTTATTATCTCACAAGTCATACACATAGCATTTCACCACCTTTTAGCTTTCCTACACACTCAGTTTAACACAGCATTCTTTTCTGGTTGGATTTTTGGTCACAGTGTTTCAAAAAGCAAAGACTCTCTATTGTAATCAAGTGTCATTTAGTAGAAGTCATTCTTGGTTGGATGCTCTGGGTGAAGTGCAGACTGTGAGGCAGACCTGAGCCTGACAGCAGTACTGAACATACTTTACAATCAAAGCCCAAGGTAAGGGCTGCAGCACTGATCCAACTGATTCGTGCCTGGCTGGTCATGGTCTCCATCCTCAGCAACTTTCCTTAAAGATGGGGTTTAAAGGACACTGCAACTAGAAGAGGTCTTTTTATTTTTTTTTAATTGTCAACAACAGAACTCAAGCTGCAGAAAAATAACACCTAGTCACTTTTCACATGGCAAGCAACTCTCCTTTGATTCACTCTTTATATATTCTGGTAGATTATTTTCTCTCATGAAAACAACTTCGTGCAGTAGCAGTGAAATCGAGGTAGTGACGGTACCAGAAAGGTTTCTTACAGCTACGAGAAACCCCCTAAGATTTCAAAGGGAAAACAACTGTAAATCTTATTTCTATCCTGCCCTGAGCTGCCTGCTGCTCTTGTTATCCCTACATCTGGCTACCAAAATTATTCAGTTTGTTAGCATCAAATTAGCAGTTAGTTTATCTGTTCCTTGTCTTCCAAACTCAAGCCATCTAAGGTCTCTGAGGTTTCTTTCTCCAGCTCTGCCTCAACCTACAGAGAGCCTCTAGGAGCTGCATTTTGTCTGACCGTTGCCCGAATCGGCCCACGGTGACGGTTTCCTCGGGCTCTCACGACACTGGGCCAGTTTCGGAGGGACCCACAGGACTGGATTTCCCTCGGGAACATGTTTTCTGCCAACACGTGGGAATCAATCCCGGCGCAGGGCCGTACTTGCAGACTACCGAGCCCACTCTGCCGGATGCTCGTCCCTTGGCAGGGCTCTGGGCAAGGACGTCCCGGACGAACCCCGGCTCAACCCCTCGGTACTGCCCCGCGGCGGCGATCGCCGCCCCACACCCGGCCCCGGCCCCGGCTCCGCCCCGGGCTCCCCACCGCCTCCGCGGGCGGCCGGAGGAGCCGAGCGCGAACAGAGGCGGGCGCGGGGGCGGGTTAAAAGCGGCGGCAGGTGAACGGGGAGGGACCTTAAAGCTCCGACTGGGAGAGGCTGGGACCGGCCGCTCCGCAGGCATCGACGGACCGGGGAGCGGAGCAGCGGGGAGCAGCGCGGCGCGCCGGTCGCGTCCCGGGTGCCCTGCCCGAGCCCTGCCAGGTGAGGGTCCGGATCGGCTCCCGTGTGCTGGAACAGTGGGATCGGGATCAGG
>VZSZ01010982.1:165697-213822 GCA_013398815.1 Ibidorhyncha struthersii
GCCCGGCCGCGGCGGCGGGGCGGCCCGGCGCTGGCGGGCCCCGGGCGGGCAGCAGGAGTCCGCCGGGGCGCTCCCGCAGCGCAGCCGGTTCCGGGAGGAGCCGTCGGGCCTCGAAGCCAAAACTGGCGTTTGCGAACAGGTGTCTGCTGACAGGAGCCGACTGCCGTCGGCCGTGGCGTTTCCCGCTGCCAAAGGCGGGCTGCGGGCTCCCCGCGCGCCCCGGCGCTCCCGCGCTCTGGAGTTCGGCGGGAGCAAAGCTCGGGGCAGAGCGGGGACAGGCTGGGAGCTGCCTCAAGGCGTCCAGCTTGTAACCACAAAGTGAGGATTTCGAGTGGTTTCCAATAAGTGCTGCCGTGGTTGGCAGGGTGAGTGTCCCGGTAGATTCACTCAGTCCCCACAGCCAATTTCAGAGTTTCTGTAGTCGCAGATGAGCAGGGAGAAATGTTGGTTTTTCCCCCCAGATTTGCAGCACTGGTTCAGAACTGCAGAGTGAGCCCACACTTGGAGCCCAGGTTGTTCATCCCACTGGGATATACACTTCAAATACTTGCCTTTGGTCCCGATTAGCCCCTTTGAAGGTTTCATTGACTTTTTTTTAATGACTGTGCAACAGACACGAGGAAATTCTTAACAGAAAGATGCAAGTGTGATGTTATAGCTTAGACTTTAGGTCAATATAAAAAGTTACTTAAAATGGTGCCGGTTTCAGCAGAGACAAAACATGAGAAGTCTAAGAAATTCCAGCCACCTTCTCAAAGCGGTTTGTTTGCTTTACCCAATTTCACCTTTCCTCATCACAGTAAATCTGACCTCTCCCTCTTGCCTCAAGGCTTGTCTGTACAAGCTAGGCCCTTGTACCAGGGGTATGTGCTGGGGCACGCTGGTCCTTTAGTTGTGTTGCAACTACACCAGGGTAGAGTTTTTTAGTTCTTTTTCTCTCTATTATGTGAGAATGAGAGATTTTGAAAACTTTGAGCAGCGTGGTGTTGCAAGGTACCACGCTCTCCCCACAGCACACAGCCTGTGCCAAAAGGAGACGGAGCCCTTATCCATGGCCAGCGTGGCTGTCCCACACAGCAAAGTTGAGCCCTAGCCTTGAAAGACGATAGACCAGCTATGGGAGTTCCCAGCTCTGGTTTCAAAGTGTTTTGTCCGATTCAGTGATAGTTTCCAAATGGCTGAGATCACCGAAAGCTGGGCCCTGAGACTGAATTCTGACTTGGGCAAAATTTACCTTTAACTTTCAAAGGGGCAAAGAGTGTGGATTTTAGTTTTCAAGAGCAGGAGGAAAGAAGGAAAGCTGAAATGGAGCTTCCCTGAAGTTTGACCTCCTGTTTATTCTGCTGGGGTGTGATAGCATCTAGCAAATCAACATACACACTCTAGCTGAGGGCTTTTTCCTCCCAGCTCTATGGCTCTGCTTGCCTCCTTTTTGGATGAGATAGCAATGAATGTGGAAGGGCAGGCTCTGCGGTATCTTCCTGTGCTTGTTGGTTTGTGCTGTATATGCATGCAGCCCTGTCAGAGCTGGCTTGAGGCTTCTCAGCAGCGTTGGCAAAATCAAATGCTGTACTGTTGAGTTGAAGGGCCTGCTGAGAAATGAGAGAAACATGTCTGAGCTGCAGCAGAAAGCCTTGGAGGGCTGCTGGAGGTGTCTGGGAGGAGCGAGGGCTTCTGCTGAATAAGGCTAAGCCAAACTTACCTCGGAGGCACAGAGCGCACCAGCTCAGCCTTCTAGGGCTGTGGCATTGGGAAAGAAATCCTGTGAAAACTACTAGAGAAGTCTCTACTTTGTCTAGATGTGGCCTTAATTCGTGCAGTGGTAGTAATTTCTATTGCTTTGGGAAATACACTGAGAGGCAAAATGCGGATGAGAATCAATCACAGAAAGGGAAATATCTCAGGAAAGGGAAGGAGGAAATAGAGGATGCACAGAGGAAATGTATTTGAAGATGTAACTTTTTTCCTGCCCAAAGCCTTGTTGAGAAATATATCAATGTATGCTTGTCCCATCATAGGTACATGGAAGCTGTTTGAGTCCATAAACATATGGGTGATGTTAATGAAAGTGACTTGCATTTGCCTATGACTCTTGAGAGAGTGCTAGGAAGTCCTCTTGTTCATAGAAGGTCTAGAGCTGATTTTTCACCCTTTGAAAAGTGACCATTTGGTGTATTATGTCATCCTGCAGGTAAAAGGACACAGAAAAGAAGATGGACTGGGGAAGTCTGCAGGCTGTTTTAGGAGGTGTAAATAAACACTCAACCAGTATCGGGAAGATATGGCTCACAGTCCTGTTCATCTTCCGTATCATGATCCTGGTTGTGGCTGCAGAGAGAGTCTGGGGAGATGAACAACAAGATTTTGTCTGCAACACACTTCAGCCTGGGTGCAGAAATGTTTGCTATGATCACTTTTTCCCCATCTCTCACATCAGACTCTGGGCCCTGCAGCTGATCTTTGTTTCTACTCCTGCGCTGCTGGTGGCCATGCACGTAGCTTACACCAGGCACGAGAAGAAAAGGCGGTTCAGAAATGGTGAGAAAATTGATATTGAAGAGCTGAAAAATGAAAAGATTCACATTCGGGGGCCCCTGTGGTGGACGTACACCAGCAGCATCTTCTTCAGGATTGTCTTTGAAGCAGTCTTCATGTACGTGTTCTATTACATGTACGATGGGTACCAGATGCCTCGCCTGGTGAAGTGTGATGCATGGCCCTGCCCAAACACAGTGGATTGTTTTGTGTCTCGGCCCACTGAGAAAACCACATTTACTATTTTCATGCTTGCTGTGTCTGGGATCTGCATGATGTTGAATCTGGCTGAGTTGTGTTACCTAGTGATAAAAATTTGCATGAAAGAACCCAGGAAAACAGCGGTTTTAAAATAATTCCCCAGTTTCAGGATTTCCTAGCTCCCTATTTCCCTCAAACTTTCTTAGGTGTCAGAAAACAATCAGCAATATTTTCATACTTAAGGAAAAGGATAAAAATGAAAGTTCATTCATGTTTTAGAAATTATAGCCTCCCTGGGAAGCTGCCACTGAGGCAGGTTTTAAAGATCATGAGCTAATTCAGTATTCCTGCATCCACAAATGGAGAGAGCAGCCTTCTGGCAGCAGCTTTTCCAAGTATGCCTACTGCTGGGATCTTGTGGTTGGGACAGAGTCACTTTTCAAAAAGTGGGAGTGGAAAGGCCCAGAGAAGGCTCTAGTGCCCAAAAGAGAGCCAGGAATCGCAGATGCACTGCGTCATCTTCAGAGGCGAGCCAATAACAAAGGGTTTTGGTCAACAGTGGGGTCAAGGGTTTTGGGGGGGAATTTACGGTTTGTGAAAGGGAGGAAGACGGGGAGGTGACTGTGTTTGTAGCAGGTGTCCTAGTCTCTCTAGTGTTCTGGAGAGCAAGGAGAGGGCCTACGGACAGAGGTACTCTGTGGCAATGTATGCCATCAGCTCTGCTGGCACCAGCAATGGTTTTTAGCTTTTCATCTTCTCACCTGCGCTGAGGAGCATCTCCTACAGAGTTGGGGGTGGCCAGTCTCAACTGCTTGTGAATGTCTTTAGGTCAGTGCTGCCTCCCTCCACTCACGGGGGCTGCAGCAGTGGGAGGAATGAAGTTTGGTTTTTCATTCTTTTGATCAGGTGAAAAAAAAGGATTGTCACATTTGAGAACATGGGGGCAGTGTAACTCTCTTCCTGCTTCTCTTGTTCTCCCCTAACACTTTGTGAAGAATCTCAGTACAGTAGATTTTATTCAATGAAGAGACTTTTACCACCTGACTGTGCCTCCTTCAACAGCATACCTTTAAAAAGATTTTTTTTCATTAAAAAAACAAGAAAATTTGCCTTGTTTCATTCTGTTTGTTATCCAAAAGAAGTGCTTGAACGCTTACAGCATGATATGCCATAGATTGCACCTACCAGTGCTCCTTCCATCAGTCCCTTTTTCCTATACAACCTGCACAGCTTTTTTTCATAAAACCTTCTCCCTATCTGAGGTACCTTTCAAGTGAGTCCATCAAACCACTCCTAGTCTCTCTGACATTCTGCACTGTTAGGCTGAATCACCCTTCCTCTTACAGTAGGTCTAATGAGAATTACAGACAGGCTGCAGAGCTAAAATAGCAAAGGGACCCAATCAGAAATGGGGAGGAACTTGGTATTTTTCTTCAAGTCCACATTGCTGAGCTGTGAATTGTATGTTACCAACTTGAAGAACTATGTGAGTCAGTCTGGTCTTGTGTCTCCAAAGTAGTCTCAAAACGTGTTTTATGCCTGTCATAGGCAGCTACACCAGCACATACAGCAACACAGTTTATCTCCCAAGTGCCTGCCCATTGAACCTGCATCGAGAAAACTGGCTATTTCTCCTCCTTAGCTTTAATAACTGGCTTTTCCCCAAAAGGAATGGGTGCTATCTCAGCTTCTCTATTTGCATACATCTCTTACTGTACATTTAAGTTTATTACTGCTGGAGTAAAGAAAGTTGCATTAACCAAGACCTGTGACCCCTCACTGTGCACTGGAAGCGGAACATAAGCAGGCTCCCACTGCTTGTGAGCTACATCCAGTGTTACAGCTTGACCGCAGACGGAAATCTGTCATCTAAGAGGGGAGCAAGAAAAACATAACAACACCATCCTCAGAAGCATGAACAAAAAGATAGAAAGTCACTAATAATGAGCTGAACTGGAAACTTGGACTGTGAAAACATCCTTAATCCAACTCTAAAGAACAAAGCTTGGCACATATCAGGTTTGTGCTTGGTAAAGTTCCTGCATTGTTCCGTGTACAAGTATGAAGAAAACAAACTATCTACACTCCCAGTGCTCTAGTATTACATTTCTTTTGTAACAACAGGATTTAAATTTTTTTTTCTGACATTATAATTAAAGCACTCTTGTGGTGTCTGTTTTCTGTATTACTTGGACGTGCTGTGTATTACTTAACGTGCCTAATGAAAACCTGTTTACCATAATGGAAAATTTATGCACCAATACTACATTTAATAGCCAAGGGCTACTATAAGGATTTTAGTCTTCTGGTTCGGGTTGGTTTTTCAATTGGTTACATTGCCTGTTATCCTACAGACTTCATGAGCTGATAGTGGAAGGTCACATAATGTGACCCCTACTAGAAATCAAATGTGCTGCATAAGTCAGCCTTGTAGTATCAGAACTGCAGCTGGAAAAGGCTGGTGACAACTTAACCAGCTCCACAGGGGAAAGAGTTTGTTTTCCCAGCCTGCCTTTGAGCGTAACTGGAATTTGGAATGAGATACACCAAAACTGGTAACACTAACGGTTATCTTCAACTAGCAGTTTGGCAACTAGATTATCATGCAGGGAAAAAAGAAATAGGGAAAGTGTCTGAAGTGGCCAAGAGAGGGCTTTGATCCAGAACTGCAGCATCAGGTGACAATAGCTCTACCAGGACATATTTATTGTCTGAGATTTCTGTGTATATTAAATTTGACTAACTAGCTGCTTTGTAGGGAAAAATATTCAGATACTTCATAGGAACACAGGAATTGCACCTATTTCTACATGTGCTACATCGCATGGTTGACCTCCTACAAATGGATTTCACACATATTACAATACCAGTTCCAGACTCCTGTCAGAATAAAATTAAATTATAATAAATTAAAATACCCATTCCCAGACTCCTGTCAGAATAAAGGCTTCAAGAGTGTTGAAAACTGAAGCAGCAAATCTGAAGTCATGACCGTAAAAGAGGCTGGTTCCTCACATCCAGTGCCAAGTGCAGCCAGGATATAAAGTGTCACATAATGTACTATCAGAACTGGGAAAGGTAGGAGCGGGACTGGCTAGAATTGTACTGTCGTTGAAATCACCAGGAGAAATCACCATTGACTTCATCAAGCTAAACTTTCATCAGAAACTAAACCAAAATGACAAACATGTTTGTCAGAAAGAGGGACGGGGGGAGGGGAAGCAAACTTCACTGTTGACTCATAGACCCAGCTAGAGAAAAAAACCCTAAGTCCCACGGCAGAAAGACTAATTTAAAAGGAAATCAGAAGTATAAATCTGCATTTATGACTTCTGGATACAGAAGTACCTTTATTAAAGGTTTTCTTAGACAAAAACTATCCTTCAGATATTTTACAGTTTTCATGAGCCAATGTACTGTGTCATTTCCTATCTGGCAGCAAGAATATAAAAGACAAATTATATGGTCCATACAGAGAAGAGCCCTCCTGTACCATGGAGGTTCAATTCAAAATAGGAACACTGTTAGAAGTTGCTTTATTTTATAAAAAGTGTACTGCAGCAAATAAGCAACAGCTACGAGCACTTTACTACAAACTGAACGTGGTGAAAATAAATCTTTTTTTTTTACCTAGTCATAATTCCCTCCCCTGCAACTTAGGCTAATGTGTTTTACCAGGCAGCAAAATCACACTCAAAGAATTGCACTGTATTTTGCGATCACATGTTCTCATATTCAGGACAGCCACTACCCTGGGTGTTAATTATAGGTTTCTTTGGATTTTCACCATCTTATTATCTATACAGTCATTTGAACCTGTTTGTAGACAGTGGCAAGAGTAATGGTAACTATCTGAGGCTTAATGAGCTAAGACTAATGGTAACGATCTTCAAGATAGTTCAGGAGGTACACATACTTCTTTTCCTCATCTGACCAACCCAGCTTGTCATTTTCTTTTACAGAATATATTTCTCTTCTGTAAAGTTGGCCCAGCTCTGACCTGGATATTTTCTCTATAAGCCATCCTAGCCACCAAAAAAGGTCTTTATAACCTAGGTTTGGAAATGTATTAAGTTTTAATTGGCAGGCCCAGCTGATGAAACAAGTCACATCTCTGACTTTCCACCTCTGAGAACATAGCTTGCCCCTGCTATGTTTGGTCCCCCAGTGCTACCGTAGAATTCAACCTCAGAATTGGATTGGCCACTTAATTGCACATACCTTCTCAATTTTTCTGCCCATTAAATCACTGCCACTAACTCAATGATTATTTTACATCTGCCTGCTCTATGCCCAATCCATTGTGTTTGAATAAGCCATCTGCTACAAAATATTCTCTCCATGAATACCCCCAGGTAGCCAGATGCTTGCATAAGCCTTTCTGGTAAAGGAGTGATATGGTATCAATATGACATACAGTTTAGGGAAATAGGTTTTGAGTGAACTTATAGAGAACTTATACAGTTGAGCTATGAACAACTACAGGTTGTGGATGAATGTTTTGAACAGCAGTGTATATCCTGCGTGCAGCTAAGAACCAGCATTTCACTCATAGCCCAGCACAGTACCCAGGATAACAAATACTACAGTGTGTGAATGCAGTCACACTGGTCTGAAGCAGGTGGCATTTTTCAGTGGACAAGCTGTGCTGAGCAGGCTTACTTGCTTAGGCAAGGTGTATTTTTTCTGTTGTCTTGGCAATTAGGGTAATACAGGTTTGTCAGCTGGGAAAGACAATACCAGTCTTAAAAGTGGTTCAGTCAGGACCATGACATTTGATTTAAAAGTGTTTTGCAAATCATTTTCTCCTGAGGTTCAATCTTTAGGACAACACATACAAATCCCTCCCACATCTCTAAGTGATCCACACATTAGCAGGAATGCTGCACCTTCTTTTGATGGAGTGACTGGAAAACTTGCTATCTGTTCTCCAGTCACTCCATCCAACTATCAGTATTTCTTTTGTGACAAGAATTTTAATGGATTTGAAAGTACTATAGCAGTTCTAGTACACAGAGTTAACCCTGAATCTCATTGTTTCTGAGCTTCCCAACTGAAAGATAAAGGTGACAACTGTGTCATGTTCACAGGGACCAGAACAATTTGATCAAATGTTGTTTGTTAAGATCATTGCAACAGGTGCCAGAAAAAAATATTTTATAATTATTGTGTGGTAAAGATTTCAAACTTATTGTATGTTGCATCATTAGTGTAATATCTGCTTATGGTTAGTCACGTCCCTGCCCTAGATGTTGCATCCTTTCCAAGGACTGAATGTCAGTTTAAGTTTCTTCCACAGTCTCTCCAGCACAAATAAACAAAAACAATCTATACACATATCCACACACATGCACACAGACACAGAGGAACAAACTGACTAAATCATTATCTCACTGTTATCTGATAGAAGACTGAGACATTGCAACATGGATTTGTCAGGAATATTTTTTGCCTGTGCCACGATAAAAGCTTTTGTGTATAGCAGTAAAATAGTTATTAATGACTCATTGTCAGAGTGTGAGGAACCACCAAATGGGATAAATGGGTATGCAGCTGGGAGGAGCTGCAGGTACTTGGGAAGATAGACTTAGAACTCAATAAGATCTTTATCACCAGAAGAAATGGTTTAACAAAAGCAGTTTGAGAAGTTAGGAAGGACTAAATGCTCCTATTGTGAAACACTAAGCACTTGCAGAACTGTAGGATGGAGACCTGTTCTGAAGCAAAGAACAGTTTGATAGAGAAGAGATGGAGTTCGTAGTAGATCATCAGTGGAACATGAGTCAATGACATTGTTGACTTGGAAAAATATCATACTGGTGTGCATTAAAGGTTTGTCAATAATAGGATGTTTGAAATAATGTTTCCACTCTTCTTAGCACCTGAAAGTCCTTATCTGGACCCTACTTTGGGATGCCATCTGCCTAAAAAGCCGATTTATCACCTGGAGAAATCCAGGGGTCAGGAATAATATACAACCAAATGTCTAAACCACAGAACCTGTGAGGAAAGCCTGAAAGAAATCAGTTGGCCAGGAAAAGTCTGAGGAAAGACCCAACAGCACTGTTCAAGTCTATAAGAGATTGTGGAAAAGAAGATGAAGATGTTGCTCTTTACATCCACTGGCAACAGGACAAGAAACAATAGGCCTACTTTGCAATGAGATGTAGGCTAGTCACTGAAAAACCTCTCTGTAAAGAAGGCTAAGCATTGAGTTGGATGACAAACTTTCCATCACTTTTAAGTGGCAACTCAGTGCGTCATCTGTTGAGGATGGTCTAGGTATAGGACTCTGCTCGAGGACAGAGGGAACTTCTAAAATCTGTGAGGAAGAGGACCTCAACTGAAAAAGTCAGTTGTACAGGTTTCTTTTGCTGAGCCAAAGCTCAGTTACTGAAACAAAATATTTTTCATATAAATTCAAGTCTACTTGTCAGTACAGGGTCTAACCAGCATGATCTCTGTCAGCATGGTTCCTTCGTGCTTTTAGCAATTGTAATAATACATTCTTGCTTTATAATAAATTCCACCTGACAAAGCATATGAGGTGGCATTGTGAGTAAATAAAATTGTAATTAATGTAAATGAAGTTGGTGATGGATATTTTTTCTCCTCAGCACAGTGGGTAAAAAGCCATTCCAACAGGACAAAGACTGAAATCCAGATCAGTTTTCAGTTTTGCTGCCCAGTTGACTATATATGCAAATATTGGTGGAGCTTGCTGAAGTGTGTGTCCAGAAGTTTCACAGCAATAGCATGCCAGTTTACGTTACTGGTTTCTTTCATTTCAAAGGCAGACCATCATGTTGTGTAGCAGTCTGAATTTTGTAGAGCAATTTTCCTGCATATGAGCCTTTTTTTTCTATTTCAAAGCGGGATATCTATTGCTGTTCCTTTCTGGGGAAGGTAGCCAGTATTTGAGGCCTTCACAAATTCATCATGCATGTCAGCAAGGTACATTCCTGGTAAAACATACTGTATTTGCTCTTATCCTGAATACAATGAAAAAGAACATCCTTGTTTAGGAGCTCTGGTTGTGGTTTGGCACTACGAATTGTTCACTGGTAATACTAGTTGAAGGCATTAACACTGATGTCATCCTTTCCTGCTCATTATTATCCTGTCTGTCTCTCTCTCCCACCCCATTCAACACAGCGTCTCCACTCCAGGATCTTTACTGTGCCAGCACAGTTGTTTGCGCAGCTGCCTCAGCACTGGATTGGCTGACTGTTTTAGCTGATGAAGAAACAAATGTTTTGCTTTGCTGGATTGTTTTTTAGCTGGATCAGTTCCTTGATCTAGCTTACAGGGAGGCCACATGAACTTTTATGCTGACGTGACTGTGGGGCAGTAGGCCATGGTGTTGGGCAAGAAGAGCTGCAGGGAGTGACTGGAAGGGGTGGAGGAATGGCAACATGTTAAGTTGTATTTGCTTCTACACACACTGTAATTTCAAATCACAGCCTCTGGCTGCATTTTCATAAGTGACCGCTATGAGAAAGGCAAAAGTCTTCCCGCCTTTTCCCGCTTTTGCTGCTGTACTCTTCCCTGCTCTCTACTTCTCTCTACTGGACCTGCTTCTCATCTACTGGCCATCTTCTCCCTTGCTCTGTCACAATCTCTTAACATTTGTATGAGTTTATTTAACTCACTAACTCAGCAGAGAACTATTTGAAATCTGCATTTTGATTTGTTTTCAGCTCAGTTACCTTTCTGCCAGGCTTGTGGCAGGCATGAATACCTTTCAAAAATATTTTTATTTCTTCACATTTCTGCCTGTAGTGTGGGAAAAAAAGCATCGCACCATGTCAGAATGGTAAAAAGCATCATTCCTCTTACGATTCTGCATGTCCTGGGTCTGTCTTTTTTGATTCTTCCTCCTAACAGATGCCTGGCTCATACAATCATAGTTCTTCCTCTGCTACAACTCACATGGAGCTTTTGCTTCCATGAAGATGACCTGAAAGCATCTTACTGCTACATATCCCGGAGCACTCTGATTTTTTTTTTTTTTGTTTTGTTAGGAGACTTCCCACAGTTTCCAAAGGACTTTCGAGAGGAAACCTGTTCTGGTGGTAAAATGCTGGCCCAGGATCTCAGTGCCATTCTCAGAACCGTATAACCTAGGATGGGTCATTAAGGCTTCCTGTGCCTCCAATCCTACAAACTGGAAGTCACAATAGCTTTTCCTACAAGCTAGAAATAAGAATAATTCTTTGTCACCAGTTCTTATTTGTTAATACAGTGTTCTCTGACATGGTTGTCAGTAGTGTCTAACAGAACACTAATGACCAATTGAGAAAATAATAATAATTACTATATAATATGAGATTAAACTAATACTTCCATCTTTTACTATCATTTTATTTATTAGTTAATTAGTTCTAAAGTCTTTCGATTCATCCATGTAGAAAACAACTAGAAAAGAAAAGATTTTAATCTTCCTTGCTTCACACTTTGCCTCCTGAGGTAGCAGTACAGTTTCTCAGCATTTACGTATCTTTAGTGCCATCTTCTGTCGCGCAGCGGCATGTCAAGCGCAATTCTTTTTAATGACATACCGTGCAGTGCCATAACAGGCAGAACTGAAGGCATTTGTAGCTCTTTTTTTAGGCTGACTGTGTGGACAGAACTGCTATCAGCACTGCCGAGCCATGGACTTTGGCGCGGCTTGTTTACGGCTAACGACACGTACCACAGTTTAGCTGTCCTTCCGCTAAACTGTGTTTGGATGCACAGTTATGGTAAGAGCGATCCTCTCATGTACTTCAAAATACATGCTTAAATTAAAAATAGCGTAGGGTAAAACACGGTTTTGGATCAATACTGGTATGAAAAAGGTCCATTTTTCTTGTGGAGCAGCAGCTCAGGTTGAGACTAAGATCAAGATATATCTCCTTAACTTATGAAATCTTTTTGTCATTTCATGAAACTTGGTGTCTAACTTTTATCTTCTTTCTTTGCACCTTGCCATGCAAGCCTGATTCTTCTGTTCTTAAAAATACCCGCCTGACTGTTCTGTCTACACATTTCTTGAATTCACTTTGTTTCTGCACCAGCCAAATCATACACTGCTAAAGGTCTGCCTACGAGTGGAACACGGGTTGTTATCTGTTTGGAGGCTTAGATGGAAGATGAAAAGTGGTACTAAAGAAAATTAAAGGAAAGATGAAGACAATGTAAATATGCATTTTAATGTAAAAATGTTTATGTCATCTTAAATTTTATGTTGCTGTCTATCCTTAATGACAATGGAGGGAACCCTTTAAACATAAGAAGGACCTAGGGATTTGGAACACGCTAAAGTGGCATCTGGCCACTGGCGGTGCTCTGCACCTTTAAAGATAAGTCACAGTGAGGAAGCTAACAGGATGGCTCTTTCACCGGAATTCCTCTGTCAGAAAGTCCAAACGAAGAGACGCTTTTTAACACCATTGTTTAAATTTGAGCATATCTTTCTTCTGAATAAATTCCTCAGGGAAACATGTCCTACTTTTTCTGTTTCCCCCTTATTTGGCTTTAGATCCTCCTATTCTAGTATGCAACTAACAAATAGCCCTCCATACCTCCTCAGCATGCTTTCATGCTTGGGCTTTCTCCAGTACATAATTGGTCCTTTATTTTTAAAGTTGCTCCCTTCAAGTTTTCCCTGGGGATTTTGCATCCTTGCCTGTCTCACTTTCTACAAATATCTCAGAGGGTTTTGTCAACAGCCCAAACCTCTTCTTGTAAGAACCCAGAAAGGTTCTTGGAAAGGAAATTGTTAGCTGATGACTGCAGTCCTGTGGCAGGCAGTCACTGCATCAGATTACCCCTGTTCAAAATGTATTGAATTCTATCTTAAAAACCTTCTGTGGCTGTACTGAAAAGCTGCTCTAGAACCTCACTGGTCTCCTAAGCGAAAATACTTTTCTTACAAAAAGGTGCCTGGGCCAGTTTATACAGACAGTGCAAAATGCCACTTGAAACCTTCCAGAAACTGGAAAAGCCATCATGGAACACTCAGTGCTTCATGCTAGTAAAACTTTTGGACAAATGGTTGCAAGTGAGACATCTGTCTCTACCTCTCCCTAAAATCAAGCCTCGTGCCCTTCAGCCGACCTGATGAGCTAAGGGACTTCACTGCATGAAGGATGTTATAATGTCAGGAATTGCCTCCCTCAGGATTCCCTCCCGTAGCCTAACACAGCCCTCATGCCCCACTGCTTCAGGATCCACACAGTGATAGGATTACGCTTACAATCACAGCAGTGCTGTGTTTCAGATATACCACCCATCTCAGTAGAGTCATTTGTCCCTGTGCCACCACTAGTGCTTCGGTCAACAGAGGTCTTCCTCCCTAGTGTTTTCAGCCAAAAGGTTTATAGGGAGCAACCAAGCATTGCAAGGATACAAGAACATGGGGATGGTCTGCTTCAGTTTGTCACCAGACCTCTGCTACACACAGCTTCTCAAAGCATCTCAAAATTTTTCTTGGATGGTATTTTTACTGAATAGAGCAATGGAGAGCCTTGGAAATGACCTGGTATGGTTAGGTTTTCAGGTCTCGGACTGGAGAGTAGCTACCAACAGAAACTCATAGGATATTGCTGAAGAGTTGTCAAGTTGTCGTGCTAGTTTAAGTCGTTCTGTCTAATGTTTTCCTTTCTCGGGGCAACACTAAAGAACACACAAAAGCCTATCCAAAATATAGGTAATGGTAATATTTTTGAGTACTCATGCAGAAAATATCAAGACCCACCTCTAAATCATCAATTTGAAAATAGTTGCCACTGATCTGTTTTTTCAAATGGTCTGTGCACAACAGCTTGACAGCTAATCTTGACTGAGGAGAGTCTGTGGGAAAAAAAAACTTAAAAAAAAAATCCATAATGCCTTCTTTTCCTAACATAGGCTTAATCCCAGGTACAGGCTCTCACACTTTGAGGACCCAGGCTTGTCATTTATAGAGTTTGACAAGTGTCTTGAAATATTGCAAGGAGTTGATGCATTCAGTGCTGCCTTCACTCCGAAAACCAAAGGATCTGTCTTGACCGAAGGGCCTGTGAAGCACTCCGGTTTGTGGAGCTGCCAGCCCTTTGGAGTTCTTCACAGAGGACACACAGGCAGCAGCAGCAGTTTTTCTCCTCTCAGGAAAACAACCCTCCTTTCTGTGAAGAACTTTTTGTTGCTTGGGTGTCGCTGGTTTATTTTTTATTTTTTGCTTTGAGATATATATAACACCTCATGGACAAGGTGGGATTCTCTCCTCTAAGGTTTGCGGACAGTAAGGAAACCGCGCAGCCGCTCTCCACAGCAGCCGGCCGGCTCCGGAGAGCCGTTACCCGCCCGCCAACGGGCGGCGCGCGGGAGGCGCGCGCGGGCGGCGNGGCAGCGAGCCAGCCTCGGCCGGACACGCGTTTGCCTCACGGCAACCCCGCGCCGGGCGGGGCGGGAGCACCTGGGCGATGAGTTTTCTTCCACGGCCGTCAGGCCGCGGCAGGCAGTGCCGCCAGCCGTGCCCCGGCTACCAAGCGCCCCCTCCCCGCCCCGCGACCGTCGTTTCTGAGTGGGAGCGGGAGGCGGGGGCGGAGGGAGGCGCGTAGGTTGCGGCTCCCGCCGCGCTGCCTTCGAGCGGAGCCCCGGAGGGTGGAGCGGGAACCCCAGCGGGGAGGGAGGGGTTTCTTACGCTTTTATCCTCTCGGAGGNNNNACCCTGGCCCGCGAAGGAGGATGGATCGTCTGGCCAGTGATAACGTTTTAAAAGCCAGGGAGAGAAGGGCAAACGCCCCCGGCCGCTCCGCTCGGAGCTTCCCGGGTGAGGAGAAGCCCTCGGAAACGGCTGCGTGTGAAGCCGGCGGCTCTGCCCGCCGCCCGTGGGAGGCGGGCAAGGGGAGGAGAGAGAGGGAGGGACGGGTGCCCGGTGCCTACAGGGGAGGCGGTCAGAGGTTCCCTGCCACAGGCGGGCTGTGGGCAGCCGGCCGCCCGAGGGGCGCGTTGCCAGCCGAGGCAGCAGGTAGGGCGCTGGGCACCGGCCTCCCGGCGCGTCCCGCCCCTGCACCCCCCTCCGCCGCTTTTTTTCCATAGCCCGAGCAAAGTTTGGGGGCTTCTTCCCCCCCCCCGGTTAAATGAGCTATGCGCCAACGCTGTCTGGACTCTTCTGAACGAGTTAAGCTTTTGCTACTTAAAATAGCCTTGCTGCCGCAAAGCGTAAGTAGAGCGACCCTGGGCTGTTCCGCTCTGCAGACGGCTTCAGCGCACGGTCCCGCCGCCCGGGGAGGGGGGCTCCGCCGGAGGGGCCGTGGCCGCGGGCTGACTTGGAGCCCGCGCTGGGGGCGGGAGGCGGGGGCCCGCTTGGGGCCTCGGCCCGTTTGCCGTGGGCCTCGGCCCTGGCAGGGCAGGGCCAGGCGGAGTCCTGCGCACCGTGCTGAGGAGGACTCGTAGAAGGGGCCTTACTGCTCTGAATACCTGCCCGAGGGAGCCTGCCGTGAGTGACCGCTGTTCCTGCCCCACCGGGGGAAGCGTCTGCAGGCAGCGGTGCCCGCAGATGGCCCTGAGCCTTGCGTGACAGGGAAACGTGTCCAAACCTCACAAAATACCTCAGAAAATGCCGTGGAGGGGGGAAGCACCAGATATCATTTGTATCCAGGATTGTTGTGGCCATCACCCGATGAAGTATGCGTGTGTAGGGGCATGTAATTTCTTCCTTAAGGGTTACCACTAACATTTGAACATTGATGTGCATTTCAAGCCAGTTTTACACTCGGAGTGAAGTTAAATCATAAATATAAAGCAGAGGCAGAATCGCTTTCGCACTTGTAAGCGGTGAATGATGGAGTTCACGAGAGTAACCCAAGATGGTTCTGGGGTTTCTTAAGGTGAGCTCTGAGTTACCTGGCCCTTACAAACACTTTCTTCTGATCGTGGGGAAAATGGCTGGGTGGCCTCCCTGCATTGGCTAGGCTTTTACCTCGCTCTGGGTGCATCTTTGGTCTGAGAGTTGCCAAAAACATGCCAGTTACTTGTTCACTTAGGACTCACAAGGGATGCAAACTATTTGAGGTGAATAAATATTCTTTAGAAGATATTTATAGCTTGATTATGCAAAAGTTTGCCAATGTTGTAAGCAAGAAAAGTTGTTTCCTTTGTTTGTTTGTTTTTTTTTTTCCTGTAGGGAAAAAGACTATCAGGAAAGTATTTGGGTTCATCCTTGACTCGCTGGATGTTATTAGAAATCCGGAGTGTGTGTTAGGTCTTTAAGACGCTGGTGTAGATATGAAGAAAGAATTGAACTGAGGAGCCAGATCTACTAGAGTTTCCCTTTAAGGGAAATTTAAAGGGAAAATCCTAGCGGAACATTTCAGAATTAAACTAGAAAAAGATTTAATGGTTTCCATAAGACTAAAAGCACTTTTAGAGGTTGTAACGGGGTTTATAGCATTGTCTCCCTTGCAGTTACTGTAACTTGCCTGAAGTCCCCTCAGACAGATACCTGTGTGTTGGGGTACCTGCTTCTCTGCAGTGAAAAAGGGTCTTGTGTCTCTGAACACCGGAAGGGCTCATCTTTCCTTTGTATATCTGGGGCGGGGGCGGGACACTCCTTACTGTGCAGTTTTTAGATCTGTGTGGCTGATTGTATGTGGGCACCTGACAGATCTGTCTCATTCATGCTTCACTCACTTGGGATGTAGGGATTGTTGCCCTCATGTTCGCCGGCTATTGCATAGTCCCCTGGTAGCTCCACACCCTTCACACCTTTCAGAGTTTTATTGGTAAGTCATTGTCTTTTAATTCCAACATGGAGCTCCAAGATGGTGTTTGAGTATTCTGGGGGAGAAAAGGGGTTACTTTTTGATCCTGTTTTTCTCCTGCGAGTAGTGAATCAGAGCAAGGGTTTGTTACACCAGGGAACAGAGTTTAACAGGTGGGGTGTAGCTCTCCTCCTGGGCTCAGCCCTGCGCTCCTTGCGCTTTTCCTTTACGCAGGCTAAACTCACTCAGAGGTCAAGTGAAGTCAAGAAGAAGTCAAGAGAAGTTTTGCCTGGGATTTAAGGAAGAGGCTCCATAGCAGTAAGTTTAAGGTAATAACAAGATCAGCTAAGGGATGAGTTTTTAACAAGTGTTTAAAATACAGTGAAGGTGATAATAGATGTGTCTGAAAGTATGCCACTGTAAGCAAGAAGAAAGGTATTTTTTAATTCCTCATTTAAACGAATTTATAAAGCGAATAATGAAACCTCAACCATTGTGTTTCATATATATATGTATATCACCAAATACCATAAGTTTCACTGGAAATTATGGTAGCTCATTCTGTCCCTCCGTATCTGCCAGTTTGTCTGGAATGACATGGTCACACTGCAGGCTTCATGCAGGGTGGCTACTTTTGTTGGATTTAAATTAGCAGAGTTAAAAACCTGGTAGTAATGGAGGTGCCTGATTGTTTAGTGTAAAACCAAAGGAAATATTGCAAGTTGTTTTCTCTTTTAAGAGCATGTTTTCTCATGCTGGTTTGTAAAATCTAGATAATTTTGAAGATAAAAATGTAAATCCCAAGATTTTAGACTATCACAAGAAATGAAGGAAAATGTGGACTGAATTTAAGAAATTATATTCAGCCAAGGACATGTTAGTTTCTAATTAATTGTTAAGAGACATTTTTTATGTATACCAGTATAATAAAATCATAAATACACCACGTGTCATAATCTGGTAATGTATGTAACATAGCTGTGTAGTTATTTATGTTTGTGTATTTGTGCATAAGTGTATATAAATACATAAACATATACATATATGAGTAAAATTATAAATAAAAGTATTACATGATTCCATGGAAATTATAAATAATTAAAATATTGTATTTCACACACTTCATACATAGTGATGAACCTTTTCGGTGACATCATCAGAAACAGAAATAATAACTGGCAAGTTGATAGATGATGCCAGATGATAATTATTTCTCTCCTGTGGAGGGATTTATGTGACATCGCAGCTTTTAAAATTTATTCTCTCTCTTCCTTGTTCTCTTTGTCGCACACATACAAGCACACATACACACCATCTACAAAGTGTATTTGTGCATGTACTAAACTTAGTAATTAATGGCACAACATTGATTCTTAAACAGAATGCCATGCCAGTTTTTATTTGTCTCAGAGGAATGATTTTCTAAGTGACACAAACAATATGTAACTCCCAGTTCTTATTAAGTGATCCCAAGGTTCGTGAAGTCCTGGCTTTTCATACCATGGAATTGGATTGCTTTCTGAGACACATTCTCTGTCATTCCCTAGTGGGTATTTCTTCATTAATGTCATGAAATACAGATAAAGATGTTTCATTTCTTAATCTGCGTTTTTTCCAAGCACAGAAAGAAAAAAAATGTCTCCCTTGACAATCCATATGTAAGATTAGGGCTTAACAGTTGCCTAGCTCTGTATTTCAGCCGTGGTGAAAGTAGTACGGTACAGCTGAAGTTTAATACTACAAAAGCAAGCTTGGGATTGTTCTCAGCTGAAATATTGAGTTGTGGATGTTCAAATTTAGATTTAGGTATTTTATTGTTGAACTTAATGGTGACAACTCAAATATTCTGTGAGCCCTTTAGTTTTGTTTGATACCATTTAATCATTATTTGTATCAAGGCACTCCATTAAAATTGTTGATGTCATTTTTGGATGAGTTATGTTGTATTTAAGAATTACTCACTGAAGAATGCGTTGACATTGAAGAAAGGTACGAGACCTGGATTTCTGAGAACCTTCCGGCCAGTGGAGATATGTATCTTTGCATTGCCCTTGGAAATTACGTCCTTCCCGTATTTATGTATTATGGATAATACACATTTTTAGTGAAGGCAATGATTGCTGCAATTCATACTGAGATGAACACGGAGGTTTTCGCCTCTGTATGGTTAAGATGCTGTGAAGTATCTGCTCACTGCTTAAACACTTTTTCTTTGTGTACAGGGTGAATTTTCAGACTCCAATACACAGAAATAAATATTTTAATTAATGTAAGCATTAGGACAGCTTTTTTAAGTGTATCCTTTGAGAAATGTATCATGTCACGTCTTTGGTGTCGTGAATTATCTCAATCTGGGCATTGTTGACCTGTTGTAAAAAGAAAAAAAATATCTTCAGTAGTACTAGTGAATAGTGAATGGTTGAGAATAAATTAGATGGTATTATTTATCATCTTTCCTTTACTTTTTGCAAATTGTTGTTTTTCTTCTTTCACTAATCAGTAGATAATTATTCAGAAAACCACAAAAAAGTTCTACTTTTATTGAAGTCAACATTGCCTGTTGATCTCGGTAAGAGGTAGGCTACAATGTGCCTATAGAAGAAAAAAAAAGATTGCTACCTCTGTTCACCTTACAGTGCAGGGGTTATAGTTTTTCATGAGGGCAGATCGACTTCATTTTTTCAGACAATAGAAGGTAATATCTGTCTTTATGAAGAACAGTGTGCAGTGTCTGTGCTGTTGGAAGCAAGGGTAGAGGCAGCTGTGCTGAAAATGGACCATAATTGATGAATTAGAGAAGATTTAATGTGCTAACTTTTGCTAATTAATATAGTTCCTATTACAAATATTACTAACAAAAGAACAAACTGTAACTTTGCTTATTATCTGAGCTGCTTGTTTTGCTTGATCTGGATAGAAAACTGTGAGGCAGAGAGAACTGAACTGAGAGGCCCAGAATAATGCAAAAGATAGTAGAGAAATGAGATACTGGGTTTAGGGTTATGCTAAACTTCTTTAATCCATCAAATACCACACTATTCATTTTGCTGTTCCTACATAACAATCTTTACTACTCAAAATGAGAACATTCCCGAACAACAGTTTAGTTCTGTCCAAAGATGGAACTAAACTGAGTATATCTGCAGATGGTTTTGAGTAAAAAAGATACAAAATTAATTCATTATTCCCTGAAAAATTAATACTTCTCAAGCTTAAAATTACTTCACAATCCAAAATATTGTAAACCTCATAAAATTAAGATTGAGGATTAAATTTTGAAATCATATAAACCTATTAAACTAGGATTATAAAAATAAAATATTCTAACAAAATTTATTTGGTTTTGGGTTACTATTTTAAGGGAGGGAAAAATACACTTCTTAAAAATAATCTGTGTATATTGAAAAAAAAAGATTAAAATTGGTTTAGGACCAGGGACGTTACTACACAAAATTGGTATTTTATTGTTAATATCATCATTTGGAATTTATCGTGCTATGCTGGAAAAATAATTCAATTATATTAAAGGGAATGTGCTTTTGTAGAATATCAAAGATGTATTTCTTTTAGGGGGAGTTTTTGTTGAATTAACTTTGTGGGGGTAAAAAGTGAGTTAGTATTCCAGGATTAAAAAAAGCAAAATACTAATGGGTGTGTTGTTGCTTTGTGTGTGAAAGTATACTATTCTGCAGTTACAGGTATTTCATTGCCTCATAGTAAAATCAAATTATAAAAAAAGTAACTGAAATAATTTTAATTTCTTCAATTAGCTGAACTAAAAGCCTGAAAGAAGTTCAGTGCAGACTTTGGAAATGCTTCCTCTGGAAAAACAGTGACATCATTGTTGGAAATCACAGTAAATATAATACTGAGAACAGTGCTTTTTCTCAGTGGTAAATTCCTACCTGTAATGATAAATGCCTTTTCTTCTTGGGAATTATAAGACATGCGGGTATTCGGACAAGAAGTATAAGTACAAAAATAAAAAGGGTGAAGTGTAATTTAGTTATGTTTATAAAATATTCTGAGATTTTTAAACAAGAGGATAATTTTTTTTCTGATAGTATTTTTTTTGCATGCAAATTGTTATATCTGAATTATAATTATGATCTAAGTATTTCTGAAAGTATTGAAGTTAATTGAAAGTAAAGTTTTTTATTTTGTTTTCAGTTGAAGGTTGACATATGAAATATAGAAACGTGTTCATTAGGAGAATGAAATGTACTTCTTACATATATTCCAATATTTTTTACATATTTTCTAATTAGGAACAGGCCAAGGATAACAGAAGTGATACCAGCAGATAATAGCTTGTTTCTCAATTGAAGGCAGCTTGTGAGGAATCTGATCTTAAAAAAAATCTTGTACTTTAAGCCTTTCCAAATCAGAAGTTGTGTCACAGCCTAGAACTGAGAATGGGAAGCTCATCATACCTGAATCGGTAGAAGCTATTGAGAATGTATACCAGTTGTTTATCACAGAAGTAAGGTCATAGGATATAATTTTATTTTTCCAAGAAAATCTCTGTGCACGGTTGCTGAAGTGCCCTTGAGTTTTTAGTTTGTTTTGGTTTGTTTGTTTTTTTTTTAAATAATGTTGCAGTACATGTGGTTCAGTAACACCAAATGGCAGGACAGTGGGGGAAATGGCATAGAAACCTTTCCACCATTCCTCTCCGAATTTCTAATTCTTCCCAATATTTCAACTTATTAAAATAATTCTCTTTTTAGAAATAAACAAACTCAAACATAAGCGGGCTTTGAGAACTTGCTGCTTGTTGGTGTACACATACCAAAAATAAACTGTAAATTTGATCGGTTTTGAGTAATTATTTTTCTGTGTTTGTACAGTATGAAAACAGCAGAGACCTGGGACATTACTAACCTGCTGAATGCTGGAGTAAATAAATCCTGATAACAATAAAATAATTAGAGTTAGGCAAACTTTGTACCACATTCTGATACAAGTGCAGTCACATTAGTACTAGGAATATTCTGTTTAATTGAACTGATTTCCCTCTGTTCTTTTGTAAAAATAGGCAAGAACAGTTAGACGTGTCTCAGGTGGAGGAAACAGAGGCAGAGAGAACATGTCTTTTAAATATTTAAATCTTGTAGAAATTCTGGTTATGTATCATTCTTGGCTGTCATTTTGTATAGACACTTAAACCTGTATCAGCTAGGTGAAAGCACTAAACATCCCACTTCTGTGCTCACCAAAACCCATGGCTGCATGGTCACAGGGTTATGTAGTTCTTAACATAGGCGTGCAATAATTTGCAAAAGGAAGTGCACTTAAGAAATGTCATTTGTTGAGGATCAATCTGTTTTGCCCTGCCATTGTGTAATTGCAGGAGTTTTTTTAACATTGCTCTAATTGCTTTAACGTTCTTATTGTAGGTTAGAAATCTGAAACAATGGGTGACTGGAGCTTTCTGGGGAGACTGTTAGAGAATGCGCAGGAGCACTCCACGGTTATTGGCAAGGTTTGGCTGACGGTACTGTTTATCTTCAGGATACTGGTGCTGGGGGCCGCTGCTGAGGAGGTCTGGGGAGACGAGCAGTCGGACTTTACGTGCAACACTCAGCAACCTGGTTGCGAAAATGTTTGCTATGACAAAGCCTTCCCCATTTCTCACATCCGCTTCTGGGTGCTGCAGATCATTTTTGTCTCCACTCCAACCCTCATCTACTTGGGCCACGTGCTGCACATTGTACGCATGGAGGAAAAGAGGAAAGAGAAAGAAGAGCTGAAAAAGAAGGGAAGCGTCAAAGACAGCAACTACCCAGGAGCAGCAGTGTCTGGCAGTGGTGGTGGAGGAGGCAGCAATAACATCAAGGATCCTCTTGGCAAAAAGGGGAAGGAGAAACTCCCAATCCGTGATGGACGTGGTAGAATCCGTATGGGGGGTGCCCTGCTCCGTACCTACGTCTTCAACATCATTTTCAAGACACTGTTTGAGGTGGGCTTCATTGTAGGCCAGTACTTCCTATATGGCTTCGAGCTAAAGCCAGTCTACCAGTGCAGCCGCTCGCCTTGCCCACACACTGTGGACTGCTTTATCTCAAGGCCCACTGAGAAGACCATCTTCATCATCTTCATGTTGGTGGTGGCCTCTGTCTCCCTGCTGCTGAACATGCTTGAGATATATCACCTGGGATGGAAGAAGCTTAAGCAGGGCATGACAAGCCGGTATGGCCTTGAGATGCCCGTGACAACAATAACACCAGTTATGGTAACAGGGGAGACCAAACCTGTTGCCCTGCCACCACCAGCACCACCCGTGGTGGTCACGACTGCCACGCCTCCCCCTGTTCTGCCTGACACCCGCGCTGTCACACCGCTGCTGGCCCCGGTGACCATGGCACCATACTATGCTGCAGCTGCTCCAAGACCACGGCCCCCCTCCAACGCAGCCTCCATGGCCAGCTACCCTGTTGCTCCACCAATTCCTGAGGAGAGGCACCGTGCTGTGACTCCCACACCCATCTCCACCCCTGTCACTATCCCGACCCCCATCCCCACACCCACCCCAGCTGTCATCAACTACTTCAACAGCAACAGCCATGCCCTGGCGGCCGAGCAGAACTGGGTCAACATGGCAGCTGAGCAGCAGGGGAAGGTGCCCTCCAGCTCAGCAGGCTCGTCTACCCCCAGCAGTGTCCGGCATCCCCTTCCTGAGCAGGAAGAGCCACTGGAGCAGCTACTCCCACCCCCAGCTGGGCCACCTGTCGCTGCGGCCAACAGCGGCAGCAGCACTAGCCTGAGCGGGGCAAGCGGCAGCAAATGGGATGTGGAGGGTGAGGAGGAGCTGTCAGAGGAACGCCCCATCTCAGCTGCCTGCACCACTGTGGAGATGCATGAGCCACCGCTGCTTGTAGACACACGGCGCTTGAGCAGGGCCAGTAAGTCGAGCAGCTGCAGAGCCAGGTCAGACGACCTGGCCGTGTAGTGCGGTCGCCTCTGCTCAGAGGAGCGGGTGATGGAAGGCAGAGTGGGCAGGGGAGCTGCCTGGGGAGGCCAGGCCTAGCGTGGGTGGGAAGGCCTGGGTTTCAAACTTTGACGCTTGCTGTTTTTGCACTCTGTGAGTTGTAGTGGGGAGAAATATCAACATTTTCTAGTAGGTCAGGGGTGGCCGAAGCGCAGCCCGTGGGCCAGGGGACCAATCCCGCTTTCCTTCATGTCCATGGCAGATCTCCCAAGGGCAGCCATAGGGGAGGCCTGCACAGGTAACAGGTGATGATGGTAGCTGGTCATGTGCCCTGAGGCTGACTTTGAACTGAGAAAAATGTTAATATCCCTAGTGCCCACGTGCCTGGCCGTCATCTCCCTCGTGCCTTCACTTCCACTTTTTTTTTCACATAAGTTCTACATGAGCGGATGCAATGACTTACT
Organism: Ibidorhyncha struthersii; assembly: GCA_013398815.1. Taxonomy (NCBI): domain Eukaryota; kingdom Metazoa; phylum Chordata; class Aves; order Charadriiformes; family Charadriidae; genus Ibidorhyncha; species Ibidorhyncha struthersii. Next base: position 189,558 of record VZSZ01010982.1, read on the forward strand.
TTCTTCCTCTTACATCGTACGTAGCCCTGTGGCAAACATCAGGGTGGCATATTGCCTATTGGCATCTGTCATCTCTACGGACCAACTTGCCATATTAAAGGTGACTTAGTCTCTTCCATATAACGTGACTTAATGAAGCCTTTGTGCTCATGGCAAATTGCCAACGTGGTCCTTGGCCGGGCAAAGTTTAGGTAACCCCTGTAATAGATTTTTGAGGTTCATCTTTCCATAATTTTTTTTTTACTCTTGATCTGTTAGGAAGTGTTCGGTTTGACCTTCTATCCAGTGTTTGCTGACCATGATCACACCATGTTTTTAAGCCCACAAATATGTTTGAGCATGTTTGATTATAATTTTAGATGACTTCTGAAATTGCTTAGAGGAGGACAAGAATTTATACCACACCTCAGAAATTATTACACAGAACAATTTCTCTTCAGAAAGCAAGGATTATGATTTCAATACATTGTGGCCCCATACGTTGCCCGTGGACAAACAATAGGATAAAGTACAGCTCTGCATTTTAGACTATTAGATATCAGCTTAAGTTTGTTGGAAAAAGGCTTTTTAGAAGTAAACTTGAGTGCATATTTTTAAGTATTTGAACATTTTGAGAATAATTTTGATCTGTAGGTTTAAAGTTACTTGACTATGTACTTAATCATTTTAGTTTGATCTTTGATCTTACAAGAAATGTAAGGGGAAAGAAACTTACTAATGGTAAAATTCCCAAAGCAACATTATTTCCTGTTGTGTTCTACCCTTTCCTTTAACAACAATCTGTAGTGTCTTACAGGTCAGTGAAAACAGATTTAGACGTTATTGTATTGCAGAAAAGGTGGCTACAATACCTGGGCAACCTGCTAGTGGCTGAAGGGTCTATTCTGATCCCACTAAAGCCACTTGCAAAATTTCCATTCAATGTAACAAGGAGCAAGATTTGGGGATGGATCTTGCAGGCCTTATTCAAGCAAAACTAATATTCACAGGGAGTTTTGGGAGCCAGAAGGAATGTAGATCTGGGGCCTTAGATAAAGACATTAAAATCCTGCTTTTGAAAATTATGTGTTTCCCTTAAAAATGGGTGGAGGAAACTACTGGGTATTTTTTTCTAAGGTGCAGCTTTCCTTACAACTGGCTCTGTCCTTTATTCCTTTGTAACAAGTACTCTCACAGACATTAGTCAATTTTGAATGCCTGATAAGGCTTGGGAGAGTTTAGGTACAACAGGAATGCAGGATTAGGCCCAACTTCTGTTCTAAGCAAAAGTCAAAAGAACTGAAGCTCAGAGTCAGTCCTATTGCTGCTATAAATCGAAAGTACTGTAATTGGAGAAGAGCAGTCAAACACACTGGGGCAGCCCATTGCATCTTCAAAGTATTTGGCCTGGCAGTGCAGTCCTTACTCAGGCAAAGCAGGGTCACCCTGTAGCAAATAGTTACAATTGCCAGTTATCTCTGCTGTTAAGTGTTTTCCTGAATGTATTTATTTTATTCAACAGTTAAAATATATTCCCACCACTGAAGATTAAACATTTATTTTTACTGCTTTCGAGTAGACACAAAGAGTTTCTCCTGATCAGATTCACTGTTGTGCACCCCTTGGGCACTTTGTCTCATGACTTCCTTGACCTGCTTGTGGTGAACCAGGTGAGGAGAAGTCTTTCTGCTGCCACTGATCTTGGGGGCAGACGCTGCATTAAAAGTCAATGTACAGTAGTACAATAAAGATATTTACTATTAGGTGTTCAGCTTCAGGTATGCTCTTGTGAATTTTCTATGTTATAAGCCATAAAAACCCTTTCTGCAAGAAAGCTAAAAGCTAAATTCTGGTTTCTGTTGTATCCATGCAACTATGCTGAACTTGGACTAAAGTTGATAAAGTTGTCTAGATGTAAACAAAGTTTAACACTCAAAATTTTTAGATTTGCTATCATCTATAGCAGCAGTTTTGTAAGTTCTGCTAAATGCCAAGTAATTATATTGCTGAAACAAGGAAATATGCATCTCTGTATTTTAGTACATCAAAATTCGTGGGCTATATTTTCCTTTCTTTTATGCTTCTGAAGAGTGAAGTCAAAGTCTCTCTGGAGTGTATTTATATAAACCAGACCACCTGAAATATGTGCTTTTTTTATATCAACGCCTGAGAGCAAAACTGACTTGTTGTTTGATGGAGCTCTGAATCTTTCAGTCGTTACTTTACTACAACCCTCACAGAGTGTGTCCTGCAGGATTAAATCCATATTGTATATAAAAAATAGTAACAGACATAGGTTTAACTTAGGATCAGCTGATATCTGGTCTGCCCTTTTCAAGTTAATGTGTGTGGTTAGACCTGCAGGGACTTCAGGTGCTTTTGTGGAATATATAGTATTTTCAGTCAGAGTAACTACTGGAAAGCTGTAAAAGATCATTTTTCCTGTTAGGTGAGGCTCGGGGGGAGAAATGTAACCCTATTGCAACCCTTAAGAGAAATCTGACAGAGCAGCCTCCACATCCAAGCAGTGCTGATCTGAGAAAGCAAAGCCACAACTCATAGGTTGGGTTTTAAGATCAGCTTAAGTTTCATCACATAGCTATACCGTGTCAAGCTTCTTGCTTACCTACAATTTCATCTGGAGCCCAGTAATTGTTTCTTCATTTAAGCCCAGGTAACTGTTTTGGCAGAACTCCCCCCTTAGTGCTTACAACTGCTTTTAGTTGCTGCATCACATCTGGAATCAGATTTGTTGAAAAAAAATCTTGCTGGTGTGGCTGATTTTCAGTACTTTAATTAGTCTTCACTCATGAATGATCACTAAATTTGACATGCTATGAGTAAAGCATAGCTATGCAGACTTCCATAGTTCTAGAAAATATGTACAAACACCAGCTAATTTGCAGAACAGAGTCTGTTGGCAAAAATATGTAATTTTCCATGTCATTTCCTCTTTCACATCAATTAATTCCAAAGAGGGAATGGGTAGTAAATGATACTTTGATTTAGCCTGGTCATATGGCTGTTCAAGCCACAATCCTGACAGATCTTATACACACACCTAACATGACACCAGTAGGTATGTTACTGCAAAAGTGGAAGTCAGAACAGAATCATGCCTGATATTAAGCAAACTGAAAAAAAAAAAATCCACCTCATTTTTTCTCTTTGAGTAGAAGGATTGTGGGAAAATTGTTCTCTTACTTGAAGTTAAAAAAATGCTAAGGTAAGCTATGGAAAAGAAAAGCAGAAAACTGAAAAAAAGATACTCCTCAGCCAAGTTATCAGGTGTGTGATGTGCTACTCTTTTTGCAGTAAGTCAACACACTGGTACTAGTTGACCCTGCTTGGAGCATAGGGGGTTGGGCTAGATGACTTCCAGAGGTCCCTTCCAACTGCAATGATTATATGAAGCATATTTTCCAAATCACTGATTTCATTAGTACATTTTTCATAATGGTTTAACAAAGATATATTAAAACTACGTCTGCATTGCACATAAATACATAGTTTCTTGGCCATGGGCGCAGTTGATCTGTTTTCTATCACTGGGCTTTTTTAATTAGTGCAGCTGTCAGTTAGTACAAAAGAAAATGAAGCATAGACAATTTAAAACCGCACATTTCTTCCCTTTGTATTTTGATTAAATGAAGACAGCCTGCTAGAACCTTCCCTTTAATAAAGTGGAATATTTTATTTATGAAAATCAGTCTCTTGTTTTTTCATAGATAAAAAAGTGCTCCTTGAATTTGGTGACGCTGAAAAATAATAGCTTCTTGAAAATAGGTAGTGTGCACTGTGAAAAAGCAGATGAACTGTGTTCTTTTCTGGTGTAATTTGGAAGCCAGTTGTGTGCAAAGTGGTACCAGGGGTTGATTTGGCTCAGTATATTTGTCGTTCATAAAGGCACTTAGAGCTAATTAAATGTCTGACATTTTGCAGCTCTTGAGATTATTTTCTAGTATGAATATGTAAGTGTAGGATCAGTAAAATAATTAAGGCAAGCTTTAAAAATCAGATCAGTACCTGGGTCCTTTTTTTTGGTTAGTCATGGGACCACCTCCTCAGCTGATACAAACTGTTGTATTCCACTGAGTCCATGTGGGTGACAACAGTCTGCAGAAGCAGAGCATTGAGCCCCCAGGTCTTTTTGTTTAATACAGACACTAACACCGTGGATTTGAACAGGCTGGTTTTTTTTTTAATTCCAAGTGTTTTTGTTTCATTTACTTTGATTTTTCTTGTGAAAAGTGTGCTCTTGTAACTTTGATTTTCTGAAGTTTACATTCAGTTTTTGATTTCAGATTGCACATTTGGATGAAATAAATTGTTTTCTAAGTTTACATTTGTATAAGAAGTAAAAGAATGACTCTGCCAATATGTTAAACCTAAGAGAAATGTCTTACTATAACACAGGAACTCTTCAGACATAAGGCAGTTACCATTAAAGACAATTTAACCTGATCACTGATCTATAGCATCAGTTTTCTCTGATATTTAAAATATGGGAGCTGGATATATAGGGAGCACACTGTGGAAAAAGATTCTTCTCATCATGAACTCCATTACTACCAAATAAATTAAGGTTCATTATTATTGATATGCCTTCTTGTGTGTTTAAAGGTTCAATGACAAAAACTAGCTGTGACATATGTCTTTTAAGACCTAAATTTACAGCCTGGTTTAAAATTCCAAACAAAATACTTGTGTAAAGACACTGCACTGCTACACTGTAGAGATTTTACAGGAGATGAATGTTTTTCTTTCTAGCCAAAAATGTGGTTCTGAGCCTGCAAATACAATTTCATGCAAGTTATTTTTACTCTTGCAAATAAGACCATTAAAGGTAATGGAATAATTTGCATAAGGAAAAAACACTGATGTGAAAAAGAAATTGTAGATTTGCATTTTAAGTTTGTTGTAAGATGCCAATCGAATTCCAGAAGTTTCAGTCCTTGAAGAGTTATGCAAGATATGTAAACATATTTTAAGGTGGAGAATATATTCCTATTCCCATTAACACTGTTTCTCACAGTTAAAAGGTTGTAAAGCATAAGAAAGCTTACTCAGAGCTTTCTTGTTGCTTACCGGATGTTTGTCTTTTACATGACAGAATTTGACAACAAACACAGTGAGTTTGCTGGGCCGTCAGGAACTTGTAATAACAATAAAAACAGCGAACTGTTAGAAGTGCTGTCTTCAAAGAAGTGCCTTGTGTATTAAATTCTGTAAGAAACGAGTTGATGTAAATGTTAATTTACCTCATATGTTTACAAAATTGTGACTAAATAAACTTTTTGTACCACAGCATTGTCTCTTTTAGATTAAATTTTCATGGTTGGGTAGATGGTCTTTTAAAATGCTAACATAATGGAACAGTTAACCAGTCAGTTAGGTCTCTCCCTTTATTCACTTACGCTGCTGCTTCCCTCCGTCATGTGAAGTGCTCACTGAATTGCATCTGTTGGAAAACTGGATGTTGAAACCCATCTCCATGCAGAACTCCTAGTGGCTTCAAAGAAAGTTCACAATCCAGAAGATACGTGTGATCAAGACCCATGCTAGCAGGTGCAAGGGGTGAAATGCTGACCCCCTTGAAATCACCATGAGGTCTACCTCTGCCTTCCACCGCATACAGGTTTCACCCTTGGCTCTTATTTTGACACACGAGTCATTGTTCATCTCATTCTCTGTCATGTGATATTAATAGTGACTCCCATCTTTTCCTGCAGTGCTGACTCACTAACTTTGATCTATCCATCTGGCTGATGTGTCTAATGAGACTGTTACCTGTATGTAAATGCATGAAGGATTTTAGTGCAGGGAAGATGTGTCCTTACTGGGGATAATGCAGAGTACCCGTTGCATTTGAAATTTGCTGATTTGCCCCTTATAGGCAAAGTTCACAGTTTAGCACGCAGAAGAGTGACCTGATTTTGTATTGAAAATGTACAATGCGCTAATGGCAACTTAGTCTGAGTATTGTATAGTCCCATGAAGAGGCCAGGTGTGGATTTCCAAGAAGTTTAACTTATGAAAAACAGCAACATGGGCAAGACTAAGTGGCTTTTGCAGAAGTCTTTACCGTAAGTATGAAAGTTTTGTAAAACTTTATTTCATATGCAGCACTTACATGGACCTGGCAGGGCAGGATAGTTTCCGTCCTGTAGTACTGAGTGTTTGTCTGGCTCGTGTTAGTACAGTTGAGTCTATTTTTTTGGTCCCTCCTGTGCTCAGGCAATGCTGTTTCTGCTTCACGTGATGTATCCGTATGGTAAACCAGATTATTCACTGCCTTTGAAGACTGGGCAGGGGTAAAGCAAACTGACAGGAGTATAACACGGAGAGTACTAAGATGATGCTTTGCAGTAATAAGCTAAGGAAGAAAGGGAATAAAGTGATGTGGTAATACCAGCTGTATTGCTAAAGATAACTCGCCTCTTACCAAGAGCACGTTTTACTATGAATATATGTGGCCAGAATTTGTTGCATGCTTTCTATTTAGATGCATGTTTCATTGCAAAGTTCCAAAATTTTGTCGCTTGAAGAACGGACAGTCTGAGTACTCCCAAGAGAGCCGAGAGCATCAGCTGGTGCAGATGCAGCTGTGCACTGTGCTCTCCCTCCCTTGAGCCGCAGCCACACTGCCGTCACCTTGCATCCTCTCTCTTCTGAAGAATTTCTGGCTGGAGTATGACATATGGATGTTGCTGCTCTTGATCTCTGAAGGCCTGTGTGATGGTGTGGGTACTTTTTGCTGCCACATTGAGCAAGACAGCTTGATATGAACAGGGGGAGGAAAGGTGTGCCCCACTCATCCACAGCTGTGCAGTGAAGATCCTGATGGTAACGGGAAGAGATGTACTGGGGGGAGCTCTCTAACCTCCTCCAGTAAATCTCCTCTGTACAGTTGTGCTGAAAGCCAAATGAGGAGCATTCCACACTGCCCTGTACTGCTGCTGTTGTCCCTAGGGAATTGGCACAGGCACAATCAGCTGAGCTTTAGCAAGCATTTTTACTGTGACTGCACAAAGAATGGGATTTAACTAACTTCATCAGTGCTTTCCCACTCTGTAGCGGGAATAGAAATGAAGGCACGACACCCTTTCTTCCAAGGAAATAGATGTCAGATAGTCAGGCCTTAGTAGGGCTGACATTTTGATCGTTTTTGGCAACTGGATGTACATCAGGACTAACGGTCTTTGTGTCTATTTTCAGCTGACAATAGAATAAGCAGATGCTTATCCAAAATCACAAAACTGAAGAGAGAGCCTTTGCATAAAGATGGCCTAGGAAGAATGTGTTATTCTTGGAGTGTCGTAGTCCAGGAAAACAGGGTGTTTGAGGAAATACACATTTTAGCACTTACAGGTACGTGATACTGTGCCAGAATTACAGGCAACTTTAAGTACTGTTACTGCATTAGTAGAACAGTTGGACTGCACCAGCTGTTCTTCATTGTATAAGTTTTTTTCATGTATAGAAAGAAATTAGTGGTACATGGCAACAGAATGTCCTTCATGGGTACTTACCTCCTTTTCTTTTTCTCGTGGTAGGTGATCTGTGTATCTACTACCAGCAGTAGTACGTGGTCTATCAGAAGTATTTTTAGTATCTAGAGTATTTAGGATCTTCAACGTATGGGCTTTCACCATACCTTGTTTTTAAGAGTGACCCTCAGCACTTACGACAGTGGCAACAGATGTGGTTAAGGTTCCTGGTGCCACAGAGAGCGGGGATGAGCAGACTAACCCCAAGGTCACGAAGAGCTGCCTGGGCTCACTGTGTTTGTCTGCACCACTAACACAGCCAACCCTAACCTATGTGTGGTGGGTGCCTTTTGTCAGCCAGATCTCTGTCATTTTAGAGGTTGTCTCTTGAGAAAAAATCAACCAAATGAATACCTGCAATTCTTCATCCTCGTTATTTATATATCCTGTGAAAGCATAAAAAAAAAAAATTATAATGTCCAGACCTTTGCATTTCTAAGTAGTGTGAAACATGGCTTTTTAAAGACTTCCTGTGCTATCTAGAGAATACTTTTGAAAATACAAAGAGCTTAACAAGTTCAAACTCTCAAAAAGACAATACATTTTTCTGTGGGATACATTTTTCTTATGTTTGCACAAGATCCACCGAAGTCAGTGAATAGATTGAATAAAGTGAAATAAAACCTTGCTTTCCATGGGAGAATATGAGTTCTATTTCTATACTCCTTAATTAAATGAAAACTGAAAAGGAGGAGCAAACAGTTATCAGCTATCATATATCTCACTTCCCAGTTTGAGAAGATTAAACTTTCTAAAGATTTTGACTTTAAGGAATGTTGTGGTCTTCTGAGCAGAGACTAAAGGATAATTATGGTTGAACTATCCAGCCCCACAGAGGAACCTACTGTTTGCTTTGCATAGCTTATGTAGTGGGGTTTGCTATGTAAATTCTGCACAAAATGCAGAAGTAAGCAGCTGAGGATGGTTTGCCTAAGCAAACTCATTCATGTTTGGATTATGGATACTCTGAGGGGAAAGTACCTTTCCATTATGAGAAGTGCAAGATGAGGAAAGACAGAATCATCGAGTTAAGAGTGTTACATTTCTTTCCAGTTCTCTGCTGAGGTGTTTAATGCTGAATTGTACCAGGTCTCTGAAACCGAGGTAGCTTTCGTACCCCCATGCACCATCCCTCCTTTCTGTTTCTGCTCTGTAAGAGGGATTTAAATATTTCTTTTTCTAAATCATAAAGTTGCTTGGCTTTCAGACTGCCAGTATGTCCTTTAGGACCTGGTATGTGTCTCTAAATAGTCCTGTGACTGAAATTTAATATAGTAACAACAACAAAATCAGACAGCAGAATGAGTAGTCAGGACTGACAGCATCCGTTACACTTATTTATACTGACCACATTTAAGTGTGGCGGAAGTTTTGTCATAAATAGCTGTTGCAATGCATGATTTGTCCTAATTTATTTATGACCATGAAGCTCTAATTATCTCCGTCATATGTAACAGAAGTGCTCACGTGTGGTTTTTTCAAACAAAACATTGGGTTTTTGTAAAGCACACCAACTATTTTCTTGAGAAGACAGTCACCGTTGGCATGACCTGGACAGAGCTGAGAAATACCTTGTGGCAAAGCCAGCCTGGATGGGGTAGCAGAAACACACATGGCTGACTCTGGGTTTCAATGTCCTGGAGTCTTTTAAACTCCCTACTCAATTAAAGTAGTAAAGCCCAATGCTTTGAGTGCTAAATTCTTAGTCAAGGTTCTACAAAATGATGCCTGCATTTACATTTGTCTGCAAATGCAGCTGTACTAGTGACTGCAAGGGTTTGGCATTTTGCAGCACAGAGAATGATACAGTCTGCACCAGCCTTTTGCTGTGGCCTGCATGAGGATTACGAGTCTCACTTTTGGGATGTATTTTTAAAAGCTCTGGTCTTTATTCTTCGCTCACGAGTGGACCCTTTTTTCAGTGTATCTGTGGCTGTGGGTAGAGTTGCAAGTGCCCACCTGTCGGCCACCTCCACGGAATTCTCCTTGCAGCAAGCAAATTCAGTCCTTCAGAGCAGCTCAGTGGCACAGGCTGCTCCTGATTCATCCAAGCTGTGTAGCTTAATTAAGGTTCAGAACTTAATTAAAACTAGAAAGAAATTCTTGTCTTCCTGTGTAAGATAAAATGATAAAATGTGCCTTAGTGATTCTTGCAATATCCATCTTTTTGTGTTGTTTCCCTGCCTGTGGAAACCCAAATGTCTGGAGGTCCCAGTTAGCACAGTCCTCTTCAGTGCACTGCAGTCGTAGCTTCTGGCCACAGTGTACCCAACGTTTCTTCAGAGGAAAAATATCTGATCAGTCCCAGCAACACTAGAAATTTCATAGAGTTGTGATCCTCTAGGGTTGAAACATAACAAATAAGATTGCTGCCCACTCATCACACAGTTTTTATCAAGTAGGATAAAAAAGAGTCCCTGTTTGTCATTCATGTGTTTATAGAACAACTGAAATAGCAAGCAAATCTTTCCAAGCCTGTAAAAAATCATGTACCAATATGGCTGTTCCTGTAAATAGTATTTTCTTTGAACAAGTGCATTTTAACTGGAAAAATCTTTGCACACTGCACACAACTCACTGAGTTTTCTTTCATTTGGAACTTAAATTTCTAGATGAAGTGAAAGGAAGCAAACTTGAGATAAAACCGGTTGTGAGAAACAAACTGGAGGCAGACTTAATTTATATTTTAGGGCTAAAGAACTACAGCCAAACCCAGTAAATGACCATTTTTTATTTTTCTTTATTATTTTTTGCCTTTAAAAGAAAAGCCTTGGATGTAAATACATCACTGATTGTTGAGCTGTCATAGCCATCCTCAACAGGGAGTAAGTTGTTAGTGAGGAACGGAATGACCTGCAGGCTCGTTGCTGACAATCACCTTTCCAGCACTGACCACAATTTCCCCTGCCCATGTTCTGCCACCCGTTACTTTTTAAAAACTTCTTTCTCTTACAGAAAGATTATAGGCCTTAGAAAAATGCTTTCAAGAAGAGGACTGTCCCTGCTTCTGTTGGCCTGGTCTGTGGAATAATAGCTCATCACTGCAAAATGATAGATGCAAGTAAGGTCAGCTGACATTCAGAATTTCTATTTCCCAAGGGATCCTGAGATTTCAAATCAGAATGCAATATATCTTCACAAAACCATGTCTGAGAAATTTTCTCTAAAACATTTTGCATTAGAAAAACATCCAGATGATAATGTTGAAAGCAAAGTATCGCTCTAGAATTCAGTTCTTCTTTCTATTTTATATTATTTTACAATTATCTTGCAACACATAAAGGGTAGCTGCACCTCATGCAGCGTCAAGCCAAACAAAGCAGAGGTGGTGGTGATGAGGTGATTTCTGAGCTCTTCACTTTAGGCACCTAAATCCCATGCATAGTTGTGTTTTAGACACCTAGTTGTTATTTTGAATCTTATTCCTTCATCTTTGAGTTCAAAACTTTCATACCCAGAGTGCTGAAGTGGCATCTCTGTAGATGATCCAGATGGGAAAATAATCCCATTGCTGCCCCATGAAATGGGGCCATCAGTGGAAAAGCTTAAACATATTTGCTTAGATGTTGAAATCTATTACAGCTAAAGCCATGACCTAACTTTCTAACAAAGTTTTGTGTATCGCTCTGAATTCCTTTTCCCTACAGCTGCTATAGCAAGTCATGCATGACACTGAAATGTGCATTACAAGTTTTTTTGGTGTATAGGAGAAGTGCAATGATCTGCATGTAATTTGGGCAGCTGTCTTTATTTTCAGCTGAAAGAATTCTCTCACTTGCAACAATGTAAATCCAGTATAACTCCACCACACTGGTGTAACACAGATAGGACTTCCTTTGTGTTTAAACGACTGTGGTCAAAAAGATCAGTTGGAGAAAGAATAGTTCTTTTTTAAAAGAAAGGTCTGCAAGTTTAGTACATAATGGGTCAAATTAATCTCCGCTGTAAGTACACTCATTTCAGTGGTGTTGCAGCAGGAATGAATTTAGCCCGAGGCAACTTTACAATAACTCATATATAAGCATGCACAACTAAATGTATTACACTTTAAACAAACTCAGCATTGTCTGGAGCACAGTTGGTTTGCTGAACCTCTGAAGCTAGGAACTAGCCATTGTGTGTTGAGTTTGTTTAGACAGTACCGTTTTTGTTCAATTGGCTACATCCGCGGTATTTTAGTGATAGCAGAAATGTTCCCCCTACCTACAAAGTGACATTAAAGCTGTCGGACATGATTTTTATTCTAGGATGTGTATGCCATAACTCTTCTGTGCACTTCAAAATAAAATTATAACCAAATATAGAGAAATAGTTTCACCAATTCTAAAATGTTTAACTCTTTGAATTATCACTTTACTTCAAAAGGGCTTGAAATGCTCTTGCAGAAGAGCCCTTAATAGTAATAGAAGTTGGAGAGCACGAAGACTAAAACAAATCAGATCCAGAAAGAATTAACTCAGCTTTCAGCTTTAGATAAGGTAATGTAAATTTTTTCCTTTGTTTTCAGGCTTGATTTCTGTATAGTTTTCAGTTATAAATGTTATAAGTGATACCAGCCGTTGTTACACTCGCTGAGTCCCTCAGCCTACAGTGAGTGCAGTTCTTTTGGAGGTCATTGTCCGTTCAGACTCCACCAGAGGAACACATGGGCTGCGTGTTTTAGGCGATCACTGTCTTTCAGAGTTGCATAAATGCCTTTTGCTTCTTCATGTTTCTGTGTAAAGAGAGGAGATAAAAAGTGTCATGGAATCATAGAAATGCTGGTTGAAGGGGACATCTGAAGATCCCTAATCCAACCTCCCACTCAAAGTGGGACTATTCCAAAAACTAGATCTAGTCAGCCAGATCTCTGTTTAGCCAGGTGTTGAATAGCTCCAATGATGGCGATCCCATAAGCACTATCCTGTGTAGTTTTCTAAATGTCCACTCTGAATGTCCAAGCCACAGCCTCTGGCTGTTGCCACTTTTTACACTATTATCTGCCATGACCAAGAAGATTTTGGCTTTATTGTGTTTGTAACTCACTTATAAGCAGTTTTAGGCTCCTATTACATTCTCCTTTAGCTTTCTCTTCACTGGACTAAATAAGCCCATCTCCCACAGCTCTCGGCTGGGACAGGGGTGAGATTTCTGATTCGCAGGTAGATTTGAAGTAGCCCTTTAAAAAACCTCAGCAGCAAGAAGAGATCAAACACAAGTGAACCCAGAAGACAGTAAACTGAAAGCATTGCAAAGTATATTCTGGAAGAACTAGGTAAGAAATACTCCTGTGCAAGACCAAGTTAGTTTTTATAGATGTTTGGTATCATGGCCAGGGCCGGATTTGAACCTATTTAGGCTGTTCCTATCAGGAATCTTTGCACTTAGAAGAATATAATCTTCTATGTTGTGCATTGTCTATTTTCCTGCATTGCCTACTGAATGTTCTGTATCTCCTCTTCAGTTTATAGACTGCGTGTGGTCGTCAGATACCCAGTTGTCATCTCATCAGTTACAGAGATTCAGGCCTGGCTGAAGAGCTGACTATGATGACGTGAGGTTAAGTCCAGACCTGACAATTGTGCTTTTGGCTTGATGGGGTGGGGACAGAGGAGGTAGCTGAAGAGGTTTCAGCAGGCCAAAGGTGATTTCCATTTTTTCTTGGTTGGCCACTCTAGGAAGAGTAAGGGCAATGCTTATCGCTTTTGGATATTTATAGGTTTTCCTACAGCAACATGGTTTATAAATAACTAGGGTTCTCGGGGCAGCTTTCAATAGCAGAGAGAAAGGAGGTTTTGCCTTTCTCAGAGTTTAAAAAGCTGCTGTTTGTGATGCTTTTCCTATGATCAGAGCTCCAGCCACAGTGTCTGGTTCAGCAGAGCTGTCCAGGCAACTTGCTCAGACACCCCTTTTTTTTTTTTTAATACAATTAACTTTCAGGTCCTTTTCAGCATCCTGAGACACTCTTACCCAAGGGGTAGTCTCATCTTTGCAATGTCAGACCATATTGTCTTGCAATTTTCAACCCTGCTTGCGCGAGGTTAATGGTGCCACTGAACTGACATGTTTGAACTGCCAGCCTCTGGCATGTCTGCAGCTTAGTAGACTTTCTCCTGTACGGCTGCCATGACAGCCTGGAGTTTAGGCAGCAATTAAAGTGCTGCTGATTCTTGGGAGCTCTCAGCAATATTCTCCCATGCATTTGAAGCTTGGCTGGGCAGTGGCCGGGGTTTGCTAAAAAGGATTGGTACTTTGGGAATACTTGCCCTGGCAGGGACAGAGACAACATGCCATAGAGCTTCGGGGCAGAAATCCATTAAGGAATCCAGCCAGGAGATCTCTTGCTGTCCAGAGATAGCTCTGGAAGCTCTGCTATTGCTGGCCATGGGGGACAGGGTTAGTTGGTTGATCATCTAAGGAAATGTCAAAGCCTTCTAGAGACTGGGCTTACGGACTCTTTATCCTCAGTGCTGGCATTGGCAGTCTAGGCCTTGAGGCCACTGGGAAAGGACAGTGTCCTTGATCTGTAAGGACAACAACAGATCTTGGGGTGACAGGCACTGTGAGTGGCGTGGCAGAGTATTGCCTTTGCATTGCTAATCCTTTTCCCCTTAATGTCTTTACTCCTTGGCATCCTGGAGTGACATGTAAAACCCTGTCCCCATCCTAACCAGCTGCTATCAGCACTGTGGCTGAGGGACCTCTTGCCTCTCATATTGGGGGCAGGTCAGTGCCCTGCAGGGACTATGTCCATGACGGGTCTCAGGTAAATGCCAGCAGAAGCAGGGAGGCTCTGTTGTGGAGAGTGCACACTCTGATGGCAGTGATCAGGACACATGTTTTGAACAGCAGGGCCAAAGAGTGATGGCCTCGTCCAGATCCTGTGCTTGGTGCTGTGTTGGTATCTATTGATACTGTGCTGCTGGAGGAGCCTTGGAAACCAAATGCTGGGGGTTGGTATTTTGTTGGCACTGGTGTCTGCAGTGCCTTTCCACTCGATATCAGTCCTTTGTGAAAAGCCTGAGATGGAGTGCAAAGAGGTGATGTTTGAACCATAACCATGTTGAGTAGTACTAGGGATGAAAGCCCTTCTAGGCAAGAGAGGGAGGATATTGAAGGTTGGCTGGAACCAACTCCCAGAAGGACTGGAGTCCTATGTGTTTGTACAAAGTACCTCATCCCCAGTTAGGGAGTTTGTAGGCAGTCCCTGGAGCACTGACTGTGCTATGGGAGCTGTGCATAGTGGGAGCTATGTTGATATAGATGTGGGATCTACATAAGTGCTTAACAATTCGTTATTAAACATTATTCAAAATAATGGAGCTTATTTCTCAGTCTTGACCTCTAAACCCATCAATTCTAAATCTGAGACCACATGCCATACAGTTGATCTTCATTTTTGTATCTGCACATGTACATTTTTAATGGCAGTATTGCTTACTGCAGTGCAGAGGGGCTCTTATTGGTTTGTTTTTCCTAAAACTTGACACTGTATCATGTGTTAAGAGGTTAAAACAAAGGGTCATTTAAGACAAGCAATCCATACTGGAGCTGGACTGAGATTTCTGGGTGAGGCTGCTGGGTTGCTCTTAGAAGATGACATCTGAGGATGTTCCCAGCCCACTCAGCCCCTCCAGAGGCAGAGGTCACTGCCTCCTGGCTGCCTGAGAACATCTGAAAATGTCACACTGACAGATTTCTTTAGAAACCTTTTCTAGGCTATTCTCTTTGGCTCCTGCTGTAACTCTGGGCTTCTTTCTCCTCCTTTTCCTGTCCACACATTCTCTGCAGTCCCATTGCTTTATAATTCCTCCATCGCCTCCTGCTTTTCTCCCTTTACCTTAAAAATACAGAGTTGGTCCCATGTGCCCATCCTTCTCTATTTATGGTGGCAATCACCATAGCCATTCCTCTGTTCCTGTTCTTTCTCCCTGACACTCATTCTTACCATTTTGTGATGTATCCATCTCTTCCCTCCCTTCTCCTGCTCTCTCTGGGACACCCATTTCATCTCTAAAAATGTCACAGCCAAATTTCCCTGTGCTACTCTTTGTAAACTCATTCCTCCAGATAAACATCTCACCTTTTCATGAGTCTTTTGACTCACTTCTCAAACTATCCTTTCATCAGCTGCCTTTTTTTTCGCAAAGAATCTTACCAGTCCCTGCAGAAAATAGCCTAACTTCCCTCATTGCCCAGCTCATATTTCTTCTTCCCCTACTTCAGCAACTGCCAGAGATGTAGTTTGTCTTCTGCTCTCTCCTTGTAGTAACTCCATTTGCCCAAATGATCCCCTATCCTCTCTTATCCAACTTCTTATTCTTCCTCACACCTACTCTCATCTCAGCCCGTTCTTTCTTATTTTATGTGCTCTTTCCCTGCACACAGCAGCCCATAAAAAAAGGAAAACCTTTGGGCCTCCACTTGGGTGTCTGTCATCCACCTTCCTGTACTTGAAGTTCAGTCACTGTAGTTCAGAATTTGTGCCCATAATTCCCTTTTTTTTCCATTCCACACTTGTCTCCCTCTACCCTGTCTTCCCTTCCTACTGCTAACTCACCACACACACTGGGCTGCGTTTAGTGCCTTCTGCCTGGCCAAAGCTTAGAGTTGGTGCTTCACACTTATACTCCTCCGCCCCTCAGGAGCCTTTGACACAATCAGCCATGTTTTTCTTGAAATCTTGTCCTCCTTTCTTTCTGAAGATCTTTTCTCCTTATCCTCTGCTTACCTTACTAATGAGTCTTCCACGTATCCTTTCAAGGAGTCATCTCATTTTTCTTGCAACCCTTTCTAGGAGTCTCATGGGTCTCTTAGTCTCCTACTCTTCTTTTTACAGACAGTGGGTTTTAGGGGAACTTCTGACAAACTTAACTAACACCTCCTTGAGGCTAGCACACATTTCCAAAAGAATTTCCAAGCTCTTTCTCAAGGAATTTCCTCAGCCTGTCCAATGTTGTTTTGAAGATGATCATCAGTTCCAGCTCAGCACAGCCAAAAGACAGTCTGTGACCTTCAGTTCCAAACATTTTAAATTAGTAAACACTACCGTACACTTGGTCACTAATGGGCATTATCTGGGTGTCATTTTCTATGGAAATGTCTCTATACATTCTTATGGCTGGGCCCTGCCTACACTGTGGGCCCTGCCTACACCATCGGTGGTACAGTGACTGCTAAGAGTCTCTTTGGAAAATATTTCTAATATTTGACCTGTGTGCAGTGATATTGTGTTAGTGCTGATCCTCTAAGTTTTCTGTGCCATCTAGGCTACTGCTACTTATGCTAGCCCTACCCTCAGAGCCTGCTTGAGAGTTGTGCTTGGCTTCTGGCAGCTGACATTGTTGAGCCATGTCATGTGCTGGCACCAGCCACTCCATGTCCTCTGCAGTCCTGAGCACCTCCCCGGGTACTGTCAGACAGCACGTAGAGCAGATCAACCACCTGGGGAAGAGTGAACCAAGTCACAGGACTATCCCACCAGAGATGGTCTTCTTAAGACCTCGGGGGCCATCAGTGGAACATACCTGTGCTGTAGAAAGGACTGTGGAGGTATTACTACATATGCCAGACGCTGATGCCTATACATTATAATCATCATAGCTACCTGACATGCGGGAGGACCGTGCCAGGTTCCTGGGGCTTGCTGACCAGGATGGGTTGGCAGCATCAGCCCTGTAACAAAGGTTAAGCAACTTCTGCTGACTAAGTTGCCAAAAGTTAGACCCTGTGAAGGCCCAGCGAGGGGTTTTCAGGATAATGAGGGTTTGCAGGTTCTGGTGAAAGTCAATGTTGATTTCTGCTTCTGAATCATCTACAGTTTCTAGAAATCCCTGCTTTTAAGTCTGCTTATCAACACCTAAATATGAGTTACAAAATTGAGAGACTGGTTTCACTTAGGACCAGGTGCTACTCAGCTTTTTTTCTAAAACTAGCTCTCATGCAAACATGCCCACATATTGATTTAGCTTAACTATACTGTGAATCTTCCCTTAGCCTAATTTTAAGCAGAGTTTCATAGGTGATTTCTTGAGACAGGCATAAAAAGTAGCTTAAAAGATAACAGTCTAAAAGATGCAAATATGAAAGGTGCTTTGGTTGCACTTTATATAGTCAGTCATGAAAAATGAAGCAGGCCCATGTGTATTAGATATCTCACAAATAAACACACGTCATGAAGAGATCCAGACATAGAAGCCTGCCTGGTTTTGGGACAGCTTCCAAGGACAAACAGAGAGCTCTTCCTGCAAAAATATTTTTTCCTGTTAGGTTGGCTAGTATGACCCAGACATGTCAGGCTGAAAGTGCTTTTTGCCTTCTTTGTGGCTCAGAAATATATTTTTTTTCCTTGAACAAAATGTTCCATCAAGCACTGACTGAGTCCTTGAGTTGACTCTTGTTCTGGCCCCCAGGTTATTTCATTTAATGCTCTCAGGCATCTCTGCACTCTGCTGCAGTCAACAGTGTTGACACATCCCCACACACTGGAATCTGCTCACTTCAGGATGCTTATCTGCCTGTGTCAGGAGCCCCGTCACACTGAGACCCTGCGCAAGTGTGTCTCTGGCCAGATATTCTGCTCACTGTCTGATGGGTCTTTCTGCATTTTTTTCTCCCAGAGCAGTCGGTCATGGAATAGATCTGTTGGTATCTTACTGCCTCCCTGAACTGAAAAGGGCGTTCTTACAGAATACATCCATGCTTGACTTATTTATAAATATTTTGTACTAGAAAAGTAACAAATGAATACCTGTAATATGCAAAGGGAACTTGCTTATGTTTAAGTGTTTTCAGCTACTGGCCAAGAATGATAACTTGTGGCTGCAGGGAGTCCCAGCCAGGCTCCTCACCAGGAATGTTCTTAAACTTTGCAGACAAAGTCCTTTGTTGTGCATTGCCACCGGCTCTTGGCTAGCTGGCTAGTCTTTTGGCCAGCAGTGGTCAGCTGAATTTTTCAAGCTCTGCTTTTCAGGCTAAGATGCCTAATTTTTACACGTAAGAAACTAAGCCAAAATTCTATTTGTGTCAACACTGCAATTGCTTGGTTGTCCTTACGTATGTGCCAAACATGGATACCCCTGAAGAGGAGAGCTAAAGGGTTAAATCTAAAATGTAGAGTAGTCACCAAGCAACTATTTCCCCTCCTGTATACAATGCTGTGTTATCATTGTGCTGCCCAGAGATAGGTGTGAATGACACAGTAAAGTGGGCCCAGGAAGCATAATCAGCTTCATGTCGCTTACTCCTGCAAGCTTGGCTGCTCTGTTCAGAAGAATAACTGCAAAGTACAGGACACCGAGCCAGAAAAGCACGTTCTGAGTATCAAAACTCCAACTGATCTGTTGACTTGACTGAACATTTTTCTGTATCTCTGACTTCATGTCAGAAAGGCGAGGAACTGCAAACTGTCTGCATATGTCAGCCCTGAATTTCTGAAGATGGCTTGTTGGCCAGAGTAACCTTTTCTAAGAATGACCTCCTGCCAAGGCTGGATTCACACAGCAGGCAAGCTTTGGCACTCATTGCCCTTCTTATGAACTAAGTGTAGTAGCTTGCTCTTATACTTCTCCAAAATGATCCCCCAGTATTTTAGTGCATTCTCTTTATGCTTAGTTTTAACCCAACAGCTATGAAACCTCTCTTCTCTTAGTAATGCCTTTGCATTAACCTTGAGAAAGTTTCCCCACCTGCAAAAAAGGACATGACTTTTATATGCTTTAAGAAGTGCTTTCACCTCTGTAGATGATGTAGATTTATGTTGTACAGAGATACTTTCAGCCACTGGAAAGGAGGCAAATTCTTAAGAATGGACTATGGTAATTTGTATAAGTGTTTGGTTATACACAAATAAACAATAATAGTTAAAATTCAGCAAGCATGATTTAGCAAATTGTATCTGATGGGTAAAACATTTTCTAGAATTTTAATATGTATAAAGCCCCAATATTTTACAGAACCAACAGAGCCAAGTAATTTCAGGAAGCATTAATTTAGTGTTAAATGATTCAACATGGCAAAAATCTGTGTGATGCAAAGTTCCTGCACTTGATTCTCCTTTTATACATTGTCTGCATAAGAACTGTGTGTTTGAAAAGCCATGAATTAAGGCTTCTCTCTAAGTGTCTGCAAGGTGCACATACCCCAACATAGGATGCTCCCTTATAGGAAGTCTCAAAATGGGATATAACCACGAGGAAGGCATATATGGTTGACCAGTGTCCCAGTAGTGCATACTGAACAGCTGGGTTGGCAGACGTTAGTGGAATAACTTCAAAATAGAAAATAACTTTCCAGTTTATGGGTTTGATCCAGAAGTTTTGAAGGCTTCCTCACATTTATACAAGCTTGGGACTAAACTGAAAAATTATATCCTAAAAGAATGAGAATACTTTTAAAATACAACCAAAAGATGTATTTCCGCACTCTGATTTCTACTTCTATTATTTCTATTCTGATGCTTTAGATTTATTCCTATTGCCAATAAAATAAAGAATTATTCTGAATTTCAGGAGGGCCTACCAGCTGGAGACCAGAACAAGTTTCCTCTGCTGGGAAAAATAGTAAATTCTGTACAGTTTTGATCCTACCTGGCTTTTTGTATGTGCATAAACCAGAAGTCTGTATTGTTCATCTTTTCACACCTCAGAAATATAGTCATGAATGTAACTGATATTTAAGTTTCTGTACACCTACATTCCCACACAGACTGCCTACACTTCTGCTTTTCTCAGAAAATGGCAAGGAACAACAATAGCCACTTTCCTGGAAGTTTTGTCTGCTCTACTCCTCCCTCCCTACAGAGCTGATAACCCCTGCTATGACTTTGGAAGGGCTCACTCAGAAGTCCAAGAACAGTTAGAGTCATAGAATTGCTTAGGTTGGAAAAAACCTTTAAGATCAAGTCCAGCCATTAACTTAGCATTGTCAGGTCCACTACTAAACCATGTCCCTAAGCACCACATCTACAAGTCTTTTAAATACCTCCAGGGATGGTGATTCCACCACTTCCCTGGGCAGCCTGTTACAATGCTCGACAACCCTTTCAGTGAAGAAATTTTTCCTAATCTCCAATCTAAACCTCCCCTGGCACAACGTGAGGCCGTTTCCTCTTGTCCTGTCACTTGTTACTTGGGAGAAGAGACTGACCCCCACCTCGCTACAACATCCTTTCAGGTAGTTGTAGAGAGTGAGAAGGTCTTCTCTCAGCCTCCCGTTTTCCAGGCTAAACAACCCCAGTTCTTTCAGCTGCTCCTCATAAGACTTGTGCTCTAGATCCTTCACCAGATCGGTTGCCCTTCTTTGAACTTGCTCCAGCACCTCAATGCCTTTCTTGTAGTGAGGGGCTCAAAACTGAACACAGTATTTGAGGTGGGGCCTTACCAGTGCTGAATACAGAGGTACGATCACTTCCCTAGTCCTGCTGGCCACACTATTCTTGATACAAACCAGGATGCTGTTGGCCTTCTTGGCCACCTGGGCACACTGCTGGCTCATGTTCAGCCAGCTGTTGACCAACACACCCAGGTCCTTTTCAGCTGGACAGCTTTCCAGCCACTCCCCCCCAAGCCTGTAGCGCTGTATGGGGTTGTTGTGATCCAAGTGCAAAACCCAGCACTTGGCCTTGTTGAACCTCAGACCATTGGCCTCAGCCCATCGGTCCAGCCTGTACAGATCCCTCTGTAGAGCCTTCCTACCCTCAAGCAGATCAACACTCCTGCCCAACTCGGTGTCATCTGCAAACCTAATGAGGGTGTACTCGATCCCCTCATCCAGATCATTGATAAAGATATTAAACAGAACCAGCCCCAGTACTGAGCCCCAGGGAACATCACTTATGACTGGCCGCCAACTGGATTTTACTCCATTCAGCACAACCCTTTGGGCCCGGCCATCCAGCCAGTTTTCTATCCAGCGAGGAGTATGCCCATCCAAGCCGTGAGCAATGCACTTGGGGAATGGCAATGCACCTTCTTATGGCCCAACTACAACAGACAAACCTATCTTAAGAGTGCAAACATATAAAAGGTTAGTCCTAAGGTCACATCTCTTACTCCCATCCTCAATTTCCCCACGTGAAGCGCAGAACACATCTCATCCAGTGCTGGTTGCCCAAGTGCTGCACAGCTGGTCCATCCCATTGAAGCAGTAGACAATGGGGAGACAGTGATTTACAGACAGTGATTTACCCCTCAGTCATCTGATTCCCCAGTGCATGACAAACTCTTTATCTCTTCCATGTTTTCCTCTGCCAAGTGGTTTCCTAACCCAGGGCAGAGATGTCAGGGATGCCCCAGGGCTGGTGAGCCATGGGCAGGAAACCCACCCATTTCCCAGCACAAGGGTATGGGACCTCAGTGAGAAATAAAACACTTTTTTTTTTTTTTTTCTTAAATAGAATGGTTAAGGCTGGAAGTGACCTTAAAGATCATCTAGTTCCAACATCTCTGCCATGGGCAGGGACACCTCCCACCAGACCAGGTTGCTAAAAGCCCCATCCAGCCTGGCCTTGAACACCTCCAGGGATGGGGTATCCGCAACTTCTCTGGGCAACCTATTCCAGTGTCTCACCACCCTCACAGTGAAAAGTTTCTTCCTAATAGATAATCTAAATCTGCCCTCTTCCAGTTTGAAGCCATTACCCCGCATCCTATCACCACATGACCTTGTAAAAAGTCCCTCTCCAGCTTTCTTGTAGGTGCCCTTCAGATACTGGAAAGCTGCTACGAGGTCTCCCCGAAGCCTTCTTTTCTCCAGGATGAACAATCCAAACTCGATTAGCCTGTCTTCATAGGAGAGGTGCTCCAGCCCTCTGACCATCTTTGTGGCCCTCCTCTGGACCCGCTCCAACAGGTCCACGTCCATCTTATGTTGAGGACTCCAGAGCTGGATGCAGTACTCCAGGTGGGGTCTCACAAGAGTGGAGTAGAGGGGCAGAATCACCTCCCTCAACCTGCTGGCCACACTTCTTTTGATGCAGCCCAGGACACAGCTGGCCTTCTGGGCTGTGAGTGCACATTGCCAGCTCATGTTGAGCTTCTCATCAACCAACACCTCCAAGTCCTTCTACTCAGGGCTGCTCTCAATCCATTCTCTGCCCAGCCTGTATCTGTGCATGGGATTGCCCTGGCCTACATGCAGGACCTTGCACTTGGCCTTGTTGAACTTCATGGGGTTTGCATGGGCCCACCTCTCCAGCCTGTCCAGGTCCCTCTGGATGGCTTCCCTTCCCTCCAGTGTGTCAACCACTCCCCACAGCTTGGTGACATTTTCTGAGCAATCCTTTTCCTATGGGTTAGACCTTTGTCTAATAAATAATTCACTTTTATGATACGCTTGTTTGTTTGTTTTTATACAGCAACCACAATTTTAGTGCTTTGCTTTAATTATGAGGCTTTACAGGCATCCTTCCTGCCATTTAAGCTATTCATACTGCTTTTGTTAATTGTTGTTTTATGAAGGCCAGAAGTTGAAAAGACTGATATCACAGTGTCCACACCCAACGTCAGCAAAATAGAGCTGCCAAGAGCAAACCAGCTGGATGTGGAGGCCATGGTCGCTGTATGGACATACTTGTGAAGTTACTTGCAGAGCAGTGAGTTTTTCTCTGAGAAGAGTATGTGCCGATGCAAGAAGATGCCAACACTGAATAATGAATCCAAAGCTTTCTGGTTTCCCAAGGAGCATCTGGGGTTTCAAACTTCTACTCACATGAAAAACATCATTCTTGCTTTTGAGGAGCTAACAAGCATAAATAGCCAGGTGTCCTCTGACATTTCTCTTCCTCCAGCTTCAGAGGGCAACACTTTGCCTTGAACATTAATTCTCCTGGGAGCTTTGAAGGAAGACAATACCATATGCTGATCACCCAGTGAAGAACAATCTGTTGTTGTACTCCAAATGAACTTTAAGTTGCTTAGGGATTTTTTTCTGTTGCTGATGATTGGTCCTTCTAATGCTCTGCTGCAGTGCCAGCCTAAAGACTTTCCAGCAAGCTTTTCCTTCACTGATCTTCTCTTTAGCTCTTCTAGTCCTTTTCAACTTTGTACTTTTAAAACAAAAAAAATTTCCACGTTGGTCATTTAGATGGGGCACTGTATTGCATTGTCTTTAGTTCAGCAGTAAATCATGCAGCTCCAGGATATGGGAAACCATGGACATGATTTCTGATAACACACAGTGGTATTCCTTTCTTGTTGACCTTAATTTCCCTTTCCTTCTAGCAGAGCTGTGTGAAAATGTTCCTAATCCAAAGGCCACATTTTGAACTCCTGTTGCAGTCATGACTATAAGTGAGACAGAAATCAGTCAAGCAGAGAAAGTACTGTGGACACAGCAATCAGCAGCCGCCTTCTTCATTTCACCTACACTTTTTGCAGTCTTGTCCCTCAAGTGCAGAACATTGCGTCATGGTCTTGCCAGGTATTCAGAAACTGAAATAATGGTAGAAAGAAATGGCTTTTTCACATTAAGAAAAAGCCTGTATGAAAAAGGCAAGTGATACACAGCTGCTGTGTCAATCTTACTTCCTGGCTGCAGTCACCTGTCAGGGCTCCAAAAAATGACTTTCTGACATGCAGCCAGGTCCATGTCCATCTTCTCCAGTAAATCCTGCTTCACCATGGACGTCAGCACTTCCCTGTCTCCAGTGTTTGCCTTGAATTTCAGAGATTTCACATGCTAACTGATGTAAAGATTTCACGGAACCACGGAATTTTCAGAGTTGGAAGGGATCTCTAGAGATCATGTAGTCCAACTCC
>VZSZ01010983.1:2620-39215 GCA_013398815.1 Ibidorhyncha struthersii
AAACACCCACAACAGTGTCTCTCATGTTACCCTGCCCCTTAATCCTTACCCACAAGCTCTCAACTTGCTCTTCATCCGCCCCCAGGGAGAGCTCGATACATTCCAGTTGCTCTCTCACATAGAGAGCAACTCCACCACCTCGCCTCGCTGGCCTGTCTTTCCTAAAAAGAACATAGCCCTCCATGACAGCATTCCAGTCATGTGAGCTATGCCACCATGTCTCAGTAATTGCAATGAGATCATGGTCCTGTGACTGCACGCAGATCTGTAACTCCTCTTTTTTTCCCCCATGCTGCACGCATTAGTGTATAGGCATTTCAGAGAGGCCAATGAGTCTGTAGTTTTTGCCCTAGAGGGGTGGTGGGCCTTCCGATTCTCAAAAATGCTAGCAGTCTGCCCCACAAGTGCTTAGCTACTACACCCGGGCACCTCATTAGCAAGCCCAGTTACATGCTCATGCCCCTTCGAATCTAGTTTAAAGCTCTCTCAATGAGCCCTCCTAACTCTAGTTTAAGAACCCTTTTCCCCCTGTGAGACAGGCTTTTCCCATCTGCTATCAGCAGGCTTGGTGTTCTGTAAATCAGGCCATGGTCAAAGAAGCCCAAACCCTGCTGGTAGCATCAGGTTTGGAGCCAGTCATTGATCTCCTGCCTCTTTCTGTTTACCCAATTGTAACTCATTGTAGAAACTAGCAAAGCAAAAGAGAGATAACAGATTTTTTTTTCCCAAATTTTATATCTTTAAAAGAGGAAAAAGTTTGCTAATGTTTTATCATTAGGAACATGCTAATTGCTCAATACTTCCTACCTTAATATACTCTCTGAAATTCAGGGAGAAATAACAGTCTCTTGTGGAAGTGGAGCAAGCAAATCTGAAATCAAATAAACCTCAGTGATTAAGTAATTTAATAGAAATAAGTTTCTGATTCCAGATGGCTACAAGGCAAATCATAACCTCAGAAAATGTTTGGATAAGTTAATTAAAATAAACATATTTAATACCCATTGAATAGTATTCTGCTGACTTTGCTCTAATATTCATTTGGTAAACAACTTGAGTAATTACGACTAAAGCCAAATGTCACTTCCTCCTTTACATGACATATCATTTTGGACATATCGACTATTTTACTAGATGTTCAATATGAAGTAATATGGAATTACTGCAAGTTTAATATGGGCTTAAACAGAGGGCTAGCAGCTGTATTTAAGATTGAGATCCAGAGTCTTCCCCCTCCAACTTTAACAAAATCTACTACATGCCTAAATAAATTTGGCACCTATGTTTTGTATCATAGAGTTCTCTGTTTACTTATATTCAGGTTTCTATGTGTGTTAGCCCTGATCTAAATTGCTTCACAAATCGGGCATCAGGACAATTAGTGCCCGTTGTCTATTTGTATCCTTAAGAAGTCATGGTCCCTTTCACTGAAAACACAGCCCATGATGGTTTACGCTTTTCTGAAAAAGCTTCTGTCTGGAAGCCCTCATGTCTGGATCCTTTGAAACCCAGGTACACTTACCCTTCAGAAAAATAATGTAGGCCACCTTTCTATACTGACCCATTTCTACGGGCATTTTCCTTAAGAAATCTTTCTATTTATTATTTCATATTATTATTCTCTCTCAAAGATTCTATAACTGTGTAACTAGCTGAAGCTTTTATGTCACGCTGAAATTAACTGGTTTATTGTTTGAAATACATAATCTCTGAAATACATGATCCTTTGCAATGTAAGTGTTCTGTAGAGACAGAGCTGTTTCTGGGTTTAATGAAATATCACCTGATAAATAAATTCCCTCCTGTCTTAGTATAGTAAATGTTCTAGGGCCAAATCCTGATCCCAGCTACGCAAATCTTAGTCACAAATGTATCTACTGGCTTAATGTTCAATAGGCTACAAAAATCAGTTGTCACCAACTTAATCACTGTCAGAGAAATATGGTTCAATCTTCATCTTTTGGTACATTTAATAGGTTCAATGTCTACTGTTTAAAAAAATTATTTATTAACAAGGCAATGTGTCAGTGGTTTAATGTTCATTTCTAATAATGTGAATGCAGGATTTTTTTTCAAATGTGTTCCTAATTAGGAATTCTGTCCAAAACACATCTCTTTTAATAAGGTAAATGGGTAACTCTGTCATTGTACACATTCTTTTTTACAGCAATAGGAGAGAAGCTGGCTAGTATAGTTGTGAACACAGAAAAGTTTTTGTTGTACCCTTCCGTTTTGAGTTATTTATAATATATGACCTTGCTTTTTATAGCTGCCTTCCTATACAAAAATGTCTGTTTCATCTAGGACAAGTGCAAACTCTTCAGCAATGAATGTTTTCAACACCTCAGCTGAGAAAAAGCATCATCATAGAACTGGAAGGATGAAGTGGCTGGTTTGTATTAAACAAGGAGGAGGAGATACAGAAATTTAATTTCCTTTCATACACTGATGTTATTTTTAAGGATCATCTGAAACACTAAATAGTCTTATACTTTCTTCCAGGTATTAAACATCCCAAAAGCACCTTACAGTTCAACTTTGGCATTATATTTTATCAAGTAGTTTTTATTCGTGACCTGAACTATCATCTAATGTTTGCTTCATTATATAATTAGTAATATATCAAGATTTTTATATAGTTTGTTAAAAGCTCAGCCAGTCATCTGTTTTAATGATCCTACAGTAATTTTCATTGGAAGTTTTTCAATAACAAATATTTTTTTTGGACAAGAAACCAGTATTAAGTCTATCAACTTCCACTAGTTTGCTAACAGCATTAACTGTATAGATCAGTACATTGTATATTTAACTTTGTTTCAGTGGTTGATTCTGCAAAATTACATGAGTAATATTAATTTGAAAGTAATTTCAACACAGTAGAACTCCAAAACAGTTGAACTCAGAAACAACAATCAACAGTTTGCTACAGTTTTACATGTTCTTAGAGTGAGGATAAACACTTTTTCTTTAATGGGCTTCTCCAAATTTCCAGTGTTTTTGGAGCTGGAAATGGGAGGCATCTAGTTTTCCTTTTAGGTTGTCTATGATTAAGGAAGGAAATATAATTTTATGAAATTTATTTGTGTATGTTCTACCTTTAAATCTGTAAATAAATCTAGTATTATGAACATTAATTAAAGGCAGACATAGACCTGTTGGAATGGGTCCAGAAGAGCGCCACAAAAATGATCAGAGGTAAGAATACCTTCAATATGCAGAAAGGATGAGAGTGAGATTCCTTAGCTTGGAGAAGAGAAGACTCCAGGGAGACCTTACTGCAGCCTCTCAATGTATACAGGGGGCTTTAAGAAAGATAGACAAAGACTTTTTACCAAGGACTGTAGTGACAGACAAAGGACAATTGTTTTAAACCAAAAGAAGGTAGACTTAGATCAGAAGTAAGGAAGAAATTTTTTATGAAGATTGGTGAGACAATGGGACAGGTTTCCCAGAGAAGTTGTAGATGTCCCAACGTTGGAAGTGTTCAAGGTCAGGTTGGACATAGCTTTGAGCAATCTGATTTGTTGGAAGATGTCCCTGCCCATGGCAGAGGGGTTGGACTAGATGATCTTTAAAGTCCCTTCAAAGCCAAATCATTCTATAAATTATGTTTTCCATAGTAGCATCCACTGATTCCACCTGAAATCAACTGTACTGTGAACATTACAGATAAAGACTGTCCCAAATTAATCTAATCAAATATGAAAAAAAAAAAGATATTAAAGGGAAGGATTCTAGTTTCATATTTCACAGGTGATGAATGGAGACAACCAAGAATTTCCTCCGTGTTGAAATCTGACTTTACATTAACTGCCCTAAAGCAGAATATTGCTTTTTACAATTTCAGTGCACACAGTCCATGAACTTAATTTCTCTTATGTAATGAAGGCAATAAATCTGCTGTTTGAGTATTGTTGCATATGTATTATGCATGTGTAATTTAGATTCTTAAATCGTCATGTT
Source organism: Ibidorhyncha struthersii (assembly GCA_013398815.1). Taxonomy (NCBI): domain Eukaryota; kingdom Metazoa; phylum Chordata; class Aves; order Charadriiformes; family Charadriidae; genus Ibidorhyncha; species Ibidorhyncha struthersii. The sequence continues at coordinate 6,584 of VZSZ01010983.1, forward strand.
CAATAAAAATTAATTAATAATTTATATGCAGTAACAGCAACCCAGACTACAGAAGCTAATGTCCAGAGAAATAGATTTTGAATAATGTAAAGAGAATCAGTTGTTACTGTCACTTCTTATTTTTGATCATACTTTGTCAAAATAAAAATAAAAAAACTGCATTCCTCTCTGTACTTATTACAGATTTTGTAATATGTTTTTTTTTTTTTTTTTAGAAATACAGTTCTAGAGTCTTAATATCTGCCACTCTGTAAAATGTTACAGCACACTGGAAAGCTCCAAACTGTCACTGGTGATGTATTAATTGGTAGTTACCATCCTCATCTTGGTGTAATAAGAATCAAGAGCTAGGAAGAAATTATACTTTTGGGGGGAGATTATTAAGGATATTTTCCACCTTTTTCACCAAAATAAGCACATCCAGGACTAACTCGCATATTGCCTTGATTTTCCAGGGATCTAGTTATCTTTTAGTTTCTCCAGCATTCTGGATACAGAAAAAATGCAAAGCTTGCACAGAAAAGAAATGCTACTAAGACATTTTCCTCATAGTTTCCTGATAAGCAATATTAGCGTCTAGAAACAGCAAAGTGTTTTATAGAGGAATTAAATGTTATGCCAGTTTACCAAAGAATGACAACTGAGGTACAGAAAGCAACTCATGCAACATTTTGTAGGTCATTAACCAAGAGAGGAAAAAAATTAAGCCTTTTAGACTTCACTTCCGTTTCCTATGTAATTGTAGCTGGCAGGTCTCTCTTTCTTACAAAGAATAAAATTTTTACAATTTACATATGATTTTTGTATTTAAAAATAATCTGTAATCCTTACACGATGAAATAAAGCACACAATATATGGAAATAACAGAAAAGGAATTAATCAAAGTGTAAATTTGACCACTCGACGTGAACTAAGAAAAGATTAACGGGTTTGTTCTGGTTTAAGTACCTACAAGGTAAAAAGCATCTTAAAAATTTGAAAAAGACTTTTGAAAATGGACTTTTGAAACTCTGTTGTCCTATCTTTTCTCACTGGTATAGAAAACACATTCTTAGACTATTAAGTCTATTTACAGAATCGATTTAAGTATGGATTTTCAAATATTTTTAAGAAACTAATAGGAGTTTTGATTCTTAAATAGCTATTGAAAGGCAAGGTAAGTCATTTATGATTTTGATGCTGAGCAACTCCAGCTCAGCTCCTTTAATCTCAATCCCAAACTGGAAGTGCGAGAGCACATCATTTCTGACAGCAAAACTTTTGTACTAGATGTTTTCAACCAGGAGAGTTGGAAATATCTTGAAGGGCTCTTGAATATGAAGGGCTCTTACAATGCAACATCTAAGATGACTGAGAAAACACAAGGTGAGTACTAGCAGCTCTTATAACTGATTCATTTAATCAGAGCAGAATGCTATCGCCATTAGCTCATTACAGCTAATTAAAGAAAGTATAAAATCTCGTCTTGCCCTAAATGGGAAATAATGGATATGAGTATGAGTAGGATGGTGGATCTGTAGCTAGCTGTAAGGTGAGGAAGACTCACAAATATAGTAATAATATTTAAAAACAATATTTCAAAGAGACTCTCAAGATTTTTGATTTATAGTATTATTTTTCTTATACAAACAGGAAAAAAAAAAGTAGTCAAAGTGTGTAAAAGATCCCTTACATGTTTGTTTTCAGAGTTAAGGGGCTTAAACCAAATCTCTCATCATTTTGGGTTACAGAATCACAGAATGGCAGGGGTTGGAAGAGACCTCTAGTGATCATCTAGTCCAACTCCCCCTGCTAAAGTAGGTTCACCTTAAGTATGTTGCACAGGATAGTGTCCAGGTGGGTTTTGAATATTTCCAGACAACAAGATTCCACAACCTCTCTGGGTAGCCTGTTCCAGTGCTCTGTCACCCTCAAAGTAAAAAAGTTTTTCCTCCTATTCAGACGGAATTTCCTGTGTTCCTGTTTGTGCCCATCGCCCCTTGTCCTGTTGCCAGGCACCACTGAAAAGAGTCTGGCCCCACCCTCTTGACACCCACTCTTTAAATATTTATAAGCATTGCTGGGATCCCATCTCAGTCCTCTCTTCTCCAGGCTAAACAGATGTAGGTCTCACAGCCTTTTGTCATAAGAGAGGTGCTCCATTCCCTTGATCATCTTTGTAGCCCTCCACTGTGACTGTCTCCAGTAGCTCCTTGTCTTTCTTGAAATGGGGAGCCCAGAACTGGACACAGGACTCCAGACGTGGCCTCACTAGGGCAGAGTAGAGGGGGAGGATGACCTCCCTCGACCTGCTGGCCACATTCTTCTTGATGTACCCCAGGATACCACTGGCTTTCTTGCCCACAAGGACACATTGCTGGCTCATGGTCAACGTGTTGTCCATCAGGACTCCCAGGTCCTTCTCCAACATTCTTAGCTGCTGAGGCATTGTCTGCTGTATTCAACGAAAAGAGTGTTATTGACTGGAAAAGGCTTTGGTGCAGACTTTTAGCAGGAAAGAAAAAGGGCAGAAATGAACTGGAGAAGACAAAGGAATACAGTAATAGATTTATTTTAAATTCACTTTTTCTGTTAGATTAAGTGGAAGTTCAGGCTTTCTTTTCCTATTTATACTTTTAAGTAATGTGAAAATTCATATGAAAGGTCTAAACACGATTATGTCTATCTGAAGATCAGAAGACTTACTGAGAGCCCTCTCTGAGGTATAGTTGATAGCTGCTGCAAGCTGATATTTGGAATCTCTGTCTGATTTAACATCTTATATCATATTAGATTAAATTTTGTTTGCCAATATATCTTTTTCCTGAGAAGTAGAGATGTACAGCTCAGCTTTAGATATTTTTTTGATAAATACACAGGAAAACGAGCTCAGCAAAATATTTGACTGAGAAAATCTTTGAAACTATCTGTGGAATTTCAACGTGTGAAAGAAAAAATAAAAATTCTAAAGAAAAAATAAAAATTCTGAAGAAAAAATTTAGAGCTTGGTTTTCTAGTCAAAATGTGTTCTGAGTATATAGAACAAAAGGAGCCAAGGGTCAAAATAGTTGGTTTTACTAGTAACTTTATGCTAGCACAGTGCATTTCTCTACCAGTCTACACATTTATAAACTGTCTGTCAAATAGGTAATGTTTTTTTCTTTCTTTTTGTATTTAATAGCAAATAAATTTAACTAATTATAAAAGGATATTTTTATGCTGACTACAAAAGCTCCTCTCCAAGAGTGGCAGGACATTAAAGTACTTATCAAATATACATGAAAAGCTGTCGATACCTTCTTCAGGATTGTTTCAGATCATCCATCGTATGCTAAAAAGTTCAAAGAGATTTTATAGAAGGAATCTTGAGTGATGTGACTTTAATAACTTCAAGCCAAAACATTAAAGAAGAACCAGAGATTTCATGCCTAAAACCATTTCAGAAGAGACTTTGTCTTTATTCCCTGGCATTGCAAGTCAAAGGCTATGTTTTGCTAGACCAGGATCTGGAAGGTTTAACAGGAAAGGTAATAATATGCCTCTGGGTTTATGAAGGATGAATAAACAACCAGAGATCCTTGCTTAGGAACACATCAGTTTGTAATGTAGCTACTTTTGAAGCCTATACACCAGAAGTATGCCTAGGATGCAAGAAGATGGCCTTCTGAAGCATCTTTCTCAAAGCTGTTTCTGTGTCTTTGATAATTTATAATAATATTTCTTCAATAGAAACATGATTTTTAAACTGCATTGAACTGCCATATTTAGGGATTGCTACAGACAACTGAAATAAAAAGACCCACTTCTACTAAAATTGATGGATTTTTAATGTAGCATGATTGCTACCTATTTTTCTTCCTCGGTAAAATTTAACCTGCAAAGGATGTACTAATCTGAGAAAATCATACCACTAAGAACTGAGAGGAAAAATACTTCTACCTGAAGAAAGCAATTTTTTTAGTCTTATCTACTACATAGCAAATAAAGTAATTTGTAAAATAGTTCTAATCTTTTCAAGAAGGAATCATGGCACTAAATAAGATTCTCTTCATATCTATTAATTGAAAAGTCTTTATTCATCCAGGCTGGGATAAACTATTCTACAAAAGACATTTTTACAATTTTTTGGGGTCTAAATTTAAAGCTGCATGTTTTTAAACAGTGACAGCATAGAAACATTCACCTTTGTAAACTTGAAATCTCTCTCACAACACAGTATTCTATGTCCCCTAACCTGGTAAACTTTGACTTTCTAGCTAAATGATCGCATTAATTGATTAATAGGTTTGTCATTACTGTTCTACAAGTCAGAGAGAGTCGTTTTGAAGACTTGCCTCATAAAAGGAAGTGAGTGCAATAGAAGTTGCAAACTAGTCTGGCACATATGTTTTAAAGATACTTGATTGCCTGTTTAATTTTCAGCTCTTCTGTGACAGAGGAGGACATACAGCACATGTACAAAACCAGAAACTGATTTAATGTATCCCACAGAAGAGCATAGTAGACTCTAGGACCTGTGACAATCCAAAATAGTAACAAAAGGCAAGAATTGTAGGGATTTGAAGAGGCTAGTTTCAAGAGTAAGCAGATGGCTAGAGGAACAACAGAAGCTTTCTGGGACTTCCTCATGCTTCTGTCAAGGTCCTAGAAGTTAAGCCAAAAAAGGGTTTTACAGCTGCTAAGAAGAAACTTCTGAGTGCTGGTGAGACAGTTTGACATTGAATCAGGCACCACCAGATCACTGCTATGTGCTGAGTTACTGCTACTCTTAATTTCTAAGCAGAGATATAAAAAAGGAATCATTGTAGCGTGTCCCATGGGTGACGAATGGGTTGTTGCATACACTAATAGTATGCACTGTTGCAGATGATACCTTCAGTTTAGGTAACCTATTTTACCACATCTCTACTGGCTAGTGTTGGCAAGAAAAGGAAGCTCTAGATAAGGCTACACTGATTATTGTTAGAGGTTGCTCAGTCTAATAGCATGATAGATGTGACGCTGCAGTGGCTCAGTGCCTGCAGCTAGAGCCTGTAGCAAGGCTAAGCAGGTTCCCCACTGGTACAAATGCATGAATGGCCAGCCACACTGATCAACAGCAACAGAAAACTGTGCCTTAATTGGCACTGATGTAAACACACACCCCACTCACAGACAGCATGGATGGCCAGATCCTGTTCCTCTCTTCTGACTGATCAGCACTGAAGTCCACTTGTAGGATATACATGTACCTGTACATGAATCACTGCAGTAACTGGCTGCTCAGCTGATCCCATAAGCTTCCCAGTTCCTAGTATGTGAACACATAAGCTTCCAGTGTTTGTTGCCACAGTCTGGCTGCACTCAGACCTCCCGTCGTACTCTCTGGCTGCTCCAGCTTGATGTTAACTAGCACTCACCCATATCCATTCAGAGTAGAAAGCACTCACACAGCAAGTAAAGGCAGAAATTTCTCAGCTGTTTTCCCATTCTTGTTGTCCCTCACCGACCCATCCCACTTACATCTTAATCTTTCATTTTCCTTGCCTTCTGTTCTTCTGGGTATCCCATAATGTATTCTACATTCCCACAAAACGGGTAATATATCCCACAGTAAATTTTGTACAATCCCCAAATGCTCTTCACCTGCATCCCATATTGAATGCTGTTGGCAATAACCCCTTTGTGTGTGCAACATGTTCTGGGAGTTTCTTTGGTTGACTCATCTTGGTGTGTTTCCCAGAAGTGACAAGGGACCAGTCCTTCTCCACAGGTAGCCCCAGAGGAGTGGAGTAAAGCAGTCATCATAGGTTCCCCTGCCTATCATTGTTCCTCTGATCCTTGCTGGGATTTATGTTTCAGGTGATTTGCCTTCAATCACATAACCTAACAATGACATTTGGTTTCTGAAAGATGCATGTGTCCCATTTTTATACTTGGTCTTTCATTGAAAGTGTTGTGAGATTTTACTAATGAAGAATTGTGTAGTTTAAAATAAATGGAAGAACAATGTGGGGAGGGTGGCAGACAAAGAAAGCAACAGGATTAGAGCTAGCCAAATGTTTTTCATTAGAACTCTACCTTTTTAAAGCTTATTTTGCAAAGGTTAGGGAACTAAAACTGAAACTGCTGTTTTGTCTGCTTCTTTCTTGTTTTTCTTTTGAATCTCCAACACACTTAAAATGTAGATGAACGTGAGAAACATTTACTCTGTTTACTGCTCAGTAAATTGTTGATAAGTTCTCAGTGTTACTGAAAACTCCTGGGAGAATGGGCTGAATAAGGCATTTCTTTTTCACCCCTCCTAACCACAGATGCACACCCTCTGGAAGATGATGTGGATGAAATTAAAAAAAAAAAAAAAAAAAGGCTACTAGAAATGAAGAGATAATGCTGCTCTTAAAAACAACTAATCTGCCATTTGTTTCTGTTTGGCAGTTGGGGAGTTCTGGTGGAAATTACATGACCGGAACGGTATTTTATACAGACTTATTCATGTTTCCCTCGTGCAAGAAAACTGGGATTATGAATCACAGTTCTGTGATGGTCTACTGTCACATAAGGCTTTTAAAAACATAATGTCACATTACACTTATTTAAAGTTTCCGTGCATCTCTCATTCATTCTGGTGACCTGATGTCATGGCAGAATCTTCCCTTTCATCAAAAATATAACTATGGCATTCTGGGAGTGAGGTGAGGCTAGGTCTTTCTGACCAGTTACTATCAAGTCAGTACTTGTAACACTGGAGTACAATGTTATGTTTCAGCAATTCAATTTTTCTGATATTCTGCCAACCCAAAGGCCCTTTCACCAGTTTGGCATCTCTAGCTTGCTAGATTAATGTCAAAAAGATATCTCTCATTGTCGATGCCTATGCATCTCTGGCTCATTGAAGTATGCCAAAGCAGAGGTTCTTAGGACATCATTGGTTTGGGAAGCAAAATGGTGGAGAAAGCCAGTAGTGGCAAAATCCCAAGTAAGTTCTTTTGTCAGTTTTGAAAGAACATGAAATTATGCAATAACTATATCTGCAGATGCCATAGGTCAAGACGCATTTTGCTAAATGAAAAAAACCTTTGTCATATGAAAATGCTTTCATTTTGAAGGAAACAACAACATGGCTTACAAGTAATAGTGGATCATAAAGCCATTTGGGAAAGGGTAGTATAAGAAGAAAGCATTCAGAAAAAAAATTTCCTCAGTTACTGCTTTTTGTCAAAATTGATGAATATTGAGTTACAACAGCCACATACTTTCATGTTCAAATATTGTGATTACAAGAACAAATCACAGGATCGCTCATGAATCACAACCACTGTTTGCAGAATTCATTCACTGATTGTAGAATTCATTCAGTCTGGAAAGATAAATATTCAGCATACTGCAAACAGTGACTCCCTCATGACTACAGTGTATTGATTTTTATATAAATGCCATAGATCCTTCTCAGCTTAAACAGAATTTTTTCCCCATTAGACTGTAAATTGATATGCCTATTGATTTTTTAAATGTTTTAGAAATTTTTCTGAATTTATGTATTTTATTATTGACTTAATGTAACAATGGGAACATGTTGTGACTATAATAAAAGGTTACTTGAGGGAAAATACTCTTCTCCCAACACCTTTCAGATGTCTTATGACATGTATGCTTATATAGGCAAGTACTTCTCCCTTTTTTTGTCATTACTCTTAGAAAGGCAAATGTTGCTTAAATCTCTTCCCTGCCCTCTAACAAAGCTTGTACATATGAAGAAATTTTCATTGAAAACTAACCAACTTCTGTGGTGGTCAGTGGCACAAATTCTAGTCGGAGGCCACTAACTAGCACAGTACTCCAGGGGTCAATTCTGGATCTGATCTTGTTTAATATCTGCATTAATGATCTGGATGATGGGGCAGATCATAGAATCATAGAATTGTTAAGGTTGGAAGGGACCTTTAAGATCATCAAGGCCAACCATTAACGTAACCTGACAAAAAACCACTTCTAAACCATATCCCCAAGTACCACGTCTACCCTTTTTTAAAACACCTCCAGGGATGGTGAATCCACCACCTCCCGGGGCAGCCTATTCCAATGTTGGATAACCCCTTCAGTGAAAAAAATTTTCCTAATATCCAACCTAAACCTCGCCTGGCTTAGCTTGAACTCATTTTCTCTTGTCCTATCACTTGTCACTAGGGAGAAGAGGTCAGTCCCCATCTCTCTACAACCTCCTTTCAGGTACTTGTAGAGAGTGATAAGGTCTCCCCACAGCCTCCTCTTCTCCAGGCTAAACAGCCCCAGTTCCCTCAGTCGTTCCTCATAAGATTTGTCCCTCAAACCCTTCACCAGTTTTGTTGCCCTCCTCTGGACATGCTCCAGCNTATTCAGCTGGCTGTCCACCAACACACCCACATCCTTCTCCGCCGGGCAGCTTTCAAACCACTCTGCCCCAAGCCTGTAGATAATGTACCCTCACCAAGTTTGCAGATGAAACACAACTGGGAGGAGTGGCTGATATGCCAGAGATTTGTGCTGCCGTCCAGAGCTTAAAAAAAATATAAAATATAAAATATATTTTATGTAACAGGCTAAAACTGGATGATGAAACTGCAAAGATAAAACTTGCAGAAAATAATTTCCTGGATTTTTCTATCTGCCCTTTTGAAAAGTAGATCTCATCATCTTTACTGAAAGGAACATTGTAGATTACAGGAGGCTTATTATACCTGTTGTGGGTGTCCAAGATGTTATAGCTTTCTCTGGAGTAGAAAGCATAAAGGGCTGCCAAACATTGGAACAAACTGCCCAGGGAAGTGATTGAGTCACCATTCCATGGCGCTTAGGGACGTGGTTGCGTGGTTTTAGGTTAATGGTTGGACTCGATGATCTTAACAGTCTTTTCCGATCAAAATGATTCTATGGTTCTATTCTATAATTGTATGACTATTTAGGTGACACCAGCGAAGTTACTTCATTAAAAATTAATATTCCAGGAGGTTTTTAAAGCATATCTACAACTAACTTGGTTTCATCGATATGCTGACTGTGAAGGTAATAAACATTTTATTTCTGAGGTTATAGTCTGAAGTACCTGTTGTATTGACACAATACTTAAAGTTAGTCTGTCTTTATCATGCCTGATACAGTAACACTCAAAAGTAAGTAATTTCCTTAAATTATTTTACTGGTAGGGGCATGCACTGCTAAATGACATAATTGCCAATCCTCTGTTGCAGAAGTTCAGAATCAGGTGGGAACATAAGTACATGTTTTATTGTTTGAGTACTAAAAAAACAAAGGAAGAAAAAGCTGCTGCTCTGCAAGAGAACCTTAGCCAAACAGGATCTGCATGATCCTCTTTGATTTCAGAGCTGCTTTAAAAAAAAAACATAAAATATATGCCTGCTGTGCCTTAATGAAAACGTGTTTTAAAGTATTCATTTCTTCATTCTCAACTTAGTTGTCACAACAATGGATCTAAGTCTATATCGATACAAGACAAGGTGGTTCACCTAATGTGCTCAAAATAGCCTTCCCCAAACTAAATGTTCCAGGAATAATGACTAATGACACAGGGCCAGATTCATAATTCCATATCTAAACAGTAATCTTGGTTCAGAGTACGTGTTTTGCAGACAGTATTCGTTTTGTGCAGCAGAGAGAATCCTAACTCTTCTGCCCATGTCCACACCAACTCAGTTCTCAAAATCTTAGTAGTATTGCTAGTTCATAAATAGGTTAGTATTAACCTCCAAAGAGAGCCAGATTCTCTCACCTTTCTGCTTTTCCTTTCTACTTCAGGAAGACGAGTAAGTTAGCGCTATGGACTTTTTGTGAGTAGTCTTCGTCTAAGGACACATTCATCTTAACAGCCTGAATAATAACAAATTCCATGTGTTAGACAAGTGCCTTACTATGCCGCTGTATCAGCTGGACCTTGAACAATTTACATGACACTGGATGTATTCCAACATCTTTCTGTGATCAAATTTATCCTGTTTGCAAAATTTGGCATTTTTATGTGTAGGTCCCACATTTGATTTCACATCAGCAAAATCATCTGTTTTCTCAGTTTCTGACTTATGGATGCTATTTTTCCCTCTGTTTTTTAAGACAGTGGGTTTGTGATTAGCTGAGATATCAATGGATTCCACAGATATTTTGAACATGTTGCTGTTACCAGGTTTATAACAGTATCAGACCAACATGTAAAAAGGCAGTAATGAAGGAACAAGTATCTAATATATAAATATGGCTTCCTTTCCCAAAAAATCCAACAGCCAAACAGCTTAGAGGTCTTGTAACAGTCATCTTAAAACACTTAAGGTGAAAACCCTGGGAGCATCAAAAAGGTAGCTTTAATATGAAATATAATCCTGAATGAAAGTAATTAATTTCAAAAAGGTTTGATTATTTTAAAAAAATATCTCTGTAATCACGGCAAGCAGTAAGAAGTTGTGTCCCTCAGGGAACAGTACTGGGACTTGTGCTGTTTAACATCTTTGTTGGTGACATGGTTGTTGGGATGGAGTGCACTCTAGCAAGTTTGCCAAAGACACCAAGCTCAGTGGAGCAGCCAACACACTGGAGTGAAGGGACCTTGAAGTGGGCCCATGCAAACCTCATGAAGTTCAACAAGGCCAAGTGCAAGGTCCTGCACGTGTGCTGGGGCAATCCCAAGCACAAACAGGCTGGGCAGACAATGGATTGAAAGCAGCCCTGAGGAGAAGTACTTGGGGGTGTTGGTGGATGAGAAGCTCAACATGAGCCAGCAATGTGCACTTGCAGCACAGAAGGCCGACTACATCCTGGGCTGCATCAAATGAAGCATGGCCAGCAGGTCAAGGGAGGTGATCCTGCCCCTCTACTCTGCTCTCATGAGACTCCACCTGGAACATTGCATCCAGCTTTGGAGCCCTGTTAGAGCAGGTCCAGAGGTGACCACAAAGGTGATCAGAGGGCTGGAGCACCTCTCCTGTGAAGACACATTGAGAGATTTGGGGTTCTTCAGCCTGGAGAAGAGAAGCCTCTGGGGAGACCTTATAGCACCCTTCCAGTAACTGAAGGGGGCCTACAGGAAGGTTAGAGAGCGACTTTTTACAAGGGCATGTAGTGATAGGATGAGGGAGAATGGCTTCAAACTGGAAGAGTGTAGATTTAGATTATATATTAGGAAAAAAATTCACTCTGAGGGTGGTGAGTCACTGGAACAAATTGCCCAGGAAAGTTGTGGAGGCCCCATCCCTGGAAGTGTTCAAGGTCAGGTTGGATGAAGCTTTGAGCAACCTGGTCTATTGGAAGGTGTCCCTGCCTATGGCAGGGGGTTTGGAACTAGATGATCTTTAAGGTCCCTTCCAATCTAAACCATTCTATGATTCTACAAGTCAACAGACTACATTTCATTATCTCATTTGCTATGTTTTTTGACTTTTTATCTTCATTTGAGCAAAAAAGTTTTTGAGAACAAAACAAGGAAATGCTTTTCTCCATTTTGTTCTGAGCTCTTATTTCCTTTTTATATTGTCCTGAAATAATGTTTTGTTGTAGACTGACTTTTCTTGCTTATTCATTGAACTATTTCTCTCCAAACTCCCACTTCTATTGTATTGGTTTCAAATGAAAGTGTATATGCCTGAAAAATCCTACTGCTGTATATTGATTTATCATTTTGCTTGTAAGAAACAGAATTTCACAGATAGCTTACAGCTCTTGGATTTGGCAGCATGGAAGTGTTACTGCTTATATTCCAGGTATTGATTAGCTCATGGGAAAGCAGTTACAGAATGAAAAAAAAACCTGGAAAATGAAAGTGATCATATGCAGAAAGGTGCCTTTGTCAGCAAAGAAGTATGAAGAGTTTAATTAAAAAAAGAAAAGAGTAGAGAAAAAAGTTAAAGAGTCACGGAAATAATAAGGCAAATTTATAGAGTATTAGTTGACAGGTGTTGCTTAGGAGAAAAAAAAACGGTCACCTTGTTATATAAATGTCATGGTTTAGGCCAAATCGGCCACTGGGGACCCCAGATGGGACTGACAGATGCTCCTCTCTACCCCTCCTCAAAAAGAGAGGCAGAGGAGGGAAAAGGAGACTTAAGAGTTTAGAAGGAACTAAACTACTTTTATAAGATATTAATAATAAAACAAAAAAGAAAATAATGAAATATATACAAAACTGTATCAAGCTCCCAGGATGACAATCACGACACCGGCTGGCACTGGGGCAGTCCCAGGCTGGACTCAGTGATGGACGGGAACCGGACTCCAGATCTGCTTTCAGGATCGGGACCAAAGGCAGACAATTGAAGTGAAGAGAGCGAGAGAGCAAGAGAGCGAGAGAGCGAAAAAGAGAGGAAAAAGAGAAAGAGAGAGCTGACCCTTTGATCCCTCAGCTTTTATACTGAGCCTGAGGCAGATGGAATGGAATACCCTGTTGGTCAGTCCTGGGTCACCTGTTCTGTCTGCTCCTCCCCGCAGGTGGGACCCCACTGTACTTTTCCGCTTCCAACCCTGCAATGGGGCAAGTAAAAAAGTTGGTTGGCCTTGGGTGTTAGAGCAATAAGTATAAGCAAGACCCTCTCTGCATACCATGCCTGGGCATCAACTATAAACAGTGGTCTTATCACTCTGAGAGGGCGAACATCGTCTGCACAATATGCTGTTAATTTCTGTAGTCAGAAGAGGCCTAGCTAAGAAGCAACGTTACGGAACAAAATTGGTCCTGTTTTACCTCAAACCAGGACAATAGGTTAAATATCATTTTATCTAAGTGAACACAGAAATATACACCAGAAGAATATTCCTATAGCAAATGAGGTTATATTTATAGAAAGCAGGTATAAATGTGTTTACAATAAGGTCTACTTTTTACTTTAAAAAAAAAGATTCCATTGTAATTCTAAATTTTAACAAAAATATTTTTGTAGATCTCTAATTCCTGTTCTAATATTACAGTTCATTTCTACAGTTCAGTGTCATGGTTTGGGAAACTGGCCATTGGGTGAATTACAGATGCTCCCGCCTACCTCTCTTCAAAAAGAGAGGCTGAAGAGAGAGAGACTTAAGAGTTTAGAAGGAACTAAACTAATGAAATATTAATAATAAAACAACAAAAAAAAATGAAATATATACAAAACTGTATCAAGCTCCCAGGATGACAATCATGTCACCGGCTGGCACTGGGGCAGTCCCAGGCTGGACTCAGTGATGGACGGGAACTGTATTCTGGATCTGGCTTCGAGTCCTCCTTGGACACCGGCCATTGAAGAAAGAGGGCCAACCCTTTGATCCCTCAGCTTTTATACTGAGCCTGAGGCAGATGGGAAGGGATAACCTCTTGGTCAGTTTTGGGTCACCTGTCCTGTCTGCTTCCCTCTGCAGGTGGAACCCCACTGCACTTTTCCGCTTCCAACCCTGCAATGGGGCAAGTAAAAAAGTTGGTTGGCCTTGGGTGTTAGAGCAATAAGTATAAGCAAGAGCCTCTCTGCGCACCATTCATTGGCATCAACTATAAACATTGGTCTTATCACTCTGAGAGTGCAAACAGTGTCTGCACCATATGCTGTTAATTTCAGTAGTTAGAAGAGGCCTAGCTAAGAAGCAAAGTTACTGAACAAAATTGGTCCTGTTTTACCTCGAACCAGGACATTCAGATAAAATAGACCATCCGAGTGACTCATGATATTTTTTAGAACATGGTCAGAGTGTACCCTAAAATAATGAGAATTGGTTTACAGCCAAAGAAAAGGAAAGTGGAAAATCATTTTATACACAATTCAGAATTACTATCCAGATTGTAGGACAGGGAAAAAAATACCCTCTTTGGGTTGTGTCAGCATCAGTTCAAATTGACACTGCAAAGCCAAGAATCCATCTGGGAAGATGGAAAAATATGTGTCAGCAGTCCCTTTTGAACTGGACAAAAGCATGAAGTGCATTTCAGAGAAATGGTTGATCATGACGTAGCCATTGTAATACTGTTTTATGAAAGGATGAAAAATCCCACTTTCATGATTAAATTTTTGTTATCTTCTCTGGTGGAAGGACAGTTATCCTATATACTAGTACTAATATGAGAAAGAAAAGTAAAAATGTGTTTCCCCCAGCAACAAGCAGATCTGGCCATGTCTGACTGATACTGGAAACATTTAATAAGAACAACCTCCACCACAATAATATTTTGCTGTATGTATGTTGGGTGTATAGGCAAGCTCTATTTATAATCAGCAGTTCACTGATGAACAGTGGTATTTCATTCTGCTTACAACTTATAATTAACATTTTATCATTTTCTGTCAGCTGCTTACGCTCAAAGGCACTATCATGGGTATTTAAATAATGAAGTTTGTCATAGTCCCTGCAGCCATGAAGAATTTTAGTTGTTGAACCATGTAGAGAGATGAATGATGTGAAAAAGAAATCATAGTTGTAAACTATTGCACCTTAAACAGCTCTTCCCCATATATCACTGTAAACACAAAAACCCTCCAAGATTAGCCTTGTTTAAATATTATTTGCATTTAAATTGCAGGATAGGTTATTGACTGCATTTTATGAATGAGGCTAAATTGTAAAACCAGCAGTTACATATTCTTTTAAACAGTGAAATCACTGGTGCGCTTTGAAGGCACAATTATAAGCAGACTGCAGATACAATGACATAAGAGGAAAATCTCTTTTGATGTTTGTAAGGTTAGGGGCTAAGAGGCAGTGCAGAAATGCACTCTCTGGGTCCTGAATTGTGAGTAAAGGAATGTATTTCCATCTTCTGAATGGTGTCTTTGTAAACACATCTTCATTCAAGTATTATACAGACTTAATGGATTTTCTACACACTGAATTGTTTTGTTATTTTGCAGATAAACTTCAAAACGTTCTGCAGAATGGTAGTATGATAATAGAGTGCTACAATGTCACTTCTATGCATAGCTTAAGTAATGAGGACTCTAACTGTATATTGATGCTAAATACCATTGTTAGGAAGCCCAATTATATTTTTTTCCATGCTCAGACTGAATAAGTGCAGCAGGTCAGTCATTCTGAATAACAAATCAGCCTCTTAGCTTTCCGCAGAAATAATTCATTATTTAAAAAATTCACTGTTGATATTCATTTTCTAAAAAGTGGTTGACAGTTTTATAAAAGGACACTTTCATTCTCCAGGGCCTTTCAAAATTCAGGATCTATTTGTTTAATAGAGTGCCAAAAACCTAAGATGTGCGTTTCTCTTAGAAAAAAAAATCTCATGCAAAAGGTCATAAAGTGGAAATTAAATAATAATAATATAAATAATTAAATTTTCTCTATATGGCTTAAAATTTGTGGGGTTTCACTTCATTGTGTAAAAAGCTAAGAAAATGTCTACTGAAGTGTTAGAGAAGGGTATGGCAATGTTCTTAGGAGAGTAATAGTATCAAAGACCTCATGTGGTATCAAAGCAGTATGCCAATTCAAAGTATTATAGATGAGATCCTGGAAAACACTGGCTGACAAAGAATCTGGTCCTAATCCAGAAAACAAGGAAAGAATGGAGTATCTGTGGGGAAAGAAAAATCTAGTGGCGAAGGTGATTATTGAAAGACTTTATCAAAAGAATGAAGCTGTGTCACCAGTTTGCTTGCTGTGACTTCCAGCGCACTGGTAGTCAGGAACAGAGCTTGGAAAATCATTCATAATGAATAAAGAGTTCAGTTGAGAAATATGAGATCTTCTGTCCATGATGTTAGGGAATCACTTATACGAAATGTTCAGCTACAAAATCGTAATAACTCACAAGCAGCTCAATGGAAGTACTCCTACTACATCAGACACTTTAAGGGTAGAGGTTACATTTTATGGTGTGTTTGCATAGGCCTGCATAGGATACTGCTCTTGATTACAGCCTCTAAGACAAACCGCTAAACAAAGCAATGAAGAACAGCATAAATTACATCGCTCTATGCAATATGCATAGTAGCTGCAGTGGACTGTTTCATGACTAATAGTGAAATATATTCATGTTCTCATATTTTCCCTTGACATTTTTCTATCTGTTAGCTTTCAATTTATTTAGGGCCTGAGCCTTTTACTATTCCCACACCTGATCATGGTCAATTTGTAGTCACTGCCATAATCAAATCTAATTCATTCTGAACACTTTGAAAACATGAGGATCAAGCAGTGGGCATAGCACATCAAAGAATGTGGGAAGAAACCAGAGCTGGATTGGAGCTCTGTTGGGAGATTGATGGAGCCAGGATTACTACAC
Organism: Ibidorhyncha struthersii; assembly: GCA_013398815.1. Classification (NCBI taxonomy): domain Eukaryota; kingdom Metazoa; phylum Chordata; class Aves; order Charadriiformes; family Charadriidae; genus Ibidorhyncha; species Ibidorhyncha struthersii. Next base: position 22,777 of record VZSZ01010983.1, read on the forward strand.
TTAAAACTGTTCTCCCCAGCTTCTTCCTACAGCAGCTGCCTTCACCTCATATCCCATGGCACTCATGTTGTCTTTTCAGAAACACAGGCAGACTATCTGGAACAGGGTCTGCTCCCCCAGGCAAGCTGCACATGCCCAAAGCTGGTATTGACCTAGCAAATATGATTATTTGTGATTTCATGTGTATGTGTACAGTAGGTGGGAGAGATATTTTGAGCAATATGTGTGAAATATTTGAATAACTGTTGAGACTCAGTTAGTGATTATTAATCCCAGTGATAATTCCAAAAAGTGTCTGCTCTTTATTTGTATCTCAGAACAACATTCCAAAATAACAGGTTATACATAAAGTCAAGGGTACCGGGCTCACTGATGCACCAGCTGCTCTCCCAAGTGGAATTTTTTACACGTCTGCAGTAAGTTTACAGCATTTTTTTCTTAAACTAGAAGTGCTAGAATTGTATATAGAACATATCTTCTGGTATTTCATTAAGATTACTGACCTTGTGTCTAGGGGAATAATAAGATGTCACAAAGCTGCAAGAAATGCAAATAAAAATGATACATTGTTCTGGGACTGTTCGTAATACTACAACATTTTTAATTCTATAATGCTATCATTGGCTTGAGAATAGTAGGCTAAAGCTGAAAGTTACTGATAAATATCCTCAGTCACAGGGAGTTTTTTAATGTACTTTTAAAATAATTTATCTAATAGTCTATAGCAAGATGGTATGGAGTATATATTCCCAAGTTTTAGAGTCCTAGCACAGATACCTCAGTTAAGAAATGAGCATGTTAAAATACACGTTAGCTTCCTGCTGTTTTTCACTGAAAGACTGTCTTTCTCCTGTTACAACAAAAGAACACAGAGTTTAATATTGGAAATATTTTTCTTCTTCTCTCTTTAATTATTTTAAGTCTGTGGACTTTAGATTTCATCTTTTGTACTGTGTATTTAAATGGGAACTTCTGTGTTCCTTGAGGAGAAAACTATAATGGCTGTTTTATGTTCATTCCAGCACAACATACATTCAGGAACTGGCCCATTCTACAGCACTGGTAAGGGAAAGCTGATTATTTCAACCCATAGAGCTTTAGTGGACTGTGCCAGTAGGTAAGAAATAGTGAGATTCCAAAGATACCTACCACGGTGCCTTCTCTTGCCAAATCTTAATCTTCAAAGGAATCGCTCTTCTATGAATCTTCCAGTGATCACTCAACACATCTGCAGGACAGCTCTCTGCTGCACAGAGCACTGTGTAGTCCCTATGTCAAACTGCAGAATTCATCTCGAAATGTAAGTTAGTCTTAACACTCAGTATTGTTTAAAATATACCGTGTACCTGATTTTGAGATAGTAAGAGGAAGAAACAATAAAAATATTTCAAATATCTTCGAGGGAGACCATATACGCTATATAGTCTATGCAAGACATTTTCTCTCTTCAGCTATATTATCATCTTAAGGGAAACGTCATGCTGTTGAAATGTTCTTAAGAGTTGTGTTTGTTACGGTAGAGTACAGTATAGAGTACATATACTCTACAGTACAGTAGAGTATTTAAAAACTGTGCATGTGATCAGTTACAATTAAGCACACTATTAGAGAATCCCTTCTAAGGTTTTTCAGTGGTATATCCTTTGCCATCAAAACTACTTTCACTTTCAAATGGCAGTGTGATTTTTGACTGGATAAAGGGTCTAGATAATCAGCACAGAGGAAACTTTAAAGGAAAATCCATGAAATCCTTTTCTATACTCTCACGGCATCCACTACTAGTCATTTCTGCCCTAGTAAGAGGGACTTTCACCATCGTTGATATGTTTAATGATAATAATGACAATAATAAGATTTGTAGCAATTGATGTAGGCAATATATTGCTAGATCAAGAGGAAACATCAAATGGAAACAGTATTCTGATCAGTATTACAATGAAAAAGAGAAAGATAATTTCATAAACTACTGAGAGGTACTACCATTACCAGAAATGAACTGAAATTTCAATTTTACTTGTAAGCACTTGAGATGACAAAGACCTTGAAGATGAAAAAAGACATTAGGCTAAGAATGAAAGTTAAATTTGTCAGGGAGGGATGTATTGTTCTGATGACTGCCCTATTCAGAGGGTTTTTTCTCTTTTCTCCAATTATTGGAAGAAATAGAGTGCTGCATTAAAAGGCCCGTTTCAGGGATCTGAGAGTGCTAATAGGCCTCAACTGCCCTAATCAGCCGCACTTGTGCTCACCAAAACCCACCCCTGGGCCCAAGACTCCATGTCTCTCTAGACTCTCTAGGCTACCGAGCAGTGTTGTTGATCTCCAGCCCCACCATCACCCTGCCCTGCCTGGCCATAAGCCCTACTGAGCCAGGTCCCAACTGCAGCTTGATGTCCTGCCATGGCCCTGGCTGGCTGTCTCAGGGCTGTGTCTGGCCCTGGCCTCCTCAATGGGTCAAATCCTGGCCCCCACCCACAGGCTGACATCCCAGCCTGCCCTCTGATCATCCCCATTCATAAGCACCAATGGGATCTGAACATAAAGACCCATTTATTTTGAAAGTTGGCAGGCATATTCTGTATTTGGAAATGGTAACCAAATGCTTAATTTGCAGCTATTCCCACGGCCTAGCTGGACTGTATGTCCATCTGTGCACTCCTCCGAGCAGCTGTGAGCATGCAACACACAAACCCTTCAAAGGTTAGAGAATTTAGTCTTAGCACCTAATTAAAGTGTACTTAGTGGTTTTGATATCAAAGGCCATCACTATTTTGTGTAGCCAGCTTTTCCTCTGTGTTGCTTTGATTGCTCTCGTTCCAAATGTCTTCATTGTTTGTTGTGTATTTTTTAAATAGAGTTACAACCTTGCAAGTACATGAATTCTCTCACTAATGACATGACTATAATACACTTTCTTTGGTTATTGCACACTAACTGCAATGTGCAACTCAGAAGCTTTTAAATCAGAAATATCTTAGCGTATATCCTGCTACATGTCAGTGAATGACATTAAGAAGTATACAATCCTAATACTTCACTGTGACAATTGCTTGGCACACATATACAAAGGGAACATCTGTTCAAGATATGAAAATTAATTCTTTTAGGTATGTGTTTACAGAAAAGGTTGGGGAATGAAAGGTCACACAGACTGTTATGTAAAATGTTATCTGCATTATGTGTTAGCTAGTTAAAAAAAAGCATTTGATTGGGAATTCCATTAAATATTTCTATTAACTGTAAACCTTCCAGTTTAAGATAATCCTTTGCATTTCTAATTTGCATTGAATTAAATAAGAAAAACTTAAATATTTCTAAATTACATTTGCAAGACTAGACATACCAAAAAATAATATTACTATATAATATAATGTATTTTATTATATGTTTATTACGTATTATACATTATTGAATATCATAAAAGGACAAAAATTAAGAGAAAAAATGTATTTAATTATCCTGTCCCATAACAGAGGAAAGTTCCGAAGGTCTCCTTGTAGAGGAATTCCTCTAGGTTTCATTCTTCTACACGTTCCCATGAGACTGATGCAAGGCAAAAGGGAGTAAAAAGGATCAAACTTCATTTTAAGAGCCCAAGGAGATAATCAGCTGGAAACTTTGTGTTCTAGTGTTAGAATTCACAATCCACAGGGAGACATGAGAGTGTGATAGTTTCAGTAATCTTACTGTGTTATTTTTTACATTTCCAGGTTCCTAGTTTATTGGTCCATCTACGCATAAGCATCATGTAGAATTCACTTCCCTAAGGGAACTCATCCTTTCCAAATTTAGTAAGTTACTTGCTTTTTCAAATGTAGTGTGTTTGCTTTTTTTATTCAAAATATATAACAGCAAAAGAAATTGTCCTACTATGTCCTTCCCACATTCAGAAGTGATAGATATTAGCAGCCCATTAAAACAAGTGAGTTTTATAGACATAAGCATTTTTAATCTATATTATGCTTACAAATAGTGGCAAGTCATGCAAAAAATAATTCTTGTTTTTATGAGGTCTGTGCTTTCTGCTTTTTCCTCTCTTTTCAAACACAGAATTATTTCAAGAAATGTCAGAGGACTTTTTTAAAGACATGTGCCCTGCTTTTTATGATACCCTTCACTGACTGCTCTGATGAGTTCATAATGAACTTGTTTAGACACGGGGGACAACATGGTAAAATAGTGTCATTTATTATCATTATGAACTATTATTTCTGAGATAAGAAAAAAAATGTGAATTATTAGAATAGTGCTAAAAACTTCTAATTTATAAGGAGAAAAAAAAACAAGAAACAAACAAAAAAGAAAACAAACTTACAAGGCAGGGAAGAATTAAAATATCAAAATCTCCGAATACTTCACTTTTCCTTCATAAACTAAGAAGAGCAAGAGAATGATTGCTACAGCAATATTGGCACTTCATTCTGTCTATATTGTTATCACAGAAGCAAGTACAGGAGTAAGGACACTGATAACGGCAACACTCATGTGAGAAGTGAACGTATGGCAGGGGCAGTATGTGTCATATATCAGTTTTTCTTTGCCTCTTTTTGTACTTAAGAGAATGAGGTAACAAGTTTTTCTCATTTATATTACACCAACATATTACTGTCCTCCCACTCCTCAAAATTTTCAGCAGTCTTTTTTCAACTGCTGCTGTATACAAGCGTACTGCAAAAAGGAGAGGATAAAATGATCAAACTTGCTAAGCTATTCTAATTTTTGTAGTCTTTTGCATAGATTGTGAGACCAATACTTCAGGAGAATAGGAATTGTATTGATGATGAGCAGAAAGGCAGCAGCAAAGAAGCAAATTCTTAAGATCCCCTGTTACCCTTTTCTACTTTTTTCTCATGTGTGATGACTTGGCAGGATTACTCAACTTCTCCACAGGCTTGAGGAACTGACATGATATAGTTCCCTTGACAGAGTTTATCACCTTGTGGTTTCTTTGGATAGCATAGCTAAGTTGTGGATCACCCTTAAGTGCTTATATGACTAAACTCCAGAGACCATTCCATTCTTTTGCCCAGAATGCCTGATTTAGCAAGGCCTAAACCCAGTGGTGCTAGTAGTGATGTTTAAAGTTAGACAAGTTTGATTGTCTTCCTGAGTTGAGCCCGAAGATGTAGTGTTAGCAAGAGGAATCCTAGTCAGGGGAAAGAAACAGAAACAACTCCTAGGATCCTTCTATGAATATCACATCTCAAAATATCCTCTTCAAATCAATTTTTTGGAATTATTCTAGTTCACATAAATAATTTAATCAGTGGATTATTTTTTTAAGTAATACCATATATATAAAAAATATATATACAAGCTTCTTTCAAATAAAATAAGTCTTTTCTACTAAAGATCATGAGTATCTGTTGGAAAATGGCTAGTAAATTCAGTTTCTTATCTGTGTACACCAGTTGAATTAAAATATAAGGAAACATAATCTCACTACAGTAGCAGTTGCAAGAGCCCTTACTATACTGCAAATGAGGATGCTTGGAAGTGTTTGTTGTGATATTGTTTCTAAAGTTTTAACCTTTATATCTGTAGTTTATATCATGATATGTTTCAATGAACTGCAGAATTCGTTTTGGAAAAGTGGATGTGAATGAATCAAGTTACACTGATAGTCATCATCAAGTCAAATAAGATGTCACAAACAACCTCAATGGCAGCTTGAGCTCTAACAAAGGAAGAAATAGAACAAAACGAATTTAATTGATTTAATAGAATTTTTCATATACAGTATGCATTTTTAAAGAATCTGGTAATGTTTGGCTATATAGGTAAATATTTGAAAAATAGTCTACGCTCTTTCAGGGCAATTTTCTGGGTTTGCATGCTTGGTAGTAGAACTTTACGCTGTAAAATAAGTTGAATTTGTCCTGAGTGATGATCCTTTGTCTATTCTAACTCACAGTCATTGGTCAGGACCTCTTTGGGCTACTGCTATGAGGTCCATACCACATTGGTAACAAGCAGTTCTACCAGAGTAACAGCATCAAGGATTGAGCTCTTACTCCCAGAAAAGTCTTCTAGAACTGTTTAATTTTTTTTTTGTATAAACGTAGTTTATATGTCTCTATAAGATTAGCATGTCCCTATGTCAAAAGTGAACAATGATGTATTTACGTGTGGCTGTGCTATCTTAAGAACTAAAGCAGAATGTCAATGTTCAGAAAGCATCCGCAAACATAATATCACAGGATGTTAGGATCATTTAGGTTGGAAAAGACCTTTAAGATCAAGCCCAACTGTAAACCTAACACTGTCGAGTCCACCACTAAACCATGGCCCGAAGTCCCACATCTACACATCTTTCAAATACCTCCATGGATGGTGACACAACCACTTCCCTGGGCAGCCTGTTCCAATGTTTGACAACCCTTTCAGTAAAAAAATTGTTCCTAATATTCAATCTAAACCAACCTGGTGCAAATTGAGGCCATTGTTTCTTGTGCTATTGCTTGTTACTTGGGAGAAGAGATGTCCTTTCAGGTAGCTGTAGAGAGCAATAGAGTCTCCCCTGAGCTGCCTTTTCTCCAGACTAAGCAACCCAGTTCCCTCAGCTGCTCCTCACAAAGCTTGTGCTCTAGACCCTTCACCAGCTTCATTGCCCTTCTTTGGACATGCTCCAGCACCTCAACGTCTTTCTTTTAGTGAGGAGCCCAAAACTGAACACAGTATGTGAGGTGCGGCCTCACCAGTGCCAAATACAGGGGGAAGATCACTTCTCTAGTCTGCTGGCCACAGGATTTCTGGTACAAGGATGCTGTTGGCCTTCTTGGCCACCTGGGCACACTGCCAGCTTGTACCCAGCCAGCTATCAACCAGTCAGCCAGCTGTCAACCAAAACATATTAAACAGCATTTAGGCCACATCTTAAAGTGACATAATTATTAACCAGTAAATATCTCTAGTGCTAGTTCCTGAAGTAAAATAAGCATCAGTGTGCCAATCCTAGTAATTTTTGATTTCTAGCCTTGATCAGACAACTCTTTTCAAGGACAGGTCTTGACAAAATATATTTTCAGAACAAGCATCATTGAAAATGTTTTCTAGTTACTGCAGTTTCCGTTTTTTGTTTGCAGTGACTTTCTCTTTGATGTGCATTTTTCCTACTTGTAAATTTTTTTCAATACTTTGTTGGTGTGATCTTTGCTTTATTGCTGCTGTCGAGGACCATTATTTTCTCCTGCATAGGTACTGATCCTTCTTTTATTTTAAGTATCCTGTTTTCAGAAGAAATAAGCTTAAAAGGATTTTAGAGCCCTCAGCAAAACCAACACTCACCAGCTAACAAGATGAATACTTTTCTGCCTACCCATTTCTGAACAACAAAATTTCTGCATTTTCCTGGCTCATACAAAGAAGTAAAGAAGTAAAGAAGAACAAAATCCTTAGAGCTTCCTTCCTCCCTACATTAAATACACAAATGGGACAGAGGAAAATACATTATTATTATTTCATACATAGAGAAATGAAGCAAGAAGGGGTTAAGTAATTTGATTCAGATAGATTATGAATATGATTATGAGAGAGATGGGAAGTGAAATCTTTGAGTACTCCTGGTTTTGTTTGTTTTTGTTTCATTCCCTTTTTGTGTCAAAGGAAAATCCTATCCTATTTTCATATGTATTCCCCTTCTGCTTCTTTATAGTGTTAAGATCTTAGGATATGGATGATTTAAAACTTCCAGACTGCTTTGCACAGCATAGCTCTGGTCTAGCACCATCTTCTAGAAGCACATTTCTAGATGGCATAGAATAAATCGTAAATAACTAAATCACAATACAAATTTAATACAGAGCCTAAATAAAGTAATAAATTGCTGCCCAACCAGCTTCTGTAAAGCTGCAAACCTTCCCACTGTGACAAATCTTCAGAATCTAAAAAAAGAAAAAAGGTGGTGTTTCTTAGAGAGTTGTGAAATCCTTCTGATGATGATGTGTATTCAACATTCATTAAAAAAGTAGGCCAAACTACATCATAAATTTTTCAAGGAGACAATGGAAACATGGAATTTATGATGACTGACTCTTGCTGAAGGTTGATCCTGTAGATCTGTATTTGTCATTTCAATTTCACAAAGCCGTTTTTCAGTTTTTCATGGCTGGCTGAAGGGTTAGAGTGCCAGTGGAAACACCACATTGAAATAGCATATGTCAGAAATATTGCACAAGGAACTGGGAGCTGCTTTAACAGACCTCATGAAATAGTGCTTCTTATAACAAACATAGGGGTGAGAGTATTTCTTATTTGTCTTTTAAGTCATTTCAAACTTTTTTTGAACTGGGACCATAGGGTTAGTCTGTGAGGGAATAACATGAATGTTAAAGAACCTGCCAACTACACTGATCTGTCATGAATGTGATTTTGGAATCCTGCTGACTACGCCAATTTGTCACAAATGAGTGAATATGGATCCTACACAACTATGAGGTAGCAGCAATTTAAGATTTATTAACACTATTACAGTAAATCACAAGATTAAATTATATGATTTTAACAATATTTAATCATCTGCCAATTATCAGAATAATTTAATAAAATTTGCTACAATCAACACAGTGACTTAGTTAAAAATTCAAAGATGACAAAGTTGACATGAGAATTACAACAGAGTTTCCAAAATCAAACCACACAAACACAAACATGTGACTTAGGACAAAGTTTCCTAAATCACATCGCACACACAACAAACACGCACAGAAACATAGATACAGAGGTTAACCTATAATCAAGATTTTCTCTCCTTGCAATTTGTAGTAAATTATTGGTACCAAATGATCTTTGAAACCTCACAAAATCTAATTGTAGTGAATTACTCGCTATTCTCCTTTGTCAGCATTTGTCAGCAGGCAGTCTTTGAACACTGCTTCTTCATCAGCATCTGTCAGCGGACAATCTTTGAAATCCTCATGAAATCTACCCTGAGACATGTTCCAGCTCAGGGGGATATACTGGGTCACACCCTGCTGTGATCCCAGGAAGCTCAAAGGGTCTCACTTAGGTACGCTGTTTATAGGATTGCACGGCAATTGACTTTTGTCAGTGTTTTTCCATTTTGACCACAATTCTTGTCAAGTAATTCTGGTACCTTCCAGAGCAGACTATGATCCAGGCAGTAGGAGTTCTCAGGTATGGTTCCCAGGCAGAAGGAGTTTCAGGTATGGTTGGGGAGTGTCTATTGTCCCAAGTCACTGTACTTGTAACTTAGACAAGAAAGTACCAGATTGTCCTGACTCATTGTGCTTGTAACCAAGATAAGAAAGTGCCAGACCGTCCCAGCTCATTGCACTTGTAACCAAGACAAGAACACAATGTTGGCTGGTCCTGACATCACAGCATGGCCCAGGGGGTCTGCACCACCACAGGGAATTTCAGTTTCTGTCAGCCCATGTGTCATGGTTTGGGCCGGACTGGCCACTCAGGCAGAATGACAGATGGTCTCCCCCACCTCTCTCTGAGGAGACACAGAGATTTTATTATTTAAAGGCAGTGAGTTACTTGCATTGGTTTTTCCTAAACAATAAATAAACTGGCTATTTCAAAGGTTCTTGAATAGTATAAAAGCATTGAATCACTCGTTTAGCTCTTCCACTGAAAAATATTTGATTCTTGTCCTCTGTTGAATTTATCTAAAGAAGGGTTATTAATTTTCTTTTCAGTTACGCTTTGCCCACAGAATATTCTCCAGTGCTTTTCTGGTTTGAGCTATGCTTGAAGGTTTTGCTAGCATAAGTGTGTCAAACAAGAGTGCAAAAAATCATTTCCCTGTCAAGTGCATCTTTGCTAGAAAATAACAATGTGAGTAAAGAATGTGACAGGAAAAAGGGTGAATTTTTAATAGGTAACTGATTTTATGCAGGGAACCGGTGTGAGCTATACTAGCAAATATATCCCTTTGATGATCAGGTCTGTTGTTATGGCAGCTAACAATCACTCTCTAATAAAAGTAGCGTCTTGTTTCTACACTTGTTAGGTCTCCTAACCAGTTGCTTACATCTTTCTTGGGTTTTTGGGGGCTTTTTTTTGTAGTATTAAATTCATCTTGGTATTTGTTTTTCTTTCAGTGTAAAGTGAGAGGATTGTGTTTACAAGAAAAAGTAGGCATTTGTGAAGGATGTTTTCGGATTTCCTGGCCAGTTCCATATACCTTTTCTGGTATCAGCTGTAGATTTGGTTTGTTACACTCTGGATGCCTGGAAAAATGAGGTATGGATCTCTGGCAGTCCCCCTGGGCCTGAAGCATCTTGCCAAACAGGTGTCAAATCAGTAATGATGGAAACGATACTCAGACAAAAGTAAGCAGTATGACATGGGAGGCCATATTCAAGTTCAAAAACAGGCACTGGAGGTAACAGGAAGTGTGTGCACACTCCGTGAGACCAGGATGACTTTCTGACTCAGGGACTGAGATACCTGAAATGGAAAAAAACCTCTTCCTTCACAGAAGTGATATGAAGCCAAAGTACAAGTGTGTTGGTGTTGAGATGTGGTAGATGTGGTTGAGATGTGGTAAGATGTTGAGGTACTGTTGTAGAGTCCACACATATTTTCAAAGTCCTGAATGAAGGACAGACTAAATTAAGGCAGCAGGGTGAGGTATCAGTAGTGTTGATACTAGTAATTAAAGCATATATACACAGCACCCAAATGGAGGAAAGTTCTCTATTGATGGAACCTGGAAATGGCTCCTATTGCAGCCATCATGGATTATTGGATCCCTTTTTTCTTAAAAAGAGTCTAATAAAGTCAGAGATTTATACAGTGCTAGTATCTCGGTTTATATGTATTCTGTTGAATGAAAATTTCATTTAATTTTGCTTACGGTGAGAGATCAATATTTGCTTGGTACTGCATTGGAAAATGTGGTTCTCCATACATGTTAAGTAAAGCGTTATCACTGTTGAACAGTGCTACAGGCAAGCAAATATTTCTTTTTTTTTTTTCTTGTAAGAGAAATCTGATTTAGAGTTTGTTCAGTACAGATTTGGTAAAGATCTTGATTTTGAGAAAAAGCAGACTGGTACTACAATGAGAGAAACTGAGAAACTGAAATTAAAGTACCATAAAGTACTCTTTTGCAGAAGTAGTATGAAGACCTCTAATACTTCTCGGCATCTAAAACATCTTTCATTGTGGACCATTGTGAATAAAATCTGTATAATCTTTTTATACAAATATTACATATTGTAACAGCAACCAAAAGCATTATTCCTATTAAAAAAAAATCATTACTCGACGAAAAAGGGCATTAGATTGAAGCTCCATGTTAAATGGAAAATAAGCAGGAGAGCTTAAGCAAAAATCTTAGTTCCCTAACAGAAACAGAGCAAGATGCCAAACCTGTAAGTGTCTGGACCCTCAAGGAGAATCTAGAACCTCTTATAACTTTTCTAGTATTTGCACAGTGTTAGGACAAGTGATGTCCACTAATTTTTAACATACCCAATGAGACTCAAGTCTCTCTTATGCCTTGGGCATAAGAATGGCTAATTTCTGGCTTCAAATTTTTCTTAACATCAACTGTTTCCTCCTTGCCAGCAAGCAGGAAAGTATGGTCTGCAGGTCTTTCCACTTTCCTTGCTGTAACCTGGTCACACAGTGACTCAAGTTAAGATTATAGGGCACCTACTCAGTCCATGAGGCAATCAATCCTAATGAGTGTCATGGTGGTTCTATGCTTCTATAGCACAAGCCTTTCCCAGAGAGCATACGTGAATGAGAAAAACATAAGTATTTGCACAGCTGTAATTTATTAACTGCTGTATCTGTTGTTCCTCTCGTTACCTAAGATCAACTAATGAATATATGAAATTAAAAAGCAATACACACGTGTATTATGCCTTTACCCTCTGAGTGCTAGGAAGCCTCAGTATGTTCATACATATTTTTGCAAAGACCTTGTAGATTCCTAGATGTCCTAGATTCCTAGATGTCCTAGATTTCATAATGCCATGGTATAAGCATTACTGTAGGAATTTTTTTATTTTTTATTTTTTATTTAAGAATTTTATTTAAACACATTAATAGTGATTCTATCAAATAAAGCTGAAGAAAACAAAACAAAACAAATTTTAAAAAGCTCTTCTTCTACTTATTAGAGGGAAAAAATGGTAAGCTGTGTTTGGTTGTTTTTTTTTTTAATGAGAGAGAGTTAAAAGAAAGCTTCATTTTTTGTTCTTTTGTGTTATTTCTTACTCATTTAAATTCTCATTATGCTTTCCAGCAAGGATCAAGAGCTGAAGATAGAGAAGCATATTCGAATCTTAAAATTAGTGTTGTTGTTTCTTCTCTCAGGAAATGTACATATTTCACTACACTATTACCTTGCATGTAGGTATGTATGACTTCCCTCATCCATAAAATATTGTAATCTGTCGGTCTACCTTGTGCAGTTTTTGGCAGAAAGAGTCGAGTATTATATTCTTGCTAAAATAGATGGCAAGACAGAAGACAGAAAATGAGGTACTGTCTTATTGAAGAAGACCACTGTATTAGACACCAAAGAGCCCATGTAAAAGAATTAGGTTTTATCATCCTAAAGAACATCCTAAAGAATAAACTTCACTCAGAGGTTACATCTGCTGTGGGTGCTGAGAGATCTAATCATAAAACATAAAGCCAGAGGAAATTCAAACTTTGTGCATTGTAATATGAAAGAACCACTTGTATTATAGCTGAAACAAGAATATTTTTTACTTAAAAAAATTCTTTTTGATAAAAAATCCAAAATCAAAACACTCTTTAAATTTGTCAAAAAGAAATCCTACTAAACAAATATATGCTAAAGTTAGAATTTTACCATTATAAATTAAAAAGAGCCTAACCAAATTACACACTTTTCTTAATTTTACTCTTCCGAACTATTTTCTTTGTTAGTTTGAAAAATTTTATTTTTTTTAATAACTTATGTTCTTTATTCTCTGTATTGATTGCTTAAGGAAATCTTGTGCTAAGGAATATACATAGTCAAAATAAAATTACTAAAAAATACCTCCACAAAGATTAGTGTGAGTGATCCTAAGAACAGAGACTAGAACTGTTTCATAGAGGTTTCCACACTGGTTGAAATGAATACTAAACATGTCAGTAACTACAACTTTGAGTCTTGATCCTGAGTTTTACTTTTGAAATCCTATACACACACTAAAGTCCTGAAATAATTGCTTTTCACTGTTTATTCATGTTGCTTTGTTCTCATTTGTCTGGTTTTATAGGAATTAATATACCATACTGAAAAAATCAGTAAATGGATTTGATATATTTTTTTAAAAATAGCATTCACATTAAGTGTATTTCACCCTGCACATCTGACGCTCAAGGAGAAATCCAAGTATATGGTATGTATCTGATCATTTGCATCTTTAAATTCTGAACCTTTACAGTGAGCCGTGGTTATTACATATAAATTTCATATTACTTTGAAAAATCACTTCCCCACGTAAGCCATTTATACCAGTGAATGGAATTCTACTTTCTTTGTTTTTCTGAAGAGACTATTTTGGTTTCTTTAGAAAGAGAAGAATGAGACAAAATATTTGAAGCATTAATTAACTGAGACAGAAAGGCTAACTGGAGGTAGAAGACTGTCTCAGATGAAAGTACAGTATTTTGATTTGCTTTTTACTAGTTTCTGAGGAGAGATTTTTACATTACCAACAGAAGAAAACATTCCATCTTCTTTTCTTTACTGTTAATTTCACCATTTCTAAATGCAATGAGAGTCTCTGCATATGTTGTTGGGGAATTTTTATTGTACCCCTTGAGGCAAATTAAACACACATTTGTGTTTAAATACAAAAAAAATCAAAAAAAAACCCAAAAAAGAACAATGCGTCGAACAGAGTACTACCACCATAAGTGGTTCAACAGAGAGACTGCAGAAATGCATCAGAAGCCCATAGCTCAGATAGAATTGCACCAGCACCAATACTGTGAGTATGGGGTGCCTCAGCCCGGCCTTGGGTCCATCCCCCAGCCCAGCTTTGTTGGCTAAAAGTTGTCCCTGAGTGCGCATATTCCAGAATGACTACAAGACAAAGCTGAAGCTGTTTCTTATCTCATCACCAGGGGGCACTTCACTCAGTTACCATCTTTGTGTCCCTGAAATTGCTGCTTCCAACCAGTTTAACCCCTTCTGCAGTTGGGCCTTATTGTCCTTCATGCCAGATCATTCCCTGGTCACAAATTACCACTGTTGAGCAGTTACAATTTGAGTATCCCTTTCAACATAAACGTCCAAAGAAAAGTAAAAAGAAAAAAAAAGTAAAAAAACCCTCATATTTTTTACTAAAGGAACTTAACATCTTCTTCTGCAATTAAACTTTTTCTTGTTTCCTTTCTCAATAAGATAAATTTACATTGAGTCTGTTAATAAATAACTATAACTTACAGATAAGCTAACTTAGTGATATTAATTTTGTAAACATGTACACGGTTTTAAATTCACAACAAACTTCTGTTACCTATTATGCAGCATCCATTTTCTTTCTATACCCTAATCAATATTCTAAAACAGGAAAGCCAAAAATGTGATGTTTCCATAAAATTCTGCCTTCTTTATTTACATACTTTCCCTTGACTTACTCATAAATCATCGGACATTACTTACAAAGGGAAAGAAAACTTTTTCAAACTATTCACAACTTTTCCATCTTAAAATCCTATGACTGAAAAAACAGAACAAAACAAACAAAAAACCCCAAACCATGCCAGTCATGCATCAGTACAAATCTCAATGAAACCTTGAAGAATGGAAGCCAAACAGAAGAGCTGGGATACAATCATGGAACACGGGGAAATGAATAAAAAAATACTGTGACTTTGTCTTTCCAGCACAGAGAATTTGAAATACAGTAAGTGAAAGTTACCTAAAGATCTAAAAAAAATCCATAAGAAAAAATGACTATATTGAATTCAAGTCCATTAATTTTATCATTGTGTGATCCAATCCCACTTAAAGTCAATGAAATGACTCCTATTGACTTTGAAGTATTTTCAATCAAGCCTAAAGCATAATACCTGTAAGTCTTGTTAATATAGAAATGCATGATTTAACAAAGTTGAAACGTTATCCCTTTATCAAGAAACCTAAAAATTATGAATGCATTTTAGATACTTCAGGATATGTCTAAACCAAAACGTATAGCAGCGGCTCTGCACAACAATACTTTAAGGTATATTGAAAGCTACCATACAAAATTCACCAGCTAATGTAGATCACTTGTGAGATGCTTCTCAGAATGGCATTTCACACAAATCCTTGCTGGAAAACAAATTATTTTGGATTGAATGAAAGATCTTGCAAAAATAGATTTTTGCTATGAAACTACAATGGTTAGGAAGCTATGAATAAGTTGTGGTTTAAAATTGCATAATTTTTTAGTATTCTATAATTTAATGAATTTTTTACATTATGTGATAAAATAGTAATGATGCACACTGTGACTTAATGGCATAGTATGATATAATGAGTCAATATATATATTTTTAAATACCAAAAAGCTGCTGCTGCACTGACATGTTTTTGGATCAAGATTTATCTGAAACACATAATATATTCAATATATCACAGTCTAACTCGTTCATTCCAATACTGTTGTTATATTATTCTGATATGTAGTTTTTAGTATCTTGTTACTTGCTGATCAATCATGCAAGTTCACAATATTTTTCTAAATATTTTTCTAAAGCCATTGCTTAAAATAGTTGAAAATGAAATATCAATGGTTAAAATATTTTCCTGTAATGACAGCTTTTGTAAATGCGATGGCACACAAAAAATAGCATCTTTCAGTTCTGTGTAAAAGTTTTTAATAGCTCTCATCTATCTTTTAATCATATTCTTCTTAGAAGAGAGAGAATTTTAGAAAATATATATTGTTTTTCAAAAGGTACGGTTGTTTTTTTGATATGAATTCTTTTTTTTTTAACATAGGCATACCTGAACAGAAATATTTTGCTTAACAATCAGCCTTTCCCCCCAAAAGACAAGAATTGCTGATTTCTGTATTAAACAGGAGTTTCTGTTCACTAGTAATGAGGGGAGCTCCTGAACAGAACTAGTAACCAGTGACTTTTAGACAACCTATTTTAATTTGATATTTAGTTCAAACAAATCTGACAATGTGTTTAAATGGAAATAGAATCATAGATTCATAGAATGGTTAGAGTTGGAAAGGACCTTAAAGATCATCTAATTCGACCCCCCCTCCTTTGGAAGGAACACCTTACACTAGACCAGGTTGCTCAAAGTCCCATCCAACCTGGCCTTGAACACTTCCAGGGATGAAACATCTATAACTTCTCTGGGCAACCTGGTCCACTGTCTCACCACCCTCACAGTAAAGAATTCCTTCCTAATATCTAATCTAAATCTACGCTTTTTCAGTTTAAAACCATTACAGAATCACAGAATCACAGAATAGTCAGGGTTG
>VZSZ01010986.1:41631-80119 GCA_013398815.1 Ibidorhyncha struthersii
CGTGGAGGAGATTAACCGCCAGTTCATCCAGTTCATGAAGGTGGCGGTGGAGGACCTCAGCGCGGTGGTGAACAGCATCACGGACGGGCTGCTGGCTGCCAACCCAGCCGTGCGCTACTACCCAGGGCAGGGCCTTGGGCTCATGTATTTCATACACCGCTACCTGCCCTATTTCGTCCGAGACTTGTTTTTGAAAGGATTCTTCATCAACCCCAAGCTGCCCCAAGCGCTACGGCGAGAGCACCACGACGACGCGAAGAAAGCCTGACCTCAGCCCGCATGCGGTCGTGGGGCAGGAGCGAGCCTTCTCCTGGGATCTCCAGGCACACCAGCCCCCGAGCGTGTGCGCAGCCGTCGGCATCGCCCTCCTGCACCGCGGGGGAACAATCAGCACTAGACATTAAACACCAAATTGCTTTCCAGAATCAGGCAGATCTATTTTCTATCATGCAAGAATCAACATTTTCTAGAGACCTTGTTTTTGTATTTTTTTCTAACCGTGCATCCTCCAAGGGGGGGCCTCTCCTGCCTGACTCAGTAGCTCTGCACCACATGCTGGGATGTACCTCAGGCGTTTCTCAGCTACCTGACATCTTCCTCACTGCAAGCATTTGTCTCCATCACCCCTTGGCTGGGTCAGGTCCGGGATCCTGTGGCCACTGCCACGCCAGCCCTGGCCTCCTTGCTGTTCGTTACACACTCCACGTGCTCCCGGCAAGCGCAGGGGCCGAGGCTGGGCTGCAGAGGTCTTCACAAGATGAACTACGTGATTGTCACTTTTTAAATAAATCCATTCTTGATATGCCACTGGGCTCTGGCGGTCTCCTTCCACGGTGCAGTGCGGCGATGCTTGGTCAGGGCAGAGCTGAGCTGGGTTGGCAGCCAGCGCCAAGCACCACGGCAGGAGCCTCGCGTGGGGCAGCAGGGGCCACACGCAGCCCCAGAAAAAGGAGTCAGCCTGCCAGGAGGAGCTGGCACCCACCCCAAAGGCTTCCTTTTGCTTTGCTCCCTCACTGAGGCAAGGACAGAAGCTGGGGAGGAGGGGGGGGGAACAGTCCCACATAGGAAGCCCAGGCACAGGGGGACAAGCTTAGGAAAGCCGTGGGCTGCGCCACGCAGCTCCCTAACCGCATGGCTCACTCCCCTACAGCTACGACTCCCGGGCACCCAACAGCTCAGCACCCACACAACAGGCACCGCACACAGTGTGGGCTGGAGCGAGTGCCCAGGGCCCTAAGGGGTGGCATGACCCCCTGCCTGCGGCAGAAGCAAGTGCCCCAAGTCACACAGGAGCCACACCAGGCTCCACCACTACAAACATCACATTGGCTGGGTGAGATGAGCCATGGGCAACGCAGGCTCCTCTTGGGGAGCCCAAGGAAGCAGGAGAGCACAGTGCAGGAGGCAGATATTTATTGGTGTAGAGAGGAGGGGATCACGGGTTCACAAACACTGCAGAGGTGACTACAACACAAGCCGGGAGGGAGCCGCTGCCCATCGATTCCACCAGCAAGGCTTCTCCGGTGCCACACCACCACAGGGCAACTCCCAGAACTTGAGCATAAGTAGGAGCTTGCCTGGACACAGCCATGCCCAGGGCTTGGCTCGCACCCCCTAACCACAGACAGGCAGGGCCAGGACAGGGCGTGGGACATTTCTGCCACCAGCCCCCCTCTGCACTCATCAGGGTGACCAAGCGAAGCCAGACCCGAGGGCTGCCCTGCCCAGCGGCCAGCTGTGGCCATACAGCTCCACAGCAGTGCCAGCCCGGACACCCTGCACAGGGGAGGGGGCTGTGCCAGCCTGGATGTCTGCCCCAGGGTGGGGTGCAGGGGTCCAGCACCACCCACAGAGCCAAAGGAGCCCCCACTCTTGCATGGCTGTGCCAGTAAGCTCCAAGCTGTGGGTCTTCACAGGAGGAAGGAGCTCGGCCAGGTTACGGAGCCCTTTCAAGCTGCAGGGCAGGAGGGAGGCTGATGAAAGCTGCTTCTGAGGCCACGGCGAGGCTACACTAGTGCAAATTCTGGCAGAGCGGGGAGAAGTGTGCTCCACAAGCGCTCTGGCTCTGCCTGGTGTTACCACAGGCTCCGTCCCAGTCCTGCCCAGCGCTGCTCAGTCTCTCCCAGGTCAGGGTTAGCTACAGGGGGATGCAGGGACTGCACGGCAGCATGGGCTACGCTACAAATTACACTCAAACTAACTCTCACAGGAACAACACTGACTAGGAGATGTGCAGAGCACTGAGGGAGAGGACCCCCGGCCATGGCAGGCCTGACGCGTTCCTCTGTGGCAGCGGGAACCCCATGGAGGCAGCAACCCCCCTGGCTGGTGCTTCCTCTACGAGCACAAGCGCATACAGCAGATTAGTACAGTAACAAGGGGACTCTAAGGTACACAACAGGTGTCCCTCCTGCTACACAGGGCCAAGCCTGTGCCACTGGTGCCTCCAACCCGCTCACAGCACACACAACTCAAACTTCAGCTTGTGAATAATTTAACTAGCAACTGTACATTTTCCTCTTCTGAGCCAGTTCCACAAATGGGACATCCCTGGAGTCTGGGCAAGGGATAACTCGGAGTTAGACAGGGTTCCCTCCGGACTCCAGGAGTGGGAGGGTCAGACAGGAGCAGAGCGGGGTTAGAATATGGGAATGTAGTTGTCGATCTTGGTCCTGTGCCGCTGGGCGATGCACTCTGCAATCCACACAATGTTGCGGCACTCCTGCTCCTTCAGCTTCACGAAGGCATAGAAGACTCCAAAGTGGAATTGGTTGAGGAAAGCCAGCTTGTTCAGCTTCACCTGGGGAAAGCCCAGAGGAGGACATGTCACTTGTCCACCTGAGATGGGAGGAGCTGGTCACGGCAAGCGTGGAGGAGCTTGGGAGGTCTCCTGACTTCCCCAGCAGGCTGGAGGGCTCAGCACAGGTATCCTGCTCTGCACCTCTCTAGGTCCTCGGGGCTGCTCTAACCTACAGCACATGGCTCAGGACAGACTCTGACATTTGAAAATCCTTCTTTCCCACATAATTACACTCTGGTTTTGCTGTCGATGGAACAAATATCCACCAGCAGCCCCAAACTTGCCTCCCACACTGCTCTAACCTGTCTGGGCAAGAACATGGACCGAGCACCATGCTGGGCCCCCATTCCCTCACTGAAGCATCCTTTTCCTTCCCCCAAACTCTGTTCATCCACAGCACTGCTGACAGGGCAGCAGACAAGCCTGCTGCTACCCTGAGCTTCGCAAATGGCACAGGTACGTACAGGCCGGGAAACATCTCGGGGCTCACTCACCTCATGCTCAAAGAACCTGTCCTCAAGGGTCTTGTCTCCAGGGTTGCTGCCAGCCCCTTCAAACAGCAGCTTGTACTCCTGCAGAAAGACATTACAAGAGGATATACCCAAACCCCAAAGTCTTCCAAGCTCAGCAGCATTCCTGGGCTCAAACAGACCCCTCAGTCACCATGGCAGGTCAGCAGAGGACACACAGAAGCCAAGTGTCTGCCCTGAGCACACATGAACATTGCCAACGGGATTCTGCTGAGGCTGCACTGCGTGCACACCAGCTGAAGGCAATCCTCAGAAAGGCAGAGAAAGCCTTTGTTTCATCTATGAGCTTGCCCAGCCAGAGATTCTACCCCTTCTCTGAAACATGCAGTTCTCAAAGCTGCATCATCACTTTGAGCCTGCACCAGGTACAGACCGGAGGGTCTGGGCCAGGCCCCTGTGCCCACAAACACTGGCACATGCCCTGGTTGCTTCAGCAAGGGGACACTGAACGCTCTGACTCCAAACAGGCCCCCAGCCATGCACAAGTGCAGCTTAAGGAACCCAGACACATCCAAGCATCTCCTCCCAGGTCAGTGTCTCCCCTGTGACCGAACCAGAGCTCAGAGCCACCCACTAGAGCTAGAGATGTGGCACCACGTCTTGCTGAAGACACATCTTCCCCCCCAACCAGCCAAACAGAGACTGTCATTGCTGCCACACTGATAACTCAAGGGTTTGGTGGCAAGGGCAGTCCCCACACCCTGGGTCTGGTCTCCCTATCACCCCTGCTACAGCAACCATGACTAACAAGCCAACGGCATCCCAGGCAAGCCAACTCCATCTTGGCCAAGCAGGGCACAGGACCAACAGTAGCAGCAGCAGATGGGCATCCCCCTCCCCGGGCTGTCAATCCACAAGCTCCCCCCGATCCCTGAGAAGCTCTGATCCAGAGCAGGTCCTCACACCCCTCAGCCCAAAGCACTCACAGGGTAGTAGTCAGCAACATTTTTGACTTGTTCGTAGTCATCTGCTCTGGCCAGCTGAGCCAGGCCCTCAGGGTAGAGCTTGCCACAGTGTGGGAACAGCTTTGCTCGGTCCTCCTTGGACAGCTCAGTACCAAATGAGTTAATGGTGATAATGAAGGCCCTCCGGTCAGCTTCGAACTGCGGGAGAAGAGCGGTTCACCTTGGGATGCAGCATCTTTGCCAGAGGCCAGCAGATACCGACGCTGCTCTGAACAGCGCCACATCAGAGGGCAGCAAGAGCAAGCTGCTGGGACGCATACAGCTGCCCACTGCTCAGCCAGGGCCAGCTACATGTGCGGGCTCCCAGCGTGCCCAGTAGCTGATGCCTGAGGAGCAGTCAGGTGAGGAAATCCCCACCCCAGGCACAAGTCAAATCACTGAGCGGGACCCTGCCCAGGTCAAGGAGCCTCTCTCACCCCTGAGCCCTCTGCATCCCACAGCTATAGCCTTGCCATGGAGATAGGCCGTGCACTGAACAGCTCTGGCTGTTCTGCCACTCGTCATCCATGTGAGAGGATGAAGATGTTGCTACGAAGGCAACAGATGTGTTAGCACCTGGCAAGATCAGGACTGGGGAACCAAACCTGCCCAAAGTCACGCACAGGCAGTGTTTTGCTAGGTCTCCCAGTGAGCAGGCAGAGCGTGCATGGGGATGCTGAAGAACATCTTGGATACCCTTAATGCTGGCAGGCAAGCTGGGCCTGAGCACAGAGCAACGAATATCACTGCAACACCATCCAGCTATGGGGGGTTCCAGACCTACCTCCAGGATTGGGCACATGGCATCTGCCGTGGTACCTCCCAGCACCTTGCAGAACTTGTAGAAAGACTCCAGGTAAGCCTGGAAGAGAGAGGGCAGATGAGCACTTGTCTACACAGATTCATCTACTGCCCCACAGGGCCATTTGGTAGGGGACAGACAGCAAGCAGGGATGCTACCAGACGCTTTATAACACAGCACAGGCATTGTCACCTCAAGTGAACTCGGATGCCAAGCCCCCACAAGGGACAGCGCTTCCCCAGGAGCTGGAGACATGAAGGGTTGTGGTTGGGTTCGTTCAAGCAACTGCATGAGCTTACTGCAGGCAAGATCCCCAGGCAGCAAGGGTAGAGTTTATTGTGCTCCTTTGACTCGTCTAACTCCAAAGCATTTACTGAAGTCTCACATGGTTTCCTGACCCCGCTCTGGCCTCCACAAACATGCCAAGCCACACAACTATAGCTGCAAGACCTACGCTCAGAAAGTACCGCTGTGTAAGCAGAGTCAAGAGATGAGACAGGACATCTGTGAAGGAAACTAGCCATCCTCTGTAATTCTCTTTTCACACTGCAGCCGCTTGGTCTCCATCCCAACCGGAGCACTGCAGAAAACATATAAGGCTAGGCACAGCTACGCTGCCTCCAGGAAACGTAATCCTCTGTCGAGATGCACCATAATCCAGCTGGAAGATGACTGTATCTCCCAGGGGGAGGCCCATGAAGGCAGCGCATGGCTAAAAGTGCTGTTCAGCAAAAAATTTTTCAGAAGAAGCCATCATGTGATAAAATACCTCCCTAGACAGAGAGTTGCAACCAGAATCAGTTAAAAGGGATGGAATAAAACAATGCTGAGACATCACAGATCTCTGCTTTGTCACAACAACTCCAGGACTGAAGATGGACCAAGAACGCACGTGTTGGACACACTCAGCCTCTCCACTAGGAAAGCACCTGGATTACTGTGCTCTGTAAATATTTGTTACCACACAGTGCAAGAGGACACTGCTGGGTGAGCACTACACATCAAAGAAACATCGGCTCCAGCACTTGCTGCTGCTCAAGTGGAGGAGAGCACAGAGCAGTCTGCAGAGTTACCACAGGAATAAGGACACAGATAACAGACTCTGCTTGAGGCTGACACGAGGGAACCCGGCTAAGACCTTCAGCCACTACCTCTGCCCTTCTCAGAGTTCATGCACAAACTTAAGGCTTTAGAAGCAAAAATAGGTGAACTCAAATATCCAGCACTGAAACACTCACCATGGAAACACAGACTAACACAGCCACAAGGGGTACCCTCCCCCTATGGACCCATACGCAGATGACAGCAATTTACAGAAACGCTCAGGTGACCTGAAAGCCTTAGCCCAGGAATGGTGGTGTCTTTGCATTTAATAATACTTAACGGCCTCTTACTTCCATGAACTCACTCATTTACCCTCTGCCTCCCGCTAGCCCCATTTGTCTGTCACCTCCAGCCCAAAGGGAGATGTGTGGCCCGTCCATCCATGTTCTTTTTCCAACAATATCTGTGGTTACCACCACAGCTCTGATTCACTCCTCTTCCAGGTGAGGAATCCCAACCATTTCTGTAGTTTCCCGTACAAAAGTCATTGTACCCAAATGTTAAAATGTCTCCTCCTTAGCAACTTCTCCTGTGTTGCTGATCATATTTGGAGATGAGAGAAGAGAGGAATGAGACAATGTTCAGGACAAACACACTACAGACGTATGCAGCAGCACAGTGGTATCAGCACAGTTCTTTCCTTTTCTACTCTTAGGAGCAGATTGCCTTGTAGATACACTTGCTTAGGTCAATCATAACCTAAGATTTCATTTAGTGGTAGAAAGGAATAAGGAGACCCTCACTGTACAAGCAGAGTTAGGATTACCTCCTTGCCTGTCCCACACATCACTCCACGTTGATTTGCCTGCTGTATTTTATCGTCCAGTCAAAGCTCCTTCAGCTGGTTCTTACAAGAAAGCTGCCAGCAAAGGCCAAGAGTCAGCCAGCTTCAGTTCAACATATTCATTAAAGATGTAGAAAAAAGGGAGTAAGCACTGAAGATAACAATGCCAGCACACCTCCACTGCAGGACTGCACTGCTGATTGCCCTCTACACTGAGAACTGACCGCTTACTTTTAACCTCTCCTTCCCATCTTAACCATATTTCCATTTGAGAACCTTCTCACTTGTCACTGCTAACAAGAAACCTTTGTAACCCCTTTCCTCCTATGAATCCTGTTCAAACCTTCTGTCTACATGCTCGCAGATTCCTTCAAAAAACCTCCAGTAGGTCTGGGAGGTGGCACTTCCCCTTCCCATGCCAACTCCTCTCGGATGCAGGCATCCATCCCAGGCACCCGCCTGCTGTGCTCCTCGGAGCAGCTCTGCGCAGACTTAAGATCTGATTTTATTTCCCTCATTTGCCTAGGAAGACTATTGGCATTGTATTATACATTTTCCAGTCCTTGGGGAGAGAGGTGGCTTCAAGTGAGAGTCTGTAAGCAGCAGTTACCTTTTCCACCCTTGATTTATTACTGATGGAGCCGCTATGCTCCCCGGGGGCTGCTCGTTAGCAAGAGCCAGTCCCAGCACAAGCCAAGACATACCAGGCATCGACGCTTCAATTTGGGCGTAGGAAAAGCAGAATGCAAAGCAGTATCACACCTCAAAAAGGAGACGGGAAAGGACGTGGCAGCTGGGACCCAAGGAGACAACATCCCCCCAAGCTTCTCCCCCCGTGCTTACTCTGCTCCCTGCTTTCCTCCACCTGTCCCATCTCAACACAGAGGTCGACACCCTGCAAGGCTGCGGGGATTTATGCGTACAGGCATACCTCCACCCGTTACAGCAAAAGACCAGTACATGCCAGAGGCCACACGCAGCTGGGCATGACTGCTGACACGCAGCTCCTTTTCCCCTCCCTTTGCCGTCTTCCCTTCACGCCTGACCTGTTCTCTGCCTCTCCAAACGGACCACAGCTTCCTTGGGAAGCAGAGGTCACGCAGGCTCCGGGCTGGCTGCGACCAGCCAAAACAAGGTTGGTAGATACAATCTGCATCCCACCCTTCATCCAGAGAGTCGAGATGGAGCGATAGCCGCTGCCTGCACATAAACACATGCTTTGACACTGCCAGCTAAAACCAGAAAAGGCCTGCAGAGGAGACAACAGCTCCCTGTGCAGGCTCGGGACAAGGAGAACCTTAGCCCCTCCACATCCATCCCTGTGCCTACAGGACTCCTCCACCCCGCTGCCTTTTATGCTGCTCAACCAAGAGCATCTAACCCCAACCACAGCCACTGAAAGCTTGAGCAGACTGTTGGAGGCTCTTATGAAAGAGCTCAAGACAGAGAGCCAAGCCCATGGAAGCCCTTCAACCAAGTTTAGGATCACACCACTTTAGCATTCAAAAATGCAGTTAACGACACATTTAAACTTGTGTGGTTAAGAAGCAGCCTTCTCCCGCCTGCCTGAGGTCCGAGGACATTTATTCTAATGCAGGACCTCTGCAGAATCTCTTACACAAACCCCTGACAGCTCCAAAAAACAAAACCACTCTGCCCAGCTCTGGTGCCCTGTGCCTGCAGAGCTGGCTGACTGGATGTCAGGCTCCAGCAAGAGTACTATCTTCACTTTCTAGTGGATATAAGTAGTTCTTGGTCACGTTCACTCTATTCCAGGGAACAAAATTGGAAGAAAGCAAAAAAGATATCTACTGAGAGGAAAATACCCTCTCCTTTTGTGTTGAAGAAAGCCAGCCCAGGTTGGAGCTCCCGACTCAAGACAGAGCTATAGTTGTGCTAGGAATAAATAGGGAAGTTAACATCTCTTTCCCAGAGACTTGTTTACCTTATACAGTGTGTTTCGAATGATTTCGATGTTCATTTCATCCAGGTCCTGTTCATATATGCAGTCTTGGAAGAAAGCAGCTGAAACAGAGCCACAGAGTTAGCACTGCCCGAACCAGACCCATGCCCAGCACTTTCCAGATTCCTCAACAATACCACGCAGAAGCACACCCTATGTTGAGCTTGTCCCTCCTAGGCCTGGTCCTTATCTTCAGCAGCCACCAAATTGCCATGACTCAAAACCTCGGGCTCCACCACGGTCCCCCAGGCCACAGTCATTTTTGGGGCGGTCGCACCAGCCTATTCTCAAGAGAAATTCTCAGCTCTAGCCCCTGGCATCAGTGCCAGAGCAGCCTCTATTTAAAAGTAAGCACAACCCAAACTGTTCCCAGATGCAGGCACTCCGAGGTGACAAGACAGCTTCCGAATTGCCTGCTATGCATAGTAGCACCACTAAAGCATCTGCAAGACAGGAGCTAGTGAGTCCTGAGAAAGCCGGTATTTCTCCAGATGGTGTTGCCCTCCTTCTCCAACATCTTAGATGGATTAAGGAGGCATGGGGATGCCACAGCTCCTACAGCCCATGACACTCCATGGTTGGAATCGGGAGCTGTTTCCCCTGGTCAGTCCCATTTTCCACTTCTTCCGAGGCCTTTTATTTCTCCAGCTGGAGGTAAGCAACAGAAAACAGGATGAACTAGTGATTTTTGGTAGGATGTCAGCCCTATGTACTTTGCCAGAATATCTCTGGGAGGGCGTTTGAGAAGTTGTTGCCACTGAAAGAACACAGACTTCAGACCTAACACAGGGTACTCAAGCTGCAGAGAAAGATGGGTCTTGTACATCTAGTGTAACGTAAGGCTGTTGTACCACTCACTTTTTAGCAACAGCACAATAAAACCCATTTGGACTTTTACGACTTCTTCAACTCTCACTCAGCAACCAACTTTGCTGAGTTTGCTACATAAAGAAATATTATCTTTCTCAGCTTATGCAGTCCAGCTGCAGGTAAAGGACGCTGCAATCATGCCGAGAACTTACCGGTGGCTCCGCTTTGTGCGACAAACCAGGTACTATGCAGGCTCACACCTCTGGCACACACCATTTTATAAAAGCACGAGCTCCCTGGCACGGAGAGGAGCCGCACTGTGGGTCTAGAGAGTCCTTGAACAGAGGTTAACCCCTGCAGAGGTTTCTTTGTGACAGCATCAGAGACCAATGCCACGTAGCTGGAGGAGCACTGCTCCCTACAGTTGGCAAAAATGAAATCAGAGTGTGCCAGGACTGGTTTTCATTGCAGGACTCACTGGCTAGCCTAGATAGCTAAGCAGTGGCTACTTCAGAGTAGCAGAGGAATGAGAACACAGCTATTTCAGTTCTTGGCCCTCCAATATCCCAAATTAGGCTAACGGCAAGTCTTATTTTGCCCTGCTAACCTAGGAAAGCCATTTGGGGTTAGGCATTCCTACCAAGCCACGTAGCTACTCAAGTACTTTTAGGAGATAGAGCTGCTGTTTCTTTGCGTGTGGTCACTGGAAGGAGTGCAAGTTAAACAACTGGAGCCTGCGTGCCTGCTTGTTTAGGCAACACAGCTACTCCCCATGTTCTCCTGCTGAAGAAATGCCACACTAGGTGGTACACAGCCTCAAGGGCACGGCCAGGGCAAAGGTCTGAAGAAGAACTCAGCCTAGCCAGGGCAGAAGCAGGCAAAGCTCACTTGTGTAGAAGTGCACAGTGGCAAGAGGCAAAGACAGCCTCGTCTCCAGAACCACCTCGCCAGTGTAACGGGGCATTTTCACTCCATACACAGCTGGAAGCTTTAAGGTCTCTGAGAGCTAATATCTTTGAAATACTCAGTTCTATCTTATTCCCAAAATGGGAAGGTTCCCACTTACTTGTGAGGAGGATTTTCTTCCCACGCATCATCCCTACAGCAGCCTCAACTCAGCTGCATGCAGAGCCTCGGTTCTCCTGCTGTGCTGTTGCCTTACCTTGCAACCCAGACCTCGAAACATGTTTTCCCTCCTTTGCTGGGCTCTAGCTGGCAAGTCGTTTTTCCATGACAACTACTTCACTCGCCCCATTATTACACAGAGCATTTGCAAAAGCACTTTCCGTTCCAAAAACAACTATTTCTATCAACGACAATATGATGATTTAGAGTGTTTTGTTCTTTCTAGCAACCCCAAAAGAATGATTAATCACTGACTCAGGCGTACTTCATTACTTTTTTGCCCACAGATGCTAACCTAGAAAGTCTCTTGTGACTAACTCTCATACTACTGCAAAAAGACATCCACGTTTTCTCCGGAACCACTTCCTACACCTTTTATCTTTGAAGAACATATCTGTCTGACTGTTCATAAGAAACTTAGTTTCAGTGTCACGGGCCTCCTGGTCAAGGCTTGTAGCCCTGAGACAGTATAACCCGGTGCAGGATCCCACTATACAAGGAGCTTAAAAAGTCTTTTGGAGATTTTGTGGTTTTTGTTTTGGTTTGGTTAGGGTCTTTTGGTATGTAAAGAGCTTTCCTTGATCGACAGTTTTATCAGGCTCAGAACAAGACTAAGCATGTGCAGATTGCTATAATTATCTACAAAAATTGCCTACAAGAAACTGTTCAATGGTCCAACTAAAAGTGTTGGAAATTAAGTTACTAATTCCAGCAGAGGACCTGATAGCCCTTCAGGTTGAGACAGGCAGAGACAGTTGGGGGTGTTCAGCCTGGAGAAGAGAAGGCTCCGGGGAGACCTTACTGCGTCCTTCCAGTTCCTAAAGGGGCTCCAGGAGAGCTGGGGAGGGACTTTTTACAAGGGCGCGTCATCACAGGATGAGGGGGAATGGCTTCAAACTGGAAGAAGGTAGATTTAGATTAGATATGAGGAAGAAATTTTTTACTTTGAGGGTGGTAAGGCACTGGCCCAGGTTGCCCAGAAAAGCTGTGGCAGCGCCATCCCTGGAGGTGTTCAAGGCCAGGTTGGACGGGGCTTGGAGCAACCTGGGCTGGGGGGAGGTGTCCCTGCCCAGGGCAGGGGGGTTGGAACTGGATGATATTCAAGGTCCCTTCCAACCTAAACCATTCTATGGTTCACTAAGGAAGAACACGTGCCATGTGTCCCACGACAATTATTAAAAAGATGACATTCTCTAAAACCTCTCAAATTTCATCCATCCTCCCTAGTTTTAGGCCACAATTCCCAGAAGAGCTGGTAAATGGACATATCTAGGAGACTGGATCTAATCACACCTGCACTGCCGTGACAGCTCAAGGCCTGGCTCACACAAACCAAATTCCCAGCAATCTGCACCACCAGTGTGCTGGTTTGGACATTGGTTGAGGCAGAGAGCTAGCTGGTCCTCCAAAGGAAAAAAACAGCAAAGGACATGCACAAACCTAAACTCAAGCCCAGCCACTGCAGGCAGCGTGGCCGCAGCTGTGCGTTACCCACCGCTTTGTCTTCCTGGAGCACAACTTAGACTTAGTGGGATCTAGTTAAACTGGAGGAGAAACGGACATCTGCTCCACACACAGCTGAGAGGTATTTTGAATGGCTCCACTCACCCAGGGGAGTGTCCACCAGGATCGCATTGTAGAGCTCCGCAGGCGTCTGAGCAATGTTCACAGCTTCCATCTGCTCAAAACTTCCCAGGGGATGACATTTGGGCACCAGTTCAGAGATTGAACGTTGGTGCAGGGTCCCAGTGATCAGCAGAATGACATTGTCGATCATGTAGCTGTACCTGGAGGGAATGCAAGAGGAAGCCTGTCACAATACAAACGCCAGCATCTGGCACCACACGGGCACACATCTTCAGTCCTTGTAAACATCTCCAGCAAGACGCACCCTTCCCACAAAGAACCAGTCACTTCCTTAGTATCTCCTTATCATGCCAGCTTGGGAAAAGGGAGCCAAGCATAGTCTCAGGTTGTCATTTATGTTACAGCTCAACCGCGCCACGTGGGCATCTCCCACCTACCGTTGAAGAGTATTAGGTTGGAAGGGACTTCTGGCAGCCTCCAGCTCAACGTCCTGCTCCAAGCACGGCCAGTTCAGGGCTTTGTCCAGCTGAACTCTGAACTATTTGCAAGGACGTATATCTCACAACATCCCTGGGGCTCTGCTCCAGGGTCTGACCACGCTCCCTCATGGTCATTTGTCTACTGTCTCTCATCCTAACCCAACACACCTCCGAGAGACACCTGGCTCCAGCTTCCACCCACCCTCCCACAAGGTAGCTAGGAACAGTTGTCTTTCCAGCACTCCCATTGCCATGCTCTGTAGAGAGCACGTGCAAAAGCGTGCGTGGTAGGAAACCAGCAGAGGGGAATCTGCAGATAGCCTGACCCGAGCTCAGCTTCATTGCCAGCCGCACTACTCCATCTTGCCAAAACAATGGAGAAAGGGTCACGTTTCTGCAGTTCCACTCCCTTCCAAAAACAACAGGGCTGGCATGACCTTCATTCACACCCTCACAAAACTACATACAAGCTTTTTCACACCTCTGCCACCAAAAGCTGCACGCTCTTTTGCGTTAGCCCATATTATGATGTCCCCAACCAAGTTCTCAGCTTATGTTCCCACAGGATTACCAAATTCAGTCTTTGGCACTGCAGTAACGGGACATTCAATCTGGAACCACAGCACTCAGCACAAGTTCCTCCAACACAAGCCCTCCATGGCCCTTTTCTCCAGTATGTCCACGTCTCTTGCACTGAGGAGCCCAGAACTGGGCACAGTGCTGTAGGTGAGGCCTCACCAGTGCTGAGTACAGTCCCAGTCCAGCAAGAGTAGGGAGACACAGCTAGCCTGAAGACCAGGAACACAAGAAAGCTTGGTGGCTGCCTTCAAGTAGAAAGTCCAAGCAAGGGATCAAGGCAACATGTAAATACAAGGAGCTGAGAGGAAAAGTGTCCCCAGCAAGACAAGCTCAGCACGAGCTGAGCCATAAACCAACCAAGCTGAGAACCTGAAAAACATCAGGCGAGATGAGGGTTTGTTTTGTTTTGTTTTGTTTTGTTTTTTCTCCAGTCAGCAGAAGATACCTTTGCAAGTGTTCCTCAGCAGCACAGGGAAGAGGCACAGATGATTTTACACTCCCTTACTCTCACTGCTAGAGCTCTAACTCTAAAAAGTTAGATGATGGAAAAGACCTGAAGAAGGTCCTCCTTGGCAGGAGCTGCTCCAAACCAAACGCTGTCCATGTCTGGAGTTGGAGCTCTGTTAAGGTTGAGGCTTCCCATGTGCACTTGGGTCCTGAAGAAAAGGAACTGAAGGCCAGCACACCGGAACTGGGGCAAGGGCAGGAACGGCAAGGATCTGCACACTTCTCATAGAATCATAGCTTGTCATGCATTAGGATGCTGCTGGTTTTTATATTACCGAGCTAACAAGGAGGACATAGTGCAGCCCTGTTTCCCTTTGAACCACATCAAAGGCAGGTAAGCAGAGCCAGTTAAAAGCAGACTTCAATAGTTTTTATTAGATGGGCTTACTGCCTCTCAAATATGCTCAAAGGGCACGTCACGTCCATGAATCCACACCTTAGTTCCTCAAACAGGTGCTGCTTCTTTCTCCATGCTACAGGGCTGGGTAACGCACATCCTGGCACCCGCTATTTTTGCAGATGCCTTTCTGTGTTTGCAGCCTGCCTTTCCAGGGACGTTCAATCTAGAACCACAGCAAACGGCACAAGCTTCATGTACTAGGAAACCTCCTTTTGCCCTTTAATCCGCAAGGTCATTATCCTCCCTTCTGTTTGTGCAACTCTCACCATGGAGATGATTGCAATCTCCAGGACAGCAAGAAGGGCCTGTTTATGAGAACTGAGGGTAAGTCCCGTGCAGTAAGCAGCTGGTTCCCGGTAAATACAAGCATCTGCACCCTCACACGGATGCATCTCCATGAGGTGTGCCAGACCAAGGACACAGCGGATCATTTCCCAGCTCCACCATCTGCCCACAAACATGCAAGTTTGCTTAGTGCAACACAGTGGCTTTCAGGAAAGACCAGACACAGGATTACTCTCACCAAAGCAAGGCAAGAACATACGACCAGACCAAATTTATTTCTTCAACTCAGCCTACGGTGAAGGAACAGGCAAGGAAATATGCTCATTGCACAGTGTGCTAGCACACGTCTTTCCTATTCCCAGCTTTCCACGGATCTTGCTCTCTACAAGATATTTGCAGCTTGCAAGGACCCTGGCCAAAGTCAACCATACAAGAGGAACTGAGGGAAGTGCCTGGAGCCCTTTCTGTTCGCAGGTCTTCAGACCAGCTTAGCTCCTGGCTTACTGCAGTCACACTGAGCTCACCCGTGATCAGCACGAAAGCCACAGCCAGGTTTTGGGAGAGCAGCCCCAGTCCGACCCTCTTCACATGTGAGAAGCTCCTGCTTTCAGACTGTGGAGTTACCACACGCAGGACAGAGGGGAAATTTCTTATTCAAATTTCCACTGTGACAGCATTTTAAACCCTTACAATAACAAGAGAGCTGCAGCAGGACAAAGGTCTTCTCGTGCCTGCTGAGGCCAGGCAGGCACCAGCACCACTACCTAATCCTTCCTGATAGTTCCCATTTCCTTCAAGCAAGCTCAGACCACGCTTATTCCCATTCAGTCCCTGCTTCATCCCAGTAAAAACAATCATGGCTTAGTCAATCATGACTACAAGGCAAATCCTTTAGTGCCAAGGCAGCTGGAAAAGTCTCTTTTCATCTGTGGAAGGGGCAACGCTCGCTTTCCTGTGCCAGGTCCCAACAAGAACACATCTGCCTCCATTGGCACAGCTGTACTAAGACCATAGCAGAGGTCCTGGCTATGCTGGCATTTCCTCCCAGGCTCAGAGGATTAGATCTATTACGGTGGCAGCAGTTTTCCTAGGAACCTCCAACTATTTGTTTAATAAAGCAGCTTTTGTCACCATCCTCCCCGTCTCCTACTAGGTTCTGACCAACTTCAAATGTTTCAGCTTTCACGGTTAATGCGTGCTCAGACCCCTCTAAGAGCATTTTAGCCTTCACTAGCTCTCAGTGCAGCTTCTAAGAGGACCAGATTACAGAACACATCAGAAAAAAGGATTAATTAGTCACTTACAACACCATGAAGTCTTACTGCAGCCCACTTGGCGTGGAAAGAGATTGGGATGTAGGATGGTCTGTTGGGAGACTGGAGATAGGTAGAAGGACCGACAAGCTCCTTGGTGAGGATGAGCCTCTGCCCTCGCTCACTGAGAACACTCAACGGGAGTTCAGAGGAGAAAGCACTGCACAGAGGCTCTACATAAGCTACAACCGACATGGGGTGGCAGGGCTTTAATTAAGTGGTAAAACGGCATCTGATCTCAAGCCCCCAACCTTGCCTCCACAAAGACTGTAGCAAAACTCTCTTGGGCAAGAATGTGTTTTACACTCTGGCTTTGAGCTGCCACCTGCCCACACAGGGAGATGGACACAAGAACAACATATGTTCAGCCAGTTTCACATGCGGAGTTACGCCCTGCCTCACTCTTCCTGTCACCCACTGAACTGAGGTGTGGTATATTCCAGAAATTCGCATTCACAGAAATACAATTTTAGTTGATACTGAGAAGCGTCAGTGATGTCGCACAGAAGAGCAGAATTTCTTATTAAAGAAAGGAAAGAGTCAGCAAGCATAGAAATATCACCCACAGCAGGGGAGAGATGTTGGCTTATGGCTTCCTCAAGTCCGAGACGACTGGGGCCAATATCTTTGCTCCTCCAGGTGACATCCAGTTCTGCACAATACACACTGGGCAACACTCACATAAAAAGAACAAAGCCAGGCTAGAATATGCCCGGAGACTCCAAAAAGGGTGCGTGTCAGGGGGAATGTTCCTTCCAGAGAATGGCCAGAGACCATTCCCACTGCTGGTTTGGGAAGGTACAGTCTCACACAGGCACAGCAGAGACCTTGTCGAGAAAGCAGAGGAGAGCCAGGCCCCAAAAGCTAAATTCTGGGATAGCTGTCTGTGGGTAACTATCAAGCAGAATCAAGGAGGCAGAAGGCACACGTGCAAAAGCCATGTACATCTTCCTCCTCTTCGAGTTGCTTAAGTACAGCCACAGATAAATGAGATACGCAAGAAAGACTGCAATGGTCTGCTGAGTATTGGGAAAGGCTTTTTTAGCAGGGGAGCACAGAAAATGCATGAAAGTTCATCACGTGGGCTGTTTACAACTTGGCCTGAAGGCACTCCGGCATGGCCCTACAAGGCAGCGACCCCAAGACAGCAAGGGCTTCTCCCTCCCCCACTTACTAATCTAATCTAATCAAATCATAAAGGGTCATTGTCCTACGGCAGATAGGTTGGTTTTTTTATTGCTTTCTGCTCCAGGATACTAAAGAAACCGTAAACAATACTGCAAGTGGTCACAAAGCATGACTAATGATGGAACATTGCATGACCTGCGTTTCACAGGGATCCTCCGAAAGCCTTGCCAAACTGTAGCTTAACAGCTGCTCTGCAAGGGGTCATGAGGACAGCAAATGCAGGGAGCAGCGCGCCGATGCAGAAGTGCATAGCAGGGAAGAAGCCGTCTGCGGCTTGGGGATTTTTGCTGGGATGGGTTAAGGTATTACATTGTTCAGGCAACTTCGGTGCTTTCCAAAACCAGCATCAGACTTTAATGCAGACTAACGCTAGCAAGGCAAAAGTCACTACGCGATTGCATTGGGCAGTTACTCAGATTACTGTAGAAGCATGAGTTTATTTTGGGATGAAAGAGGGAAGTCTCCAGCAGGATCAGAGCAGCACTCTGAACTCGGCATGAATTCTAGAGACAGCTTTAAATGATGATGAAGTTGTTTTGACTATAGTCACTTTAGCATCTAGTGCTTCCCTCTTGCAGCTCATCCAGTTCATGTATTCAGGGGGTGGACAGGGAAGTAATCCAAGGAAAAAGTTTCAGGTTGGTTGTACCACTGCTTCTGTGGGTTTGTGGATAAGTACACCAACCCATCTCTATATCCCACTGGGTTCGAGACCTGAGCAAGGATGCTGGTACACAGAGCCACTTGTCACACTTCTCTCAAGGTCCAAATGTAAGCAGTCACGAGGGAAAGCAACACACAGACTTCAAAGTATAAAAGAGCAGTAGCTGAAACTAAGAATAGTGCTGACAGCTGAGACGCTTGTATCCAGAGTGTTGTTTTAAGATCATTAGTAAATAACTGTACAGCTGTCCTGAACTGGAGAGGGATGTTGCACATCAGGCAGACCTCAGTGCCTCACTGAGGCTTGTTTGAGTAATAAGACAGTGGATGAACCGAGTCAAATCCTTAAATCAGTTTCTCAGCTCAGACTAGAACATGTCAGACCAGCAGCTTCTGGCCAGAAGCAGCTCTACCCCTGGTCTGCAGCCGAAGCTCAGGCAGTCCAGGGAACAGCACGAGTAGATGCAGCATGTGAGGGTCTCCACTCAAAGCGTGCTGATCTCTTCCTGTCTTTCCCAGAGTCACACCAATAAAAACCACACCTAAGTGGTAGGTTCATGAACCTGCCAAAGAGAAAGCTGAGAATTTCACAGTTGCCGCCACAAACCAAGGGCACTCAGCCAATAAGTGGGTGCCCTGCTAAACTTAGATCAACGAGACCGTTCCACAGCAAAGAGTTAGAACTTCGCAGCACTACAGATGCTGTGGCAGCCTTTCAAATCCAAGTATCCAGGAATGTTCTCAGCATTTATCTATATTTAGCTGCATCTCCACATGATTTTTACCATCTTCTAGTGAGTCTAGGTCTCTTGGGATACTGACCTCAGTCTTCCCGTGGTATCATCCGGTAACTTACAAGCACTCATACAGTGTTAGCCGCATGAAAGGCTAGCGAGAAAAAAAGCTAGATGAAGTGCTTTTAATTTCGAGGCTTTATGAATATGATGTGTTCTAGATGAGTGTTTCAAGCAGTTTATACAGGGGAATGTTTTGAACACCTCGCAGCCTTGTGCAAGAATATCTGGTTGCTTAAACTTAGTGCCTCAAAGCTTGAGAAACACTAGGCTGGTATGCAAGGCTGAGTCCTGGCACTTTGCGCTGTGCTGAGTAGATTTCAGCACTAATCGCACTTTAAATATTGACCAGAAACATCTAATCATGCTGCTTTCACACAGATCAGCTGCAAGAGGCAAACTTCCATATACTGTTTTCTTACCTTCCTTACGTGTAAAGGCNCAAAAAAAACAAGCCAAACACATTGCAAGGACACAAAAGAAGATTAGAGGCTGTACTGGGCAAACTCACATTGTCCCCAAAACTGACTGAAGTAGCCAAGAAAGCCGAGTGAGTTTAACAGCCTGAACGCCCTTACCCAATTCTCAGGGAACGTGTGGTCTGGGCTTAGATAACATGGAGAATGTTACCATGCATACAGACCTGCTGCCAGCAGAAGACAAGAAAAGTCATCATCCCAGTTGACGTGCAGTAAACCATGTGGGGTAGACGCAAGATTTTGCTTGGCCTCTAAGTACTGCAGCACTTTGCAGTATTTACACAAAGCTCTATGTAAGTATTTGCTATGTTTCAAACTAGCATACAGAACGGATCTGGAAAAGCAGACTAGAACCCCAAGAAGCAGTGCCCTTGGCCCCCAGGCCTTCTCTGGACTGAACGGGTCAGCCAAGAGCACTGGGTGAGGCAAACTGATGGAAAGGGAAAAGGAAAGTAAAGGCTGCTAAAGTCCAGCACCAGAAGACCTTGTGAACGGTTTCAATCAAGGAGTGAAGCATGTTACATGGGAACAGAAGTGATGAGCGAATGTTCACCAACTGAAGGCACTGCACACAAGTTGTCTTCTGGAAAAGTTGCAACCACACATCAATCGATCAGAGGAGCATTGGTAGCCTCCTAACACACACCCTTCCTCCCTGTTTTATACTTCTAACAGACATGCGGTTCAGCTTGTAAAGGGAGAGATTGCAAGAAGGAAGGTGCAAGGACTGCAAGTTCCTGCGAGCTGCAGAGTCACCAGAGGGAGTCAGCTTTAAACAAAGCCCAAGAAGATAGTTAAGTCCATACGCTGCCTCTGGATGAAACAGCATCAGCTTGGATGGGGATGTTATGCAGAGGCAACGTGTTCTCACCTAATCACCCACAGCTCGCATGCTAGAACCCCTTCTCGGGGCTGCAGAGTTTCACTAAAGATTTTTCTGTCTTAGTGAAACACAGGCTTACATCTAGTGCTCATTACTTGCTTTTTGCTACATCTTTACTGCCACCGATAACATTTTGCTGGCTCTTCCCATCATCACTGCGGCTCACTGTGTTGCGTTTGCTAGGCAGCGTGTTAACGCCTTCCAAGGGATGAGCAGCACTGGTCAGTAGGAGGAAGGTTATGCTGTTTCAATTCAAATCCACTTGCAAAATGAAGTGTTTTCCAGGCACTGGAGGTTTGGGAAAAAAGCATCGCCTCAATGTACTACAAAGCAAAATCCACCTTTCAAAAACTCCCTTTCTGATGAGGGCACCCACAGTAACATTGTTTTGAAAGATGACTTCCATGGCCACCACTTAGGCATGCAACCCAGTCCATTTTCATAGACACTGGGTTCTGGGAAACTGGCATGAGATCTGTGTCCTTTGGGTATGCAGGCGAACAGATGCAGTTCTGATGCTACCACCCACAGGATGCAGGTCTGTGATCATTTCCAGACCATTAGTTACATGCTCTCTTATTTTGAATGTTGCATAATCCCTCCAAGAACTTGGCTTATCAGTTCAACTTTGCACTCCCTGCAAACAGGGAAGCTGTTTGTCAGAAACCAGTGCTTCTTTGCCAAAACCGTCTCTGCCAGAAAAGGCTCATAAACCATTTATTGCAGGATCCCCAGCCACTACAGTAATTTTTGCTTCCTGATCCCACCGTCACCAAGGAGTCAACAACTAATTGAAAATAGCATAGAGCAGTTTTAACCACAGCAGCATTAGGGAAGGTCCTTCAGATTGTTGCATTTGCCGAAACAAACGGCAAGTGTCTGTAACATAAAGCATTTGGAGTTTTCTTCTTCTGCAAGAAAGGACTTCAAAGGGATGCAGTCACATGCTGTAACCTCTGCAGTTATGCCAGGATGCACACTCCAGTATATTTAGAATAAAGACAGGCAGCTTCCTACTCCAGAGAAAAGGATTACTGCTCTTCAGCTCAAGTAGCAATTGAAACAATTTGGCTCCAGAAAAACCACTGCTGCAAGATTAAGTTTGAACTCAAAAGTCATGCAGCAGAAACTAGATCTATCCAGCGCAGGGGAGAGGCAGAGCAGGACTGGGTTAGGGAGAAGGTAATAGAGGGAAGTGTCAGCTAAGAAAAGGCATGCGCAAGAGGAAAAGGTACATGCAGCCTCATCAAAAACACGTCTTGTGACCACAAAAACATACTTAAAGCCAAGTTCCCAGCTGCATCCTCAGGGCAACAAAGAACCCGGTTCCCAGCCCTAGCAGACCAGTAAGGTAAAGACAAAAGACAACCTAGCCTATCCTCTGACAATGGCCTTTATCACAGGTTTGGAAGATGTGTTTAGACCCAGCTCCCCCCCAGACCTGACTCCTACAGCAGACTCTGTTTCCACACAGTTACCGGCACCTCCCCAACCTGAGCACAAGATCGAACCCTTCCCTGCCCATCAGCTGGCTGCAAGGGCTCAAGGGGCAGGCTGCTGTGAAACCAGACTTTCCAGAGCAGGGAAGACACTGTGCTGAAGCAAGGGCAAAAACACCCCCTTGTTTTTCCCCTTCCACCCCTGGAAAAATACTAAAGCGGACAATCTGATCGGGCTACAGGTAGCTAGAGTTAGGAGCAACACCACAATAAAGAATCCTATCTAAACCGTATACAGGAACACTGGAAGGAAGGAGAGACAGGACATGGCCCCGTGTCAGGCTAACACAAAGAACAAAGCCTTTACAGAAAGGCAGGGCAGAACATCACCGAGAAGAACCTAAAACCCACTTCCATCCCACAAGTCAATATGTGCTTGTTGAATTCAGGAAGTGGGTTTTGCTGTTTCAAGTACACTTAATACCTGTTTGTTGCTGCCCTACAGAACATCGCTGCATTCCCTCAGCCAAACAGTCAATTGTTTGTGTTGGAGCAGAGACGTTAGCAGCCAACTTGTGCCTATCAGTCAGAACCTACTGTGGTCGGCTGAAAAACACAAGGAAGCACCAGCAGTCTTCCAGCTAGGAGCTGCCTAGCAAGATGCAGAGCTAGCAGGTGTTTTGTAGAGACTGTGGCAGGCTCAACACGTTGAGCTTTTCCTTGCCACGATATACAGTGGCACAGGCCGCCAGCTACAGCCTCCACTTGAAAAACACAAAAGGGAAATCGGCCAACTTCCTCAATATTTTGGTGCTAACAATGCAACACTTGCCACAGAAGAGTTCCTGGAGAGGATCAGAGCCAGGAAAGAGTCAGCGTGGTGCCAAGAGAGCAGCACAACAGGACAGAAGAAAAAAAAAAAAAAAAAAAACAGTACCAAAACCNCAGCAAGTGACCTAGGGAATGAAGACCTTGCTTCGGGGTTGCTGCTTAGCTGTGTCTTGGGCCAGTTGTGTTCATGTGCTTTTAAACACTGTCCTTTCACCTAAGCTCAGGAGAGACGTTAACTCCTGCCCACCTCCCTAGGTGACCACCCTTACCTATGGCACGGTGTGCACCTGGGGACAGGCAGCCACGGGGCTGGAGTGCCACCTTCCGGCAAGTCACAGGCAGCGCTGCTTCATCCCCCTGGAGCTGGGCAAGGAGAGCACACCAGGAACACACATACTCCTGGTGCTCCAGAGCCCCCCCCGCGCCGTCCCCGTTGTTGCTTCTCCTTCCTGTGGCCTCACCTAGTTCATGGGCTACTCATAAGAGGCAAGAGAAACCATGAAGCATGATCCCACCCAGGCTTTTGGCAGGTTGGCTCTGGAGCAATCAGAGGGGACAAGGACTACAGCTGCTCCCAAGATGAGACAGTTGCCCAGATCTTCTCAGCAATGTGCCCTGGGGTCAAGATCTGAGCACCCTCCAAAACCAAGCAACTCTGGAGAGTTCCAGCAGCCACCTGTGGATCAACTCAAAAAGCACCTCAAAGTCTAGCAGGGCATGCATGAAGGAGAAAGCCTTACTGTTTTTTTAAATGTTTGATCCACCACCTCCTGGCACCTACACCCTGGCCACTCTCCGTGAGATGGTACCCAAGTGTTTAACAGGCCTCAATGGGCCTGTCTTGTGCGAGGTTATCCAGTATTTCTAAGGCGGCCAGAAATGTTAGAACATAGAAAGGCATCCAGCAGCAGCAAGTTTCAGAGCTGAACTGGACACGCTACAAAACATTTCCTTCCACTGTAAGCCAGACACACCTCCTACAATCCCACTCAATTTTAAAAAATCTGTTTACCACCCAATGCCTCTTTCTCAAGAGAGTCCCAGTGAACTCAAGCTTTCCTCCTGCAGAAGCCAGCCCTTCTCAAACTTTCCGTACCTTCTACCATTTTCTATTTCAATTCAGCCTGTACAGTTTTAGCACATGGACACATTCAGTTGAGAACAATTTCTTCTTCCGACCACCTGGTGCCTCGCTTGCCCCGAGCTGTCCACCAGGAGCAATCTTTACCATTTCCTGCTCAAGTTTCATTAACTACCCTAAAAGAAAG
The DNA here is from genome assembly GCA_013398815.1 of Ibidorhyncha struthersii. Classification (NCBI taxonomy): domain Eukaryota; kingdom Metazoa; phylum Chordata; class Aves; order Charadriiformes; family Charadriidae; genus Ibidorhyncha; species Ibidorhyncha struthersii. Next base: position 65,189 of record VZSZ01010986.1, read on the forward strand.
GAGTGAGAAATAGTGTGTTCAAAAGGCAAAGATAAATCATCCCATTGTGCCTATCTGTGTGTCCAGCCAGAGTGGAAGATCAAGGGGCACAGGCTTGTCCCAGTGTCCCTCAGAGTAGGCAGGATGACACAGTACCTCTGTGTGCACAGCCACAACATCCCCAGCATCACCAACATCCTTTGGCCAATCATCTTTATGATGCTGCCCACACACAAGTCTGGGTTAGATGAAGGCTACTGGCACAAGTACATGCTGCCAGCCTCCAAACAGAGCTGTTCTCCACTCCACCTATTTGGGACATGGATGGAAAGCTTCACACTGTCAGCAGGACAACAATCCCTGAAACTTCGACCCCTTGCCCCAAACCAAGACCTACTGCAACCCACGGCTCAGTTTCATAGAACAGAATCGGTTTAGTTGGACAGGACCTTTAAGACCATCGAGTCCAACCATCACCCTAACACTGCCAAACCCACCACTAAACCACATCCCTCAGCACCACATCTACCCATCTTTTAAATACCTCCAGGGATGGCGACTCCACCACTGCCCTGGGCAGCCTCTTCCAATGCTCGATAATGCCTTTCGGTGAAGCAAATTTTCCTAATATCTCTAATTTTGTTTCAGAGAACAAAACACAACCTGAAAGGCAGCCCAAGAAGTCACATCTTGTCTATCCTCTTTTCTACTAGCCCAGTCACTAAATATATTAGCATTTAAATATATTAGCATTACCAACAGAAAATATTAAGACCCGCCGGGTAAAAGCAGCACCCTCTCCAAATTCCTTGTGTTTCACTGTCCTCATTCTTCTGTTTTAAGTCGTCTGTAGTGTCATTAGAAGTCTGCTAGCACAAAAAGCTCCACACAAGAGTGGAGACACTTCATGTACCAAAACACCTTTTCTCCTGGTTCATCTTCTGCCTTCCTCTAGGCAGCACCACAAACAGTGGCATTAAAGCAAAGCTTGTGGGGAGAAAGGAAAAGAGATGAGAGTGAAGACAACTCAAGGAGGAAACATCCTGTGCTGAATGGGACCAGTATATTCGGATGAGATTATGCAGTAGGCAAGAGGTACAGGAATCTACACAGAATTGTGTTTTGCTATAGAGAACTCGCCAAAATCAGAGAGACTGAAGCAGAACAAGATCAAAGTTAAATCAAGTCAAGGGCAAAAAAACAGATTTAAAGTTAAGTCATTCAAACAGCTGTGAGAACCAGCCTATCAGATTACACGAGATGTTTAAGGTCTTCTGCACAACTCCAGCTGGATGTAGACACTGGATAAAAGTCAGCAGAACTGGTGTAACAGGAAACTGGATTTCCACAGCTATTTGCAGCCTTCCTACCAAGTCATGCAGTGTGTAATTGGGGCAGGCATTGTCCAAGACCTTTCAGTTCATCTTTTCCACACACTGGTTTTCAAACCGGGACAGTTAGGAAACAGCAAGGTTTTAAAGTCTGCAAGATACTCATGTGTCCTGCCCAGACTCTTGCCTTTAAACAGACATGACATAAGCTAAAAGAAGAGACCATCAGTGATTACTAGGATACTTCCATAGAGCCTAGACATTTCCATAAACCTGTCAAGCAGCAAAGGAAAAGCATGAGTGGAAGGCAAACTACCTAATATTGCCAGGGCTCAAATGGTACTGACATCTTTGCAAGAAATTGAAGATGGGTAAAGAGGTGTTTTGAAAGTTAAGTTTGAGAGAATCAAAGAGATCGCTCCATACGACTAAGATGAGACAGAAACTGCTTCATCCATTGCAAACGCTGCTGCAAAATGAGGGCTTAGTAATGTCTTGCTGACGACTTGCCACATCTTGCTCCATATCTGGAACCAAATATGATAAGACCATGAGTTTTAGTGACAAGAATATAAAAAAACCCTATTTCTTAGAAAGTAGGAAGGCAGCTTTAGCATAGTGACCCAGAAAATAACAGATATGAGCCACTGAGTTAGCAAAATAAGATAGTGCTACTGTCTAGACAGGACAGAACAGGAAGGAATGTGGCAGAGACAGGTCTTTAATCAATATTTGCACGTGCAGGAGATGCCACAGATCAGCCAAAATTTAAGATCTTTGAATCGATCACAGAGACCTTTCCACATCAGCCTGCATTATTCAAAAAATCTCTAGGTGGAAAGAAAGGTAACGCACACACAACTGCCAAAACTGCAAGATCAAACACCTCTTGCCAGAGCATCTGCAATGAGCCCAAGCTCGCTACACCAAATAAATGAACACTGATGTATTAACTATCCTACTCGAGAACAGAGTACAACCTTCTTCTCAGAGGTGCAATTTAAAGTCACATTCTACTGGACCAGAAATTCACTTTTGCCTATAAGGTATCCCCTTACTGGTTAGAGAAGGTCACTGGCTATGCAGTTTGCAAGCCAAACTAGAGCTTACAGGAACAGAGACTAAGGAAAAGAAAAAAGGCAATTTTACTTCCATGTTTCAGATGCAAACTAGCACAACTGGTATCTCACCGAGGCTAGCAATTCCATTTTATTACCGATTAAAACAAGAGCAGCACACAGGGAAGCAGAGGGTTGTGCAAAACCTCTAGGAGAAGATACCTGCGCAAACACTGTGCTATTTCAAGCTTTTCAACATCAGCTGAACCTGCTGTGGGAGCACACATGCTCCATGTCTTTTCCTGCACTGACAGAGACATGCCGAGGCTGCTGCAGCCCTGTCTTTCCCTGCTGCACATTCTAGGCCCTCCCTTCCTCTAGTGCTGGGGTTTGTCAGATCCCGTTATGCTGGCAGAAAAAAAACAAAACAAATCAGTCAAAGATTAACCCCAAAAATAAAAGTGGTTCATTTTTTGGCCAGCTCAGCTCCCTGAACTAGTTTGTGAGGGGGTCAGTGGAAGGCTTACTGCCTCTGGGGTGGGATGGTAGGATCACAGCAGCCCTGACGAAGGCTGATCCAACTCAGTGGGGCAGAACTAGCAGGCAACGCATGGCATGCGTTTGTTTTGCATCAGGATCACATTTTAAAAAGCCCAGGAACGTTTAACACGAGGGTAAATGACAGCTCTAAGAGAGACTGAACCAATTCTGCAACGAAAAGCAGCCAAGCAACTGTGCCAGTGAAGCATGTGCACCCTGGGAGCAGAAGCCTTTAACAACATAGTGATACTGTGCTGTTGGTTTAAGATTTCCAGATACAACCAAAACAGTTTCATTCCAGAAGCTGCAGAAGACATAGCAGCTAGAGGGCTGAGTGTGGAAAGCTGGTCTGAGAGCCCTCAAGTCTGGAAGAATACCAACATTTCAAATGCCATTCACGAACAGCTGGTACTCACGTGATGAAGTCCAGAAAACTTGCTAGGGGCTCATATGCGTGGTTCCTCATGTGACGAAACTCCACCACCATCTTCTCTTTCAGCTTGTCGTCTATGACGGAGACGGTGAGCGGGGAGGCTTCGTTGGCCAGGAAGTTCCCATAGTCTGTACTCTGGAGGTGCAGTTTCAAGTCTGAAAAAGAAAGAGTAATTCCCCTCTGCAGGGTTTGTGTTGGGTTTGGTTTTTTTTTTTTGGGGGGGGGGGCATACCTAAAAGAGCCGTTGCTCAGCACTTCTCTAGGCTTTCTCTTCTCTGAAAGATCACCTAGACAAAACCCATGTGTTGAGTCATATGCTTATATTTGTGCTCAGTTTTATCATGGACAATCCAAATGCAGCAGGAGATCAGTGTTTCACCACACCAGCCTTGCCCCATCTTAAAGAAGAAACTGTGACACTACCTATGTAACTAAGCACACACCTGTGCCAGCTGTCCACTGTGCTCGACAGTTTACCCATTTTCTAGCAAATACTTCCTAGAAATCCGGGGGGGGGAGGGGGGAAGAAACAACTTAAGCACTTCCTCTAGCCAAAAGGGCTCTGGTTGCAGGCTGCTCTGAAGCAATCAGGACCAAGAACCTATCTGCACCCACAAGCAAGCTTCCTCAGATACTAGTGATGTGGAGGCTTCTGAAAAGCTTTCAAAGCCAGAGACACAAACAGCAACCTTGAAATTATAAAGCAGCTAGGCATTACATCATCAAGTCAGTCCAACTAATTACACCAGTAAAGAAAAGTCAGGCATTAAGAGGTAGAGGGGGGCTGGTGAAGAGGAAGGCCACTTCAGTCTGTCTCATATGGTAGGTGACCCCTGCCCAGGATGGGAGAACATGCTCAGAAGCCTTTCCTCCTCCTGTTTCAAGTAGAGGAAACCTTTGTTTCCTCTGTTACCCTTGCTACAGGTCAGGTGCCCAATCAAGCTGGAATGCTGGCCAACAAGCAACCACAACACGCTGAGCTCTGTCAAGATAAAATCCCTATTTGAGCCAAAAGCATTTAAGTGTCTCTATGGAAAAACTGAATCCAGAACTGAGGAACGTCATATAATCTTTACTCCTCAAAGCTCTACTAGTTGCACTGGTACATAATGTTCATCTCCCTTCAGCTTCACCTCAGAGGGCCAGTTAGGCAAGCACCCTCCCAGGGATTCAAGACCTTTATGGGGAAAGGAGAGTATCTGGAAGAGTTTAGTCAAACCAGATGTGAACACACTGTCCAGAGAAAACAAAACAAAAAAAGACATTTCTCCCCGGTTTCACTAAAGCAGGAGCACTGAGGCTGCCCTCCCCTTCCACTGAACCGTACGAGTCCTCAGCATAACGGCACGAGCATCCATGGCACCGAGGTCAGAGCCTCGCTTGAGGAGTTTGATTTTTTGACATTACACCCAGCTACAGGCACAAGCTGGAGAGCATCCTCCACATTGGGCTCCAAACCAAGCTCATACTGGACAGCACGACACTGTCCTCGGCCTGACGGCTGGAAAGGTCAAACAGCTTCCAAGCTGACTTCAGTTCCTCTGGGTATGTCCAAGGGGGTCTAGCAAAGATGGTTTTGACCCAGCACTTTTTGGTTACAAAGATGTTATCACTGCTAAGTCTCATAGGAAACAGATGGTGGTTACAGGGGGGTGGGGTGGGGGAAAGGCCAGAGACTTAAATAGTGTTCAGTTTCTGTCATGTTTCTGAGTGATTTACAGGAGAGTTTGGTGCCACTCTTACTTTTAGTAAGGAATCCTGGATGCAGCAAGGAGAGCTACTTGCCCAACACCACACATGGTGGCTAAAGCAAAGCAGAAACTTCACCTAGATCTCTGCTCCCCAGACTATGCTGTGGCTAAACAGCTGTGTTTTGTTCTACCAAAACATTATCAACTTATGCTCATGCTTCCGAGGTGGGAAAACATGGTCCAGATAACTCAGGACAGCAGAGTTTTCAACATGACCCTTGTCAAAAATATCGAACACCAGATCATGCCAAAACTCAGGATGCCCCTCACCCCCATGCAGCCTGCATAGGATTGTTATTGACAGTAATCACTTCCTATACCCTGCAAAAAGCCCAGCTCACTGGCAGCACCCCGCACGCAGAGAGTTCTCACCCATCTTTTGTGCAGTTGCTTGATTTTTGAAAGCTAAGATACAGTTATAAAAGGGAAATCTACTGGAACTACGTTTTAACCAGTTTCAGTCCCCCATTTGAAAGCTCTCAGCTTTGCAGTCCGAGTGGAAATCAAGTTCTGCTGTCAGATCAGGGCTTTACTAGTTTGCTTTTAGCGGAGGCTAGAGAAAACATGGAGCAAAATTCAGCAGAATATAAGTGAAAGGGTCCTGGTAAGAGTATTGCACCCATAAAATCAGACTGCAAAGGGACTGCAGCAGCTACATTCATTTGCCTCCTACTTTCAGTTCTCTGTAGTTGTACAGAGCTCTAATGAAAAACTAAGCCTGCCCAAAAAGACATGTGATGTTGTTTTGCAGCTATACAGGACCTTGGAGAGGAAGCAGCTCTTGCATACGCTACCACGTCTTAATTCAGTAGGGAAGCTTCCAAAGCTTTCAGCTTGTTTCCTCAACTCCAACTCTACTACAGCAAAACCACCGGTTCCTTTTGGTGTCAACATGACCTGCAACTCTGCTCATACTTTTGAGGCTGCAAGAAGCCACCTGGCTATCGGATCACTTCATGCCTGATACTGGTGACACAAAGAGTAGACTTTGCTGTACCATTCACTTCCAGGAGGTCCGCAGCCGCATCGTATTTTAGACCAGAGTCACACAAGCTGCACGCTCTGCGTTGCAGCCTCTCCCTCAACAGCTCTGAGCAAGCTCCCATGAGCTGCTTGGCCAGAGCATTTTGTCCTGCTCAATGAGGGGGTTGCCCCCCCAACTCCACAGCACAAGAGCCAGCACAACATTATGTTGCAACTGGAATAAGGGCCATGTTTATATAACACTTGGAATTAATTTTAACAGAGAAGGCCAGCCGCAAACTGCAGGAACTAAACTCTTCTGATTCTCTTAGCATCCAAGCAGACAGAACAGAACATATTTTCCAGAAATTGGACTGGATTTATAAACCCTGACTCAATGTATCCCACGGCGTACCAGTGCCTTACGCGAGCCCATCCTCCTCCAGCCGCCAGGCCAGTGACCGAGCCTCCACCAAGCGGGTTTGGGAGTTTTTAATAGGAGCGTTCACATGTCAGGCTTCTCAGTTAAGAAGGGACTAATCCCGTGGTTTCACAAATCCCCTGCCAGAAGAGCTGTCCCAGTAGCACAGTGACTAACAAGTGGACCCACTGCTGAGCAAGCCCCAAGCTCTCCAAAGGCTCAAGTTCCTATTTCCTAACACAAGTTTAGACAGAGCTGGATTCGGCCTCTGGCAGCGACAGCAGCACCTCGGCAGGGGCTGCTGCCAGAGATCCCACACGCTGCATGTCAACGAGACGCCGGCTGCGAGTCTTCTGCCGTGCTTCTTCCCCAGCCGCCTGCTGAAAGGGAGAGAGACCTGCACCCAGAGCCCAGCCGCTCCCAATGAGCTCCTCCAGATGCTGACTAACAGCAGCACACAGCCTCAACCCAGCGATTGCTTTTGAGGGGTATGTTTGCCTGTTCCGGCATTTTTCCAAGCAGTTCATGCACTTTAAGAAGCGGATTGAGCCAGCATTTGGCAAGGCAGCGCTTGAATTACCACAATGCTTGTGTTCTGTCTCCTCCCCTGCAAAAGCTGGTAAATTATGGCCAGGTCACAGTTCCCAGAAAGCTGCCTCGTGCGAGAACACAACAGCTTGTCAGAACGACAGCCTTTTTCTGCTGAGTATTCAAGTAGGATAGAGCTCAGGATGACCATGACATGTACTTACAGCAACCTCCTTTCATCTCTCGGATCAGGCCCTCTGGTTTTGGTGCAGCTGGATTCAAGGCACCGCTGTGCCAACACCACACCTTGACATTTCAGATGACATTTTCTTGAGGGACTGCAGATCCACAGTAAAACTACTATCCTCTCCTGCAAGTTTGCTTTGCCATAACAAGGAGCCAAGCCATCGCTCAGTCTTTCAGACATCTGTCAGTCCTCAAAGCCTGTCCTGTAAGCCCTACTCAGACAGAGTGATCCATGGCCCCACCAGCTCACACTTCCACCCCTTCCTTCTATCGCATCCTCCCTCTGAATCAAGTTAAGGGCTCAAGCACTTCCAGGCAAAGACTGATTTGTCTTCTCACACACAGGCACAGAATTAGTTTTCGCAGCTTCTGAGCTGAACCGCTGTAACCCCGACATCTTGCTCCAAAGCGGCCAGGGCCATCACTGCATATATAAAAATTAAAATATCGTTTGCCATCTCCCAGGCCTGAGGCAGTGAAGTAGCTGAGGGATTATACAGCAGCCTGCAGATCAGCTACATTGCCCACACCTCCCTTCAGAAGACTACACTCATTACCATTTGGCTTGTTGCTGTCCGTTTGGGTCGTTTACAGCCACCTCAGACACTCCTGAAGCTGCTTCTCTGAAATCTCACCTGAGAAGCACCCAGAGACCCCTTCACTCCCCGCAGAATTTAAGACCTTTTCTCTGGTTGCACACCACCAGCAGTGACGTGTCACCTCTCCTCTGCTGTCAGGTAGCAAATTCTCTGGGCCACAGTTGGACACAGAGAAGTGTCTTCTCTGGCGCTTTTCCTCATCGGTGCCTCACCTCTAGCTCTTCCCTTCTCTGTTTCAGATGACCTCAGCACCAAACAGCAGCCTGTGTTTCTAGCCCAGCCCTTCCTGGGGTTGAACTCAACCCTCCTCAGAGCTTCAAACCCAGCACGGCCAGGTCCAGTTTCCTCTGGAGCCCCTCAACCAGGCAGCCCTCTCCTGATCCTTCCAAAAGGCGAGGTAACCCTCTCCTAATCTGCCTGCATCTCCAGTAAGCTTCACCCCTACGTACTCTTCCCCCCGCCCCCCTCTCTAAAAGCAGACTGCACTAAGTCACAGCTGTAACCTCAGGGGTCCAGTACACTAACAGGACATCAGTCCCACACCTAGTGCAGCGGTTTGAGGGAGAGGCAACACAGCATTCAGAAGCTAAGAGAAACAGGGCAGAAAATAGTCCCACACAGCAGGAGCCGACAGCAGAGGAAAAACAAGACGAAAGCACCCACAGGCTGCCGAGTGGTAATACTTGCCAGGAAATCCAGACGCCATCATCTTCTAACGAGGGGCAGGACCCAAACAAGGGCTGAAGCTGCACCAGTGCTGAGAAGCTGACCTCAGCTGCTGCTTGAAGTTTAGCTAGGAGAAGCTACGAAGCCGGTCTCTGCCCAGTAAAGGAGGCCAGAACAAACAGCAAAGAGCCTCTGCTGAACCCTGCAGGAAGCCAGAGACCACAGTGTTTGTTTGCCACCATGATTTAGCAGGCCATGGAAGTGCCATCTTTCTTCCAGTCTTTCTTCCATGTTTTGCTTGAGCTGGTTTTAACAGGACAGCTGATTAACCAGCCACAGTGACTGGTTCCACTGGAGGACACAGGACCAAGTCCCAAGATTAGCAGGACAGCCTTTCGGCTACTGCTCTGTTGCTGCACGAGCAGCCAGCAATCACAGGACAGTCTATACCGTCCTCAGGTCTCACCATTCCTATATGCTCTGCCTCATCTAGCAGATGAAAGCTCTTGGGGACAGAGCCAGTCCTCCTGTACAGCCCCAGCAGGCAAGGGTCAGCTTTTTGCAAAGGGCTCCTAGACGTCAGGAGACAGAGAGCATCGTCATCGTGCTTTCAAAAGGAGAAGAGAAGGCTCTGGGGAGACCTCAGAGCCCCTTCCAGTACATAAAGGGACTACAGGAAAGCTGGGGAGGGAGTCTTGATCAGGGACTGGAGCAACAGGGCAAGAGGTGACGGTTTTAAACTGAAAGAAGGGAGATTTAGATTAGATATCAGGAAGAAATTTTGCACTCTGAGGGTGGTGAGGCACTGGATCGGGTTGCCCAGAGAAGCTGCGGCTGCCCCATCCCTGGAGGTGTTCAAGGCCAGGTTGGACTGTGCTTGGAGCAACCTGGTCTAGTGGGAGGTCTTCAGTGTCTCTTCCACCCCAAACCATTCTATGATTCTACCACACCGTGGCTTGGCTTCTACACCCACGGAATTCAGCGTTCAGACCGAACCACTCTCAGAGTTCACGATGGACCATCAAGTGGCTTTTCCTTGCTTGGTTGTACAGCAAAAGAGCTGCATAGGAAAGGATCTATATCCCACTGCCCCACACCCAGGAGAACACCATGAACTCCTCCATGGACTGAGGTGCCAAAAGCACTCTTGAAGGTATTCTGTAGCCCTGGTAGCAATGCAACTTGTCTACACAAGAGAGGACACACTGCCCACACGGTTAAGCTGAAAGAAAAGCCCAGCTCCAGCCTTTTGGGGCCCAAATTCCATTTTTCCAACTGTGGTCCTAGAAGAGAGAAGGGTAGCACAGCCTCTCACGTTCTTCTCTCAGCAAAAGGAGATATGGCAAACACTCACATAACACCATGAAGCAAAGGCAGCCTCCAGGGGAGAAAAAAAGATCCAAAAACAAAAGCACACACTGCACCCAGCGGAAGCCTGGTGCACAGAGGACACACTCCTCAGCATCCATTTGTTGGGAGGCAAGAGCCCACCACTCTGCACAGGCAGGCCTCTGCTTCAGTGCGTCTAGCCATCCTGTGGTCAGACAACGGGAAGACAGACACACTTCACCCCACAGCGGCTCAACCACTTGCTCAGTGCACTTCAATGTATTTCATCACCTCTCCTCTGCATGGAGAAAGAGGGAAGAGAAGACAGTGGGAGAGAAGTGGATGCCTAAAACAAAGAGGCATTTAGGACAGCAATCCTTTAGCAATCCACTCCCGAATTGACCGAGAACAGCATTTCTCTTCTGGGCAGAAAGGGCTACGCAGAGCAACCCTGGAAATACTCTTCAGGGCTCAAAAACAACCAAACAACCTGTCCACTTGTGGTTTATTCCACACCATCCAGCGCCGTATCAAGAGTTTGGTGCTCACTATATATTGCTACAGATTAATTTGTCAGAAAACAAGGCTCTGGCATGTACGAAGGTACCATTCAGGCAGACCACCGTGCCCTCCAGCTGACATGGAGCCAGAGTCTAGAACAAGTGTGACCTACTTGCTTCAAGCACTGTTGATTTGCATGTGCCCTGGAAATGGAGGTCTGTGGACCAAACTGAAGAGATGAAAGAGAACCGTAGTCTTGGAAATACACGTGGTTCATTTAGAGAGAAAGTATTTGCTTCTCTTAGCCACCCTTCACCTCCCAAATACATCTTTGGGGCTCAGATGGTTACTCTGCTCTTCCCCAAGCTGACATGACACATCACCACTACTTTGGGGTTATGAGGACTGAAAAACCAAGAGTTCTCATGGGACAAGTCCACAGCAGACTGATATTTGTGCATCTCAGCCTGCAGTTAAAACACGACAGACCTCTGCAAGGGCATGAGACTAGTTCCACACACTGCTTAAGCCGAAGACAGAGCAGATCCCAGCCCTCCACGTGCATACCACTGTTTCCATAAGGCCTGCCAAGTCCCCAGCTGAGCTGATTGCATGGACAGAAGCACTAGCACGCACAGAGAGGTGGTGGTGGAAACACACAGCCTCTGGAAAGCCTGTCCCAACAGAGGCCCAGACTAACAAGCCTGAGCCAACTACCTGCCTCTTCTCAGCTGGCCATTTCACAGCTTCATTACCCAGCTAGAAGGCATCGCTTCCTGCTGCTGGATTTCACCATACCAATCACCTTTATCACATTGGCAGGTCAGAAAGAAATCGGTCTCCTGCACTGTTCCTGTGGAAGCAAGAGGAACATTAGCAACAGGAGGCTCATGAACACTGACTTGAAAGTAAAGAAATTTCTGTTTCTAAAAACAGATGCTTTTGCGCGCTTCCCAGGCTCCACATACTTTTGCAGTACGGAGCATTGCAGGCCAACAATAAAGCCTGCCGATAACCTACATTCCAGTCCCAGACTGAACTCTTGCTTCTTAAAAGCGGCACCACTGCCCAGCTGCACCAGTTTTTTATGCTCCAGAGATGTCACCAGACCTCTAACAGCCTACCACAGCTTTGAGGAGCTGGAGAAGGCTCACCATCCTTATGACAGGAGAAATCTGGGTGACTCACAAGTTTGGTTATCCAAGACAGATTCCACTCAAGAACAGACCCATGCTCACACCACTGCAGCAGAGGAAAGCGGCTCCAAGTCCTTCACTGACACCTTGTGTCAGAAGCAGGAATTGGCTACAACAGAGAGCCAAGCAGGTTCCAAGCGATATCCAGCACAGGTGTACAGCGCACCTGTTTCTCCAGCTGAGAAACAAGCAAAGCACAAGGACTCAGGGAGCTGAAAGAAGGAATTAAACATTGTTACTGAGGGTTTCAAGAAAAAGCTTAAGCTAAAACAACTCTCATACCTTCCTCTCAATGCTGGTCATGTTTTCCTGCCCCTTCTTAAAGGCAGGTCGGTAGTCTGCCAGATCACAGAGAGCCTGTATTTAGCTCTCTATTTCTGACTCATCAAGAAGCAAGAGCTCGAATCAGCTTACTTTGTGATCAGACAAGCAGAGATGACAGACGATCACGCAGAAAAGCATGATCTCCTCCTTCCGGCAGCACTAAGCCGTCAGCCCAAGTCCTGCAGCACAGAAGCCAATTCCTTTGTACTTCCAGGCTGATCCAAGCACACAAGAGGGAGCATCATTTCAGACCTGGAAGCACAACATCCTTCGAGCAATGCCAACACCAGTGACCAGCCAGACACCCAATTCCCAGGGCCGGCCCCAGAACAGTCTTGGTCCTTCAGGATTTCTCCACAGCCAAGGTTATCATTTAGCTCCAGGACTGGGATGAACTGCAGAGACAGACTCACACGCAACAGCAAAGACAAAACAGAAGTGGTAGAGAAGAATGTATGAGTATTTTCTCCCTAAGTACTTTTTTTTTTTTTCTGCTAATAAGCTAGCCGCTGCCTGGACTTAGTGCAGCTGGGAGAGAAATAATGCACTTTAAAAGTCTGCGGAGCACAGAAAACAGGTACTGAAACAGGAAAGTCAGAACCAAAGGGACAGAGAAAAGAAATGGTCTGACCACAGACCGATACAAGTGATCAAGACCAACGTTCCTTTGAAGGAAAATCCTCCTACAAGAGCACACTAGACAGGGGCACAGAAAGCCAAGTGGAAGAGGAACGAGATTGGCAGTGAACTTGGAACAGCCTTCAAGCTCTGAATGAAGCTTGACAAGGAGCGCAGCAGCAGCCACCGCCACCACAGAGCTGTCATGGACGGGACAGTAATGATACCAAGACAAACGTACGGGAACTCCAAACAGACTCATGCCAAATGCAGAAAACGCTGCTCCAAAGGAGAGTGAAGTTTATGCAACTTGGTTCAGAAGGCAAGGAGGGGAGAAAAAAAAAAAAAAGGAAGGTAGAAATATAAAGACTCCAAAGAGGAAGCTATCTCCAGGGAAGGTGGTAGAGTGATAGTTTAGGGCACGCTGAGAATTCTGACTAGCAAGAGAGCAGGAACACCTCCCACCACCCTCTTTCAGGCCCTGGGCTCCCTAGTAGGAACGACAGAGACTGCTGCAAGCAAGAGAGCTGCAGAAGAGTCTGGCTGAAAAGGGGCTTCTGTCTTAAGTAAAAATATTTTTAAGGTAGAGAACGAGGCACATCACAGCACTCCCATTCTGCTGTTTGACGTCTGTGTGAGCTGCTCCAGGTAACTTGCATCCGCGGTTCAGCTGGCCAAGCATCCCTCCAGATAGTCAATATTAATTTCAATCACTCAGCAACGATCATCAAGAATAGAGCTGATGCTTAACTAGTGTTTTTCAAAGAAAGAATGATCCAGTAATTGTAGTCCCATGGACAAAAACAACCGACATCTCTGGACACATATGTTTCTTGCCTATTTCAGCAGAGACCTGGTTTTGATCTTTGTGATCCAGGTTCTGGACTCCAAGGTGTGAAAATTGATAAATGGGCCACTGAGACAGAGGAACAGTTTAGCACTGACTAATTAAGATGATGAGCTGACCAGAGGTAACAGGTATCACAGAGCAAAACCTTCGCAGCTCTCCAGGTTTGTACACACTGACCTAGAAAAGAGACAATGGCTAAAAGTCAGCATTAGCCTTGAAAGAGAACTCAAGATTACAGGTGAAGGGTAACTCACCAGGGAATTTACTTAGATCTGCACCAGAATTTTTCCACTAGCAATCCTTCAATAACATCAGCTATTTTCCTAGATGACCCCGTCTCCTCAAAAACTGACTACGGGTATCAGGGATTAAGTTAGATCATAGAATCATTTAGGTTGGAAGAGACCTTTAAGATCATCAAGTCCAACCATTAACCTAACACTGCCAAGTCCACCACTAAACCATGTCCCTCAGCACCACATCTACCCATCTTTTAAATACCTCCAGGGATGGTGACTCCACCGCTTCCCTGGGTAAGTATACAGCATACTGCAGGGAAAGAGAAGAATCCAACAAAAACACCTCTCCCCTCCACAAAACAAGTGTGTCATTAGAACAAAGAAGTATGTAAAAAGGGAAAAAAACCTAAACATGTAGAAGCATGCGAGAACTCTTGAATCCCACAGCTACTTCAGGCCTGATTCTCTGAGACACTGGGTACTTGGCAGAGACAACATTCAGGTAAGCAAGATGTTACTCTGCATTCTTATTAGAACATTCAGAGTATTTTCATTCTTAGGTTAAAAGCATCTTGGGACTACGAGGTTACAGAGGGACTACCCCGATAACCCTACTTCTGTCCTTAAAAAGGTTTCCTGCGCCGCCTGGAAGTGAAAACACAAAACAAGACTCATCGGCAAAGCCTGGCAAACCTACCAGGCTCCCAACAACCGCAGGACACGCACCACGGCTATACGACCCCCTCAAGAAAGCGCTGGGAGCTGGAGCTTCCTCAAACCGGCCGTATCAGCTGTTGCAATCACACGGCCGGGAAACTGAGTCAGCTGAGCTGGGAGAGAGAGCAACCGGGAGGGGGAGGACTAAGGGGCGAAGAGGGGAAAAGGGCCTCAAAAAACACCGCTGTCGGCTCTTTTCCCCGCTGCCACACAGCCCCTCGCCTCCCCACCGGCCCTCCACCCTCACACCAGCCGGCCTTTCCCCTCAGCCCGCCGGCTGGGCCTTCCCCTCAGCGTAGGCGGGGGGGGGGGATCCCCACCTCGGAGCCCCACCGCCACTCACCCTCCAGGCTCTCACACTGCACCAGGTTGACGTAGTCGCCTTGCCGCAGCACCCCCGCCTTAAAACCGCGCACCAGCCCTTCCAGGTAACCGTTATCCACGTTAAAATACAGCTCCGGGAAAGACGACATGGCGGCCGGCGACGAGACGTGCCGGCTAAAACCCCGGCGCTCACGTGACACGCACCCCCCTCCGTCACCGCCCCGCCGCTCACGTGACGCTGCCGCGCGGCTCCCCCCGCCCACCTTCCCGGCAGGCAGTGCGAGGGCGGGAAGCGCCTGAGGGGATGGCGGCGGGGAG
>VZSZ01010990.1:7989-36920 GCA_013398815.1 Ibidorhyncha struthersii
GCCCTAGGAACACAGCTGGGGGTCGGCACAGACTCCGCAGAGCCTGTTAACGCATGAAAACATGGAGCAAACAACAACAGAAACTTTTTGAGAACTCCGGTTTGCTTTTCGCAACCCCTGTGACTTTGCTTTGTGCTCTCAGAAGGAGAGCTGACAGTCAGGGTTTGGGAGAATCCAAATGGAACTGGCTCACTCCAGGCTGATGGTCTGCACTTTCAGCTACATTTGCTTCCTAGTCTTCGTGGTGAAAGCCGACTGCTGTGCAGGTACAAGGACAGACTCGTTTGACCTCATAATTACTTTGCCAAGCTTCCAAAGTGGTGAACCAAGACCTGGAGCGCAGAGGCTGCTGCAGCATCCCTTCCTATGATATATTTATATATATATATATAGTATGTATATTTAGACCAGCCCCATCAAGTCTATTCATTTGCTCAGGTGCACATCACCAAGAGTCATTTCCCACCATCTCACGATGTATATAACAGGAGTTATGTGGCTAAGGGAAGGAAAGTTGTTTTCAAGTGTTCACTCTCCCTTCCCCTTCCTAGAGAAGCGAGCGGACGTTACGGGTCAGGTCCAGCACGGCCTATCGATCCATCTCATCCAGCAGTGGTGTGGCGTCCCCAGCGATGGACATGGGTGTGCTCTCGATCATGGGGCTGGGAGATGGACGAGGAGTCAACCTCTGCTTCTGTTTCCTCCGTTCAGCCTCCTTCTCCTGCAGCCACTGCTCGGCCATCTTCCCCCAGTCGATCGCAGCGTGACTGTTGGTCCTGCAGTGACACAGGCAGAAAGTGAGTCATGCTAGCAGGACACCTTCCCTGCCCTCCCTCCCCAAGAGTCCCATGCGGGAAGGTGCAAGGCAACCCCGCCACGCTGGTTCCACAAAAATCAACAAAAGCAATCAAGATGGGACGTAGATGGATACATGCACCCGGCACCGGAGTCACTCACTTTGGCTGCTGCCTCTGCCTGGAGCTGGACGATGGCTGTGACTGTGTCTGGGACTGGGTGGATTGGGGTGTGGTGTTGGCCTGGAGCTGGTACTGGGGCGTCGTAATCGGCTGGCTGGGGGTAGTGTAGGAGTAACTGGGCGTCATCAGAGGGGTGGCCACCGGTTGCTGTGCTGGAGTCGTGAAAACCTGCAGAGAGCAGAGAGTGTTAAGGGACAGAGGGCAAACCCTGCCAGGCTGCAGGGCAGAGGTCTGACACACTCTCACTGCCCTGCTCGCCCGGGAGGCCGGTGCCCACCCTTGCCGCACACCCGCAGCCCTACTGGAGCCCCTCATTTGGGCAAGGAGACGTATGCAGTAACCACTGCCAGGGGAACAGGGGGCCGCACGGCAAAAGGAGCAACACCCTGCTGAGCACAGCCATTTGTTCCCCTGATCGCCCACCCAACCCGGGCCAGCAGGGCCGCCACAGCCTGCCTGCCTTGTTCACCCCACACAGGGTACAAGGGGAGACGCTTAAACCAAGCGCAGGTAAGGGCCGCAAGAGGTGGGCACAAGAGACACTTGGGGCAAGCTAGCAGAAATGACGCCTTGCAGTGGGCATGAAGAACAGATGAATTCTTTTCCTGTGGGCTGCAGAGAAGGCGCAGCAGCTCCTGAGATGGCTCCCTCCCACATCCCAAGCTGGCTGGCTCATTGTTTGTCCTTTTACTTAGTCTCTTTGCCTCCTGGTGCTCACCTCCTTTTTCCTTCCGACTGTCTTGATGATAAATACATTGGGTTATCCACAGTCCCTGCCTATCCCCAGCTCAGCATTACTGTGCCAAACTCCGTGAAAGCCTCCCAAGGTGGTCTAAAAGAGGATCACTCCTTCTGGCAAGCCTTGTCTTGCAGCACCTCTTCATTAGGTCTCTAATGGCTGGGTGCATTTTTTGTACCCAGGCACCTTCTGCAGCTGGATTTAGCCTCGGGATCAGCTGGGGAGCTGGCAGCATGCACTGGGAGGATGTAGGCACCAGCACACATGAGGAAAAGCTTCAGCGTGAGCCGAAACTGTCCAATTCCATCTTACTCCCTGCAAAGCCTCTGGGTGTTCGGTCAGGCTGAGGTGTTCACCTGCCGGTGCAGCTCGGAGATTAGCACGCTGATCTGAAAAGCCCTGCAAACTCAGCGCATAGTTTCACAGCTAATCTCTTCCACTGGCAGCTCACGTTGCCAGTTCAGGGGTACAATCAGAAGGTTGTGCGCCCTCACCGCTGGATCCCGCCTCTCCACCCTGCCACATTCCTTGGGGGCCAGACCAATTTGCTACTCACTTCAATTCTCCCCAGCACAGGGCTGTATTAACGTGCCTCATTTCCTCAGCCACAGGAGGCAAGAAACCCGGTCCAAGAATCCAGCCAGGCTCCCCCATGCAGCACCGCAGGTACACAACTAAGACTGGATGATCCCAGGTAATGAGTAACTCTGCAGGCTCCCAGTGGAGCGCCCATGGGATGTTTTCTAGCAGTCAGAAGAAGCCATGCAGCACCTCCTCTCAGAAATTTAAGTGAAACTTACGTGGTACGCGCTGCTGCCACCTCCACTGCCTCCATAGCCGTACTGACTGGATGCCCACTGCGCAGGGGTGGCATTTGGGTTCTGCCCCTGGCCTGTCACAGCAGCGATGGCGCTGAACATCTGGGAGGTCATGTTCTGTGGTAGAGCATTCACTGCACGGGTCAGGTCTGCAAGAAAGACCCATCACGTTAGACAAAGTGGAGTCTGGAAATGGAGCTTGTGTCCCAACTCCAACCAGGAAAAGCCTGCACTGACCTGCCAGGTTAATGTTAGCTGGAGTAGCATTAATGGAGGCTGGAGTCCTGGTCCGACTGCTACTGCTGGGGGTAATGCCTGCATAAAATATAAACCAAGAGAGATAGATTAGTTCTCCCAGAAGAGCAGCCATTGACCTGAAACTCAGGATTTGAAAGAAATGCAGGCAATGCTTTTACTGGCGAGATGCTATTTTACCATCGAATGGTACATGAGGGTTGTATGGTGGGGAAGGCCAAGGGAGAGGAAAGGGAGAAGCGCAGCTTGGCCCACTTGAGTGAAAGATTAACTCTCAGGAGATCTCTCAATGTGCCCATGGAAGCCAAACACTTGAGCATTGCTTTGAAACTTATTGAAAATCCTAGGACACATTTCAGGGACAAAGAACATGGAATTGTCCTTTACTAACTGCCCCTACTGTGTGATACCTATGAAACAAACAGTTGAGGCACTCAGATGTTGGGGTGCTCACCCGGAACAGGGTCCTGATAATGATCCTTAAACCATCGGAAGAGTCCGTTCACGGTAGGGAAGACCTGGCCCCGGTAGCGGAATCCTTCTGGCGTCACTGTCACATACTCTATCCTGTGAGGAGCAATGAGTGCAGGAGAGCACAAGAGATGACAGGCTGCTTCAGAGTCATACCTGCCACTGTACAGCACCCTCACACCAACAGGTCACAGCCACAACAGGAAAGTCCTACACACTCAGGCAATGGCTATACTGGTAATGAACAGATAGACCTACCCAAGTCACTTTCATTTTGTTTTCAAACAAGTGCTCCAAAATACCATACCTTCCCACGCAAAATCTATCAATCATTGCCCATACCCCAGTGACAGCCCCTCCACAGGGCAGTGCTGCTTGTGGCAGCCAGCTGGTTAGAAACACAGGAGTCTCCTGGGTGAGATTTACTCCTAGACATGGGTCCTCTAGTGTCAAGAAGCCAAACCCTGGGTAAGGGGAGGCACGATTTATGGCAATACTGACAGAGCTGGAAGAAAAACTGGCAGCAATAAGCTGAGGTGTGGTACTGGCAGTACTCAGCTGCAGCTGTTGGGCTTGCTTCTCACTTACCTCGGTTTGCCTCGAGGCTGATATCCCAAGAGGAATTTGCCAGGTAGATCTTTACAGGCACTGATAAAGTAGGGAATAAATGTTGGCTTCTCTTTCTTGGTCTTTATCAGCAGCTCTTCCAGCTTCTAATTAGAGAGAGAGAGCGGAAGAGAAATGCTCAAGGAGAGCCTGCATTTTTAGCAACACACAGGGCCTACGGATATCTGCCTCCGCGCTTCAGGCCTTTTTCCTCCCAGCCCTTGTGCCAGTGATCCAACAACTACGACCAACTGCGCTGTTTCTGCACAGGGTTGGTGCACAAATGTCACCAGGTCAGAGAAAGCCAATACTCTCCCTTCAGCAATATCTGCTGGCAGGGCAACCCTCTGCTGCTCTGGCGTACCACTGGAGCACACCACAATCCCATGTCCTAACTCCGCTGCTCCCAGACAGAATCCCCCCAAGATCCACAGCTGGAAAGTGACTGCCAAGCCCCAAGCAACAAGAGATAGATCAGAGAGCTCAGTCCAGCAGCAGCTCATGGCAGACTCACAGAGTTTAAGACTATCCTGAGACAAAGAAACTCACACTACGGTCCTTTATCTCCCATACAAGCTACCACAGCCTGGGACAGGCTCACCTTCTTGTCTCCGCCGTTGCAGTCCTGATAGTATTTGTGATTCAACAAGTCTCTGGCAAAAGAAGCCATTGGCTGGACATAGCGAGCAACAATTTCATCCAGGTCTTCAAACTCCTTTGAACAAACACATTTAAAACATTTGAAGAGGTATTTAATAATGAGGAACTCTGATTCTAGTACACAGCTCTCAGCCATACATTCCGCACAGCAAGGCTGGATGCTTTAAGGGGGAAAAAAAACCCAAACCGAGTTGAGTATTGTCTAAGAATCTGGGATCTGCAGTGGAAGTTACTCTCCAACAGCCTGAAAGCAGCTGCAAGAACAGGAAAGCTGTGCCAACCTGCCCCTGCCAAATAAGTACTTCTTCCTCACCAACTCCTTGCCAGCGACGCTCTGCAAGGCTCTTACCTCTGTGTTAATCCAAAGTGTGGAGCCGAGGCTGAAGGCATTCTCCTTGCCCTCTTCTCGCACATCCACGTGTTGGTAAATCCCATCGTTCACCTTCCAGGTGACAGTCAGGTGGTTCTCCCCTTTGCTACTTGGCCGAATAATCACATCCCCTTGGTCCATGGTCTCCATCATCTTCTCAGCTTGCTTGAAGCTAATGTTGTGGAATGACGGGTGAGCAATTACTCTCTTGATGTATGCTAGAGTGCAAAAAGGAGTGTTTAGGCTTCCAAGAGGCACTGCTTTATTCCACGTATATGTCTAATTGTGCTTATTCTCCTGAAGGACTCTGGGAAGGCTGGCATTACAAGGCAGAGAAAAAAATGACTTACTTGTCCGCTGCTGCTTTCTTTTCAGGTCTTCTTCCTGTTTGTGATCTGCTGCCTCGGAGTCAAAGTCATAGTAGGTGTCTTTAGGCAGTTTCCACTCATTGTTCTTATCCATCAGGTCTGAGGTCCTGCAGGTCAGGTCTGCACTGAACTTCTCAATGTCGATCTTCATAATCCTGCAGTGAACAGTCATTCCCACCTACAGGAGATGGGCAGGCAAAGCCGATCAGCAGGTCTGGCTGATACAGCAGCCTCCCTGTGCTACAGAGCCATCTGTGTGTGGTCACGTTGCCAGAAAGGAGGTACAAATTACCTCACCTGCTTCAGACTGATACAACCTTTACAAGTAACCCCCAAGATGACTAGAATCAAAAGACATTAAAGGAAAAGTGGGCAGTTCTCCAGCACGTCTACTCCCTATGCCCCATACCACACATTAAACTGCACGTCTGGAGGCTGAGGACAATAAAGTTTGCTATTTTATGTATCTTTAACAATGAGAGCAGCAAAACTGGACTTCATGATGTGCAACGCAGCAGTTAAGTCGGTTCAGAAACAGAGTACAAGTCACCCAAATGACTGCTCTAATTAAATGGGAAACAGAAAATACCACCACAAAAACTGCAGTGTCTTAGTCCAGCTAACCATGCTGAAGTTAATGACTCTTTAAATAAATGCTGAGACCTCTGAGCTTACAGGATTATCCATCACCTGCATGGACTGTCAGCGGGACCTCAAAAGACAGCAAAGATGTTAAACCTCTATTTTATCATGTGATAAAACCATGATTCTGTTTCTTTCAGAACCCCAATCCCTGTCCTGAGCAAAAGCAGTAACTCTGATGACCCCCACAAATGAATTGAGACAGAAGAAAAAGCTATGAGAGAAGGAAAGTGACCCTTGCATATCCAACAGCAGTTCCGTGAACTCTTTAGAAAGCCAGAAACAAAGGGCAGCTCTGCATTAGAATGCCTTCTGGTCTCTTAAACCCAGACTTTAGCCAGACTATAATAAATCCTCCTGCAGTACAACATGTTAACTGATTAACATGGTTCCCACCAGCTGCCAAAAGAGATTTGCACTGTGGGAGGACACTAACCAGAACCTGAACTTGCTGCTGATTTAAAGTCCTTAAATGAAAATAACATTTGAAAAGTCATTTAGGAAACAGTGCTATTAACCAAACTCTGACTCTGGTATTGGCTCCAGACTCTTCCAGCTCTTGCCGGATATGTGAAAATCCACTGCTTTCATACCTTCACCCTTTCTTCTGGTCGCTTGACCACCTTATCGCTAAGAAATTTTGTTGGGATGAAGCCAGCGACGCCATTATCCAGACGCGTCTTCACTCCAATGGCCTGACCTGGGCAGGAACCGCTGTCAAAGTGGTTCCAAACCTTGAGCAAGGCAAAAGTAAAAGTCATTCAGCATGGAAACAAAATAGCCCCCGGCAGCTCACACTCAAACAAGTCTAAAAGCTGTGTCAGCAAACTGGTGCAGCCAGCAGAGACTGTGGAAAGGCAGGGGACAGAGGACTTCAACAAATGCTACCCAGTAAGGCAATCTTCCTGCTTCAGTCCTGCTCGGTTTATGGGACTTTGCAGCCAGGAAGGTCAGAACATTCTTATTCGCTGAACACAAGCCTGCAGCTACGGCTGGTTTCTAATGAACGCTATAGGGTTTTAAAGTCACGGATTATCAAGGCTGGAATTCAGCAATGTTTAGAAGAGACCTAAAGTACAGCTGCATTAAGCAGCAGGGAGGCCAGATAACTTCTTAAAATTGAGCAGGTGGCAGAACAAGCTTCTGTTCTCAGTGTCACGGGCAGTTTCTCTGCATAAAACACAATCCTAGACCACAAACAAGCCTGCTTTATGTATTTGCAAACAACTGGTCAGCTTAGCCCCAGGTCCATTTCACTTCTAGCCCAGTTCACTAAAATCTATAATGTAGCTATAAAGGACCTGCCAAATCTATACTGAAGCAATTAGTCAAAAATGGAACACATTATATTTGCAGCCAAAGGCCACATTCAGTTTGGGATACTGGGGCACTGCAGACACAATCTTGGCTCTGATATCTTGTCTCCCCAAAACCCCATAAAACGCTCAAGCCTGCGGATAACAGACTCCTGACAAAGGCAGGCCCATTAGGAGAAGCAGCCCCACCTCGCTGAGCTCTGGGAAGTTATCCTGCTGACAGAAAGGACACTGCCAAAGGCCAGTTTCGTCATTTCGTATTGCCTGGTCGTAGCTTTCTCCTTGTGGCCGCCTGTGGGCTATCCCAGTCACATTGCAGATGATCATTTTACCTGTGGTGTGATGGAAGAGGAGAAGGGAAGAATGAAAAACTGAAAGCCAACTACAGAGCTGGACTGGTCCCTCGATCTAAGGTAGTTGTGCCATGAAGGTGTTAGGAGACTACCCAGGTACTTGAAAAACTGCTTCACATACATGCAAACATTGCACCGTCCCAACATTACCCTCACCAAGATCCCTCTGCCCCTCTTTACACATCCTAAGTCAACTTAGGATGATAGAAACCAGCAATGTACCTATATAAAAAGTCTCTGGAGTTTCCTTGGTCAGCATATTGAAGACCTCTTCTGTGTTTGGAGAACGGTACGGGGTTCTCAGGTCCTTGTACCTGCAGCTTAGTTCAGCTCGAATGTCATATAAAGTGATATGCTTGTCACCGTAGCCCTGTGTGGTATTCAAAGGTTATAAAGCCATGAGTAGCAGGAAGAAGGTGAACAGGGAATCCAGTATAAGTTGTGAAAGAACTCAAGGAACTTATCAAACAGCAACTTTAAAAAAGAGGAATGCACAGGGTACCATCAAACTGTGGAATTCAGTTACAGGGTGTTGAAGAAGTCAAAAGTACCGATATGTTCAGAAAAAAGTTATATCAGTTCAGGGAGGACAGCTTAAATGGTCTAACTACTGTCTGCTGCCTCCTTCCTCCCTCTGACCCAAGTGTACTTTCTGTAAGCATTTACTATGTGCCATTGTCAGACACTGAATACTCATCATGGCTGTTTATACGTTTTAGAATGGCAACAGCTAAATGCTCAGCTTCTAAAAAGGATAAGGGTCACCAGCTATAAAACTTAAGAAACTGAGCTAGACAGTAGAGCTTCCTCTCTGCTTCTCAGCCCCAGGAACCTCAGCGCACCTGTCTTTCTAGTTCTTCAGCAAAGGCATCGAGATCCAGGTCTTTCAGACGCTCAGGGTTTTCTAAGATCTCCTCCAGAGCTCCTGCAGGATTAGCGTCCTCTGCCGACTCATCGTATTCTAAGGCATCCACTGCCATTTTTCTTGCCCATTCGTAGGTTTCAGGATGGACCCTAGACCCATCTAGGACTTCGATGTAGGAATCGGTACTGAAATAAAACCAAAGCAATGTTCAGACAAGGACTCTGCAGAGTTCCAGAGTCACCTTCTTCAGCTCAATAAAGAATGACGCTGCTGAACACAACCATTGGCTGTGTGGCTGCTTTGCCACCGCTGTCCTCAGTGGAACAAACTACTCTAAAACAAACTGCTCTAACTAATCTACCCAATGAACTCTTCACTGACAAATCAACAGGAATCAAGGCAAGACATGACAAATTCCAGTCTGCAGCTTCTGCACTGCAAAGATACAGCCAGCCATTTTGGATGCTATCTAGATTTGATGACTCTGTGTGCTATAGCTGCTCTATGAGCACACAGCTCTTTACGGTTTCTCTCCTCATACAAATTGTTGCCAACTGGCAGTGCAGCCATCTGCATCCAGCTGTTTGGAGGAATCTACACTTTGCCCCCCTGCATGTCCGGGATTTGTACCCTGCAAGAACCAGGCACCTAGCGAGGCTCGATCACTCAGGGTAAGGATTTGGCCAGGTGTCCTTTCTCAGGCTGCTTTTCAAAGGCAAGAAGGATACTGTGTCAGCCCCAGAGAAAGCATGTTTCCAACAGGTCACCCTTCCGCGCAAAGCAGGCAGCTAGAGATTTAGAAACTAGGTTACCGCTGCCCTTCAAACACACATCTCTGGTTTAGTCATCAGTAACCTAATGCTCTATAAACCTCCTAGTATTGCTACTAGTTTCAGAGGAAGCTAAATTGCCAAGTTATGCCTCAAGTTCAAAACTTCAGAAAAATAAAATACTGATGGTGGGACTAGGCGGAAACTAAGAAAAAGTGCATGACAGACATGCATGACAACTATGTTAGGGAACAACTGTTTTTATTTTAGTTCCTCTTGATCACAAAGGGCCTTTCAAATCATAGCAAGTTATATAATTAATGTTCTGCAGCTCACATTGCTGTGTGAGTTTAGCTGCCCGCAAGAATCAGATTAATAACCAGCAATACCTAAACTTGGCCAGTCATCAGAGAGGCCACACAGAAGCTCCTGGGAACATGGACACCACAGAACAAGATCCTGCTGCTCATGCTAACTCCATACCCACATGACACTGAATGCAAACCAATACCCACCTATCGCCCAGCGATGCTGTGTCAATTTTGATGAAGCCAGCACAGTTGATAAACACTTTGGGTCCCATGTGACACATCGTAACCAGCTGGGTCCTGTTCTCCAGACGCGTGTTGTTTTGTTTTAAGATCTGGAGAAAGAGGTAACAGTATAAACCCTGCTATTCAAACACAAGGGTTCTTCAGGAAAAGCAGAGGACTCACACCAGACACCGCAGTGTTCAAAGCATCTGACATAATCAAGCCCATCACAACTCATAAATCGTTGCCCCCTGCCTGTGTCTCAACATTGTACGAAAGGAGATGACTCCATGTGGAACCGCTCCAACTCTCAGGAAAAGTGCTGGCTTTTTGCCTTGTGTTTTCTACAGTACAGAGGCGTCTCGATACTGTTACAGCACATCCCTTCCCGTGGGTTCAGGAGCTAGCTAGGATTGACAGATCTGCTGAGTTGCTTGAGTCTATCAAGGACATAAGTCCATGCACAGCTTCGGGGTTAGGCGCAGTGCGGTAACACATACTAAAATACACGTCAACGGAGCTCTCAGCTGCATCTGGCACACGGGACCCTGACTCATCTTGTAACAGCACTGCCATCACGCCAACTCGTACATTATTGGTGAAGAATTGCTTCATTCCGTAAGAAGTCTCCTTACCTTTAGCAGATGAGTGCCTTTGCGTGGTCCCAGGCCACACACGTACTGCAGCAAAGCCTGGCTGTGAGGGTGAGCAATCGCCCGATTGACATCCACTCCCACCTCGTTCACACGGTTTATGAATTCGCAGTAGAGGGCATTCAGCAGTTCCTCCTTCACCACGTGCTCCTGACAGAAAGGAGAGGTGTTAGCCTCGCAAGGAGATGCGTGCAACGCTTTGCCTTAAGGAAGCTGAGCCAAACACAAGACTGGCTCTCAGGAGCTGTACTGCACCTCAGAGTTACCCCTGAGAACAGCCTAAAGGCAGGAGGCAGATGAGCTAAAGGAGGCAAAAAAAAAGGTGCTGTGTAGCCCGAATATGGCAGAACTTGCACCAGTTCAACTTGAATACTTTTCTTTGACAGTAAACTACCTTAGGCCTCCCGGGCCACTTTCTTTTGCAGAGAAGGATCCCATAAGGCAAAGTTACCTGCAGAGGGTGGAGTTTTAGGCAGAGAATATCCTCATCGGAGCTGCAGACCTGGGCAAACTCTATAAGGGGGTCCTGAATGCGGCGAGCAAGGGAGACAGCTTGACGCAGCAGAGGTGGGTAATCGCGGAACTCATTCTGCAAGACGCCAGAGAAACGGGGGGAACCCTGATGGTGTTTTCACACTTTGTAGTACAAGTAGCAAAGAAACATCAGACAGGGACTGGAACAAGGGAAGTATTTGGTGCTCAGCGCTAAGAGAGCTGAGGGCAAAGGCTCCCAGGAACTCTGCTGCAACTAGGCATAAGACAACAGCATCCACTCAGCTGAGCCAGATTCATTTCAGACTACATCAATATCTACTTTGTACATCTGCTGGCGCTGATCTCTTCAGGGAAGCCTAAATAAGATGTTTTGCCTTGACCCAAAGATCAGTACATCACTATATGAGGCAGCAGATGACAAAAGGCAGGGCCAGAGCAACAAATGGAGGATGAGACAGCACAAATGACCGACAGACTAAGGCATAGCTGGAATGTTCACCTCAGACTTCTTGCTGTTCATGTAGAGGATGGCCAGTTCATTGTCTACCAGCTCCACTCCAATAGAGGACAGCTGCTGCCCTTGATCCAGCTCATGAACAATTCTCTTTACATCCTCCATCAGCATCTGAGCATCCCTAGGGAAAGATGGCCAAGGGGATTGAGGGAAGAGTGCAAAGCTGGGTCCTGGAATCACTTAGGGAGATAACCCCAATGGGTTACCTTGCACCATGAACAGAAACAGTGAAATGTGGACAGGCACGAGGAAAGGACTGCAAAGAAGTGGAAGGAACACAGAGCCTGACCTGTTCTCGCCTGCGATTGTCACCACGTGAGGCTTCTTGTTCAGGAGAAATTTTTTCAAGGTTTCAATATCCTGGGCCTGGAAAGGAAAGTGAGACAGGTCAGAGTAGAAAAGCTAAAGGATTTTTGTACTGAGCTAGCTACCAGTCTTGAGTTCCTATTTCATAGGGCAAATCCTTCCCCACTGCCACCACGACATGAGCATGGCTAAATGCCTTCTTCACAGACTTGCAGCTCCTGACTACTGTAAGGACAAACAGGAAGGCTCTGCAGAGGGAACACCGATGGCCTCATGATCTGGTGTTACAGGAAATCAGCGCAGGTAGCGAATGGAAGTCAAAAGCTTGCCCCAAGCTCCAGGACGTCCCACAGCCTCTTGCTGTTATAATGTTATCAGGGAAAGGGGAGAAAGTTTCTGTAGCTGGGACCACAGAAACTCACAAAACCCCCAAACCAACAGAGCTCAGGAATGGCAAGGCCCTGCCACTCCCCATAGGAGGAGCAGAAGAGATTAATTGGAATCTAACTGGAAGCAACCGTCCCGCCAGAATAATTACAGGGTGGGAAAAAGGCAGTATTCTTGCATGCAAGAGTGACAAGGCCTGAGCTGTCTTCAGACTGACTATTCCTCTCCAGCCACAGTGGATTGCACAGTACCAAAAGCAATGTGCAGGCATTCATCTCGACAATAGCCGCACCAAGGCTCACCTTCTTTTCCCTCTCTTCCTCACGCCAGGCATTCCTTCTCTTTGTGAAATGTGGCAACCGGAGGAAGTCTGTAACCTCACCCTCTCCATTAACGAGGGCGCAAAACACAGGGTGGTCCCTGCGAAACAGAGATCACTCAGACATGGAGGACTGCTAAAGCTGAACATGGATCCAGAGGCAATTCCTTTCCTCCTACCTGGCTGAGGAAAATGCAATGCCTAGTACCCGAATCCCCTTCCCTTGGTTTTCATCCATGAAATCATCATCTTCCTCCACCTGCTGATCAGGACGGTATGAAGCTACTTTTAGCCAGTTGTACAGTTTCCGGCTGCAAGCCTAGCAGAACAGAAAAATGGAGAAAGCAGTGAGAAAATGAACTGTAGGTGCTTTGTCATAGCCTTTCTCCAGGGGCAAGTTCATGAACTGCTCAAGGCAGCACAACAGTATATTCTGCCAGGACTGGGAGCAGCTCTCCAGAACCATGCGGCCCATCTTCCCTGCCACTGAGGTATCTGCTCTTCTCTCCATCTTTGGGAAAGAACCAGACTCAGACCTCTGCCTGCCTCCTCCTTTTTCCCAAAAGCCTGTGTATGGCCTGCCAGTAGCTCTCCTCAGCATGCTGCAGGACTGTCAGCATTTGTAACCCAGCTGTGACTCAAACCCACTTGTCCCTCATCTCACCTTGAGGACATACTCCTTGGCCTCCACCAACAGCTTGTTCTTCAACTCTTTAGCCATCTGCACATAGAGGAACTGGTTGAGGGACCGCTCAATAGCCATCGTACGCTGCCGATTCCACTCCTGCACCTGGTGGCTGAACTCATCCCGATAATAGAACTGTTTGATTTCCTCAAAGTACGTCTGGTCGCTACCGTAACTGCAAGAAATGAGAGGAGGAGATACAGAACAGCTCCAAACATCTGCATTGACACCACCACTGGCAGATTTCTGCACAGGGATGTGATAGCAGCACCTCAGATTGAGTGAGCTGCCTGGAAAATTTAGAGAAGAGCCAATCCTCCCATCAAACACTCTTGTAGCTGCAAAAGCTACGCTGCTAGACAAATTGCAGCTGAACGCCATGCTGGCAGCACAGAGAGGCCTGATCAGTGCAACACCGGGCAGCCCACAGCCACCCCAGCACACCCATATTGCACAGTGTGCAGCAAAGGAACCAAGGAGCCACACAGTGAGGGGGGTTGGGAAACAAGCATCGTCTTTCACAAAAATCCTGAAGGTTTCAGAGTTTGCCTTCAAATGAATAAGCCAGACATCTTCTAAAGTTTTCATTAAGATGAAGAAAAAAGCAAGACCCTGAGAGGCTGCTTGGCTTTAAGGTACAGGAAACCACCAAGCCACGACTTCCAGGAGCAGTTTGGATTACAGAGGAGCTCTAACAGCATGGTGGCACTGGATGAACAAGCTCTGCCAAAGCATGGATGGCACAGCCAGTGAGGACTCACCCCTCCACTCCTTTCATGTCAATGCTGATATCTATAGTGAGCAGTGCCTCCTCCTCTGCCAGGCTCATTTTCAGGAACTGGTCATCTCGCAGCTCCTTCACAGGCTTGTTCTTCAAGTATTTAAAGGAATAGGCATAGTGGGCTTCATCAATATCCTGGGAAAGAGGAGAGACAGTCAGCATGCATGCAGCGCATTCATGAAGAAAGACCCTTCTGTATACCATAGCAGACAATGGTTTTTATTCAATACACCCTCACCCCTATGCCTGCCAGTCTGCATTTGCTTCCCCAGCAGGACACAGTGGAACTTGTTCCCAGTCCCAGAGAAACAGAGACTGTTCCAGTAATTGAAGGCAACATCTCAACAGCAAGAATCAGGTCTGATAAAATGCTGAGACTAAAAATGCAACATGCTGCTGAGCTGGCCTCTGCAACAGCCTCGCTCACACGCTGCTCTAAGATTTATTCAGAGTTGCCAGTGACATGTGAGAAGTTTTCAGATGCAAAAATGAGCATTTGTATGTTATTTAGATCCTTCCCTGAATTGACCCATAGAGTCAGAGCTCCCTTCCTTACCTTCTTCCCCTTTTTGGTTGGTGAAATGTTGATTTTAGCTCTTTCTTGGAAAGTCTGTCTCAGGACCTGCCTGACTAAAGGCTCCCTGGCTATCTGCAAAGCCACCATGTACCGGGCTCCTTCCAGCACAGCTTCAGGGCTTGGGAATTGACTAAAAGAAAAAAAGGCAACATGAAGACTTAGGACTTGAGAATGCCCCCGGACCCCTTCCCCTGTGTCATATCTGCAGGACCTCCATAAAGATCCCCCCCCCACTGACCTACACACATAATCCTTGGCCAGCTCCAGGGGCTCTGCAGGGAACTGCTCTGTCTCGTGACGCTGGTAACTGTCTCGGAGATTCTCTCCAAACTGCTCAGGTGTCAGACCAAACTTCTTAGCCAGGCCATCTGGGGAAAAAATCCCACAAAAACGATGAGGACAGAGGTACTGTACCTTATATTGAGCAAAACTACCAGTCCTCTTTCTATAGGTAAGCCACACCACCCAGAAGAGCACGTGGGCTAGGCCACTGCAAGCTCAGTGTGACAGAGCACAGCCCTTACCCAGCCCAGCTGTTTGACAGATGGTGTACATATCCCGACGGGAAGCCTGCTTCAGCTCAGGCCCTTTCTGCTCATCATCTTCTGCATCCTCCCCTTCACCTATGGGAAGGATATGTTTAGCGAGGCCTCTTTACACAGGTGTCCAGACAGCTGCAGGGTGTCGGAAGCACAGTGAAGGGATCAAACACAACCTACATTGTGCAACAGAGTCCCTAAATTCCACAAATACACCTCAAAGGTCACAATAGCCTTAAGATTATTCAAGGTTAGACAAACACCCTGACAATGTTATCTTCTCTTCAGTTTCACTCTTCAGCAGTTTTAATAGCAGTATCTCTGGGTTGCACATTAAAACACACATCAAGGTGGCTGATCCTTGCTTTGGCCCCTGCATGTTCAGTCCATCTGAAAATCAGCACCTTGTGTGGCAAATTCTGAGCATTTTCAGAGATGCCTGGAAGACCTGGGACTAACTTGAGATGGAAGCAAACAGCAAAGATGCTCTGTGCAAACAAATGGGCTTTTCAGCAAGCTTTCTTACTACTCATTTAAACCAGGATTTTCAAACAGCCCACAATTAGGAGACTATCAAGTCTGGGGACAAACCTTCTTCCTCTTCACCATCCTCTCGGATACGCTTTTGCTTCTTTCGAGCAGCCTTGGCAGCATTCTGCATCTTGGGGATGTCTCGCCCATAGTACAGCAGGAAGTGATTATACACGTCCTTCAGCTCGTCCATGGACTGCACGTCCTTCAGCCTATGGCATGCAAAGCCAGCATGTTACACCCTGCTTGCAGCTGAGCCGTGGTCAGAGCGCTCAAGGAACCTGCTCTGCTACAGGTCAGGCAGAGTGAGCACTTGGGCTCACCTTCCAAAAGTTTTAAATATTTCTCGTTACTGTCTTTGTGGGGAGGCTAAAGTCAATGCACTGCAGTGGCCAGAGAGCCTGTTCTGTTTGGGCAAGCTAAGGCACATTTTAAGTCATTTTGGAATCAATATAAGAAAGTCACGACACCATACCTCTCCATGTCAGTAGTATCCAGGGCCCTTATTCCATCGGCCAAGGGCTTGTCTGGGTCAGCAGAGATTTGTTCGTACTGATAGGCCTGCATCTTCTCAAATAGACGCGTCAGGTTCTGCTTGCGGATCTTCAGCTGGGTCCACTAATATGAGAACAAAGATTTCCAGTGAAATGCACCATAGCTGTGTGTCACGTCTGACTCCTCCCTTCCCAAACAGGGGCTCCCAGGACCTTGGGATATTGGTCATATAAAAATAATCATCAAAATCCTCATCCACAGCCAAGCCCAGATGTGGCACATGTTGCAGGTCTTGTCTTAGAGAAGGATTATAGTAACAGAAAAAAAATTAAAAATAATCAAGATTTGGATCTACCTGATACTAGAGAAGGAACGTGCACTCCTTGCAGGAAAGGTAACTACACAAAAGGAACTTGGTGAACAGAAAGGACCATTTTGAACCCTCTTTTGTCAGATAATCCTTTACCACCACATGATAGCAAACATAACCCCACACAAGGTCTCCACAGTCAAAACAAAATCTGCTGTACCAGGCTAGGTGGGAAGACGTGTGTCGTAGTTTCAGCTGGGATGGAGTTAACTTTTTTGCTAGCAGCTGGTATAGTGCTCTGTTTTGGATTTGGGATGAGGAATAGTATTGATAGCACACTGGTGGGTTTAGTTGTTGCTAAGCTCTCGAGGCGTTTTCTGCTCCTCACACCGCCCCGTCAGCGAGCAGGCTGGGAGGGCACAAGAAGCTGGGAGGGGACACGGCCGGGACAGCTGATCCCAACTGACCAAAGGGCTGTTCCATACCATCTGACGTCATGCTCAGCATATAAAGCTGGGGGAAGAAGGAGGAAGGGAGGACATTTGGAGTGATGGCCTTTGTCTTCCCAAGTAATGGTTACGTGTGATGGAGCCCTGCTTTCCTAGAGATGGCTGAACACCTGCCTACTGACGGGAAGCAGGGAATTCCTTGTTTTGTTTTGCTTGTGTGCACAGCTTTTGCTTTACCTATTAAACTGTCTTTATCTCAACGCACGAGTTGTTTTTTTTTCTCTCACTTTTACGATTCTCTCCTCGATCTGAACTGGGGGGAGTTAGCAAGTGGCTGCATGGTTCTGGCTGCCGGCTGGGGTTAAACCACAACATGTTACATATTGGCGGATAACAACTAGCGAAAACACTCCTCACCTTCTCATCCCACTGCCACACCCTCCACAGGTCGTTGATGTGCAGCTCTGGCTCCACATACTCTTTTCTGTAGAAGGCGATGAATGGGACCTGGGTCAGAAATGAGACTCATCACCACCAGGCAGGAGACTGGGCTGTTCCTGGCAGCCAGGAGTCCAGAGACTGCTTCTGTTCCACGTGGGAGAACAAGCTAATGGGGCAGTAGTGTGGGAGATGTACCAGGCCATGCCCCAGCTCTCGACACCATTCCACCAAAGAATACACCACATACACCAAAAAGCCCCTGCAACATCAGGCACACCTCAGAGAATAGGTTGAATGGACCAAGCAAAGCTCAGGATACTCTGAAATTCCTTCACCTCATTTAGCAGCAATTTGTCCAGGATCAGGGAAATACGACAGCAGACTCATCAAACAGGCCTTAAAAACCCAAGCTGCCACAGCTCACATATGATAAGCTGCACTTTCCAATGAAGCACCATTTTGTCACAGGAGAGGCAACCAGGTACATTATCTCAGCCCCTTCTAGTTTGCTACCCTAAATACTTCCAGCAGCCCCTCTGCTAATCCTGTCGGGATAAGGAGATGGCAACCTTATCTTGGCAATGAAGCTGAGTTGCAAATTACCTCAAAATGTTGATTTCTCATGAAATTCAGCGCTTCTTTAATCTTCTGGATGGTGCTGGGCCCCTTGCGGCTGAAGCTGCTGCTGGCTTGTCCACGGTCGAGGTAGTCAGAACTTTCCTAAAAGGAGAAACACATTGTGTTGATTGTATTCCTGAGCTGATCCCCAAAAGAGCAGCCCAGGCTAAGGCTGGAAAACGGTGGTCTTTTTGTTAGCTGGGAACACAGGTTTAGGGTACACGCTCTGATTTTAGACCACAGAAAATCATCCTAGCCCTGACTGGCTTAAGGAAAACAGAGAAGCACCATCTGGCCAAGGTAACTGATGGCTAAAAGCAGATTATGGCTAATACCAGTTTAGCCCTAAGAGCACAGTGGCTCAGAGATCTTTCACTCATTCTTGACAATTATTCTCGCAACTTCTCTGTGTTCATTTTTGTCCTGTTTTATGGATGTGAAAATGAAGACAACTGCACATTAAATGACCTGCTCAAAACGAGAAAAAAAGGTACATTGCGCACCACATTCCTCTGAGCAGGCTCCTGGAACAATATCTCCAGGCTGGAAATCTGCAGCACCTTCCAGTCCTCTTAGGACAGAAGTTCCAGGCATAGTCCTTTACCTGCAAGGAGATGGTGGGTGTCGCAAATGCGTTCCTGTAAATCCAATCAGCTTCTTCCTCCAGCTCATCATCTTCAGCACTCTTCACCGGGATGGATCGCAACTATGAAAAGACAACAGGATGAGCAGAGGCATGTGCAACACCAGGGCTTGTGCTACCGTGTCTTCAAGAAGCCTGGCAATTATTGTTTTGAGCTGCAGGTTGCTTACGGGATCTCAGTACCTCCCACACCCACAGGGCTTTGCTGAGGACAGCACTTCAACGTCTGCATCTTCTGAGCACACAGAAAACCTACATCAACTTTACACTAGGTAAAGGCAGCTAACAATTCTGTCAGAGGCTTGTGGAAAGGTGAACGGTGCGAAATCTTCCATGATGACCAAGTCAGGGTACCCCCACTTCCTACCAGACTCCCAAACCCTCTGCAGCTACATCATCTGTTCCACTCTATCTATGCCTTGGTATCACTTTTCTTGCTGCAGCCATAGAGTAACAGAACATAAAGCAGCTCCAAACCCTCTCCGGGCGTTTAGTCCCAGCCAATTCTCTTTCAGAAGGTCTGCTCTAATCATCACTGACATCCATGAAGACAACAAAATGTCTGAACAGGCCACATATGGCCAGAAGACATTACACACAGCGTTCCCTTGCGCTGTGCACACTGGCATGGTAAAAAAAGGTCCGACTGAAAAGCTGGCAGCTTCAGACGTCCCACTTTACAAAGCCGGGTAACAAGCCTCTGCGCAGAATTACATTAACATACACTTAAGGGAGACTGAAGAACACCGACTGTTCAGGGAAAACCTGATTACAGGGTAAAATTAAGACAAAAATATGAGACACCAGAATGATTCCTAGCAGCACAAACAGGACTCCACAGAGAGCAGTACAAATCCCAAACGCTTGGATTAAAGTGTGTTACAGAAACACCTTCTATGGAACAGTTATGTTCCGGCTGGCACATGGCTAGGGCAGAAAACCCTAGCAAACCTCCAGCACTGCAGCTTCACTCTTGCTATCTAGAGATACAACTCACGGGACTACTAACAGCATCCAGCATAAAGGACATCTCAGCAGAGCACAAACCCTGCACCGCTCCCAGGGGTGCAACACTGGCACCCAGTGGCCAAAGAGAAACTATGACCAGTGCTAAAACCGGGCTTGCCCAGCTAGAACAGATCACAATGTCACTGATGTGTTTGAATGCAGGGGTTCAGCCTATA
This sequence comes from Ibidorhyncha struthersii, assembly GCA_013398815.1. NCBI lineage: Eukaryota > Metazoa > Chordata > Aves > Charadriiformes > Charadriidae > Ibidorhyncha > Ibidorhyncha struthersii. The sequence goes on from VZSZ01010990.1 coordinate 27,660, forward strand.
CACTTAACAGGTGGGATCTTCAAAGAGGGAAAGAAATGCCAAAATCCAGCCAGCAGCCAGGTGAGAAAGGTGGCCTGCAGGCCCCAGGCCTGCTGTACTCGGTGGGAGCTGAAATGCTTTCTGCCTGCACACCAGCACCCTATTCTCTCACCTGGAACCTCTCAGGCATGTCTGTCATGCGTATCTCGTTATCCTGGTCTGTTAGGTGACTGCTCTCCAGCTCACTAGGCTCGTACATCTCAAAGATGCTACGCCGACTGACGCGCTTCTTGGCAGTCTTTTTGGGTCGTACACGGGTCTCCCCTTCGGCTTCTTCATCCTCATACTCGTACTCCTCCTCCATCTCCTCATCGTACTCATTGTACTTCTCAAATTCATCATAGTCAAAGTCCACACCAAAGATTTCCTGGGCTTCCTGCAAAGCACTGGAAGGCAAAAACTATCGTTCAGCCTGACAGTGCGGTTCAGAGAACATCTTTGTAACCACACAGAGCACCTAAGTCTAAGATTTAGTTTTGCACCTAGGCTAAAAACTCATGGATAGGTACACAACTCTGAGCTTTATATGTGAATACTTCTCTTAAGAGACTGGTTTTGGTACCCCTGTAAAAAATCCAGGGGAGAAAGGAAGGAGTCAGACATTTAACAAATAACAGGCTAAAAGCCCCATGTTTAAATTTATCAGGTTCCTTTGGGGAAAGAGACCAGCAGTATCCAACCACAAGCTGAATCACTCTGCAGTTGCAAGATTCAAGTACACTGAGCACTGTTTTTGAGGCTCCAGGCCAACTTCCAATCAATACTTACGCATCTGTGTATCCAGGGAGCTTCTTTCGCCATTTTGGCTTCTTCAGAGGTTGTCCATCGTCATCCACAATGAAGTCATCTATGTCTGGACATTGAGAAACAATTTAATGGTCAGAACACTCATATATTAAACCGGTACCTCTGACAAAGCTCAGCTGAGCAACTATAAGCTTCCACCACAGACTTAGGCTGGCCGCTGGCTGTCAGTCTGCCTAGCTACCCACAGCATCTCCTACACCAACCTCAGACATTCCAGGAGTCTGAACCACAATAACAAGCTAGAATGAATTTCCAAACACAAGCACAGCCACCTGGCAACTATCTGCAGCTCAGTGCACTGAAAATACTGTCAGAAAAGGCCTTGCTGCTTTGGACAGTACACAAAAAAATTCTTGAAACTCTTTCAGTATGGTACTAGCAGTGGTAACAGGCTGATGCTGAAGAGAAGCAGGGCAGGCACGTGCTGTGCTACTAGGTCCGAAACAGTGCCTCGATTTCCTTCCTTTGAAGCATTTCCATTTTGGAGGCAGCTTAGAGGTGCTGAGGTGTTGAAAAGCTCATGTAACGTGCTTCTGGACAAAGTGGTTTAGACAGACAAACTAAACCTGCCACCCAGAAACATTTAATTCTAAAGATTGTACTAATCAGACCAGCAAGAGCTTGACCACAAGAGGGCTACAGCCTTTGCCTACTTATAGCTCAGAGAAAGTCTTAACTTGGTTCCTGTGCTTTAATCCTAGGACAAACTTTGGATGTAATTGACCATCCGTACTCACCAGATTCATCTTCCTCCTCCTCCTCTTCCTCTTCTGGTGGAGCAACGGGAGCTTCAACAGCTTCCCCTCCCTCCTCGCCTTCACCATCCTGAAATATTTCTTCAGCAATGGCTTCCTTCTCATGTTCTTCTTTTCCGTAGTCCTCCTCTTCATCATCCTCATCATCGGACATTTTTCGCACACGCCTGAATTTTTGCTGAAGGTAAAAATGGCTTGTTAGTGCATATAATTCCTGGCGCAGACACTCAAGCTCAGTGTGGTCTCTGCCAGGCCAGAACTGCACTCCTGCTCTCCAGGTGCCACCTGAGAAGGAGTGGGATGGAGCCCAGCACACAGGGGAGAAAAGCCACCCGCTCAGCAGCTGTGCTCACTGAGCACAGCATGCACACAACATAACTGCCTGCTGAGGACTGTGCCGCATTCAGGCCTGTGTCACCTGCACGCTGTCACCATCAGTGTTAGCTAGAGGCACATCAAGCCAGGCAAGCGTGACAGAAGGAGCTTCAGAGCCCTTAATAGCCTGTGCTGACTCTGAGGTTAGCATTATGCATGAGAAAGTTATTGGAAGCTGGGCTCCTCTGAGACTGTCTTGCAGAGGTGGGAGGGGAGGAGTATAGCAGAATTTAGAAACCAGAAGAAAGTGGTTTGCAAGCTCTAGGAAGCCACTTCCCAGTTGTCTGGGCAGGGAGAGACCCTGCTTCCTTCAAGCACTCGGCTCTCCCTTTCCAAAAGGGCAGGAGCAGACGGGAGGCACCACTCGCTCAGTCCACGCAGGAATTCACCCTCCTTCATACGAAGATGCACCACACTTAACAGCAGCATGGGAACACAACTCACTCTTTTGACTTTAACGCCCAAGTTCTCTTCAATGAGGTCAAAATCATCATCCTCCAGGCGGTCATCAAAAGCTAAAAGAAGAAAGCAGAGACAAGTTACACTCTCCCTTTGCTAATCTGGGAATGGACCAACTAGTGAGAAAGGAATAGTTTATCCAGCCCATGTAGATACCCAGGACAGTGTGAGAGCATTACCCTGTGGCCTGCTACGAACAATCATCATAAAACTTACTGCGCTTTCTCTTTTTGTGGCCAACATCATCCTCAGAGTCTCCAGAGTCACTGGCTTCTTCCTCCTCTTCCTCTTCCTCATCGTCGTCATCATTAATGAATCCTTTCAGGTTCCCCTGCTCATCTTGATCATCGAGATTCTCCTCCTCCTCTTCCTCATCTGGTGGAGATCAGCAAGTGTTAAGACATTTACTCACTGGTTATCTGCCAAGACTCCTTCTCAGCTCTGTGCAAATAGCATCTTCCTTCACATTATCGATGCAGAGTTTTAATGGAACACTTTTACTGACACACAACCCAGCCAGTTGCTTGTGTCAGAATCCCACTTACTGTCTCATGCTCTCTCTGCAGAGGGAACAGGTGGAGTGGTCACACTGGGAGAATTCCTCTGCTTTTACTGTTTACTATCAAATTGTGAGACTGGAAGTCCCACTGGGGTGAGGCAGTGTACTTTCTATTGCCAAATATAAAAACCACCTAAGCACTTTGAGAAACGGAAGCACTTAAACAGCTGAGATTATCGACTACAGATGGCCATGCTATTATAGCACAGTTATTGCTCCATCTGCAGAGTCACGTGATTTAAAATAGAGCAGCGAGGCACACAAACAATTCAGCAAACTCAGAACAGACAGGCAGACTCACCATCCTCATCTTCCTCTACAAACTTCTTGGTTACTCTGGGCACAACCTCCCCATCTTGGTTGTACTCCTCCTCCGACTCCTCTGCTTCACTTTCTACGAAGTCAGACATGACTGCAGCGTCTCACACACGGCTCCACAGGAACTGGGGAAAGAGGAGACGAGACATCCATCGCATCAGCTAAGCAAGCAAAACCCAAGCACTTCCCCCTACCGGGTTTTGGAGAGAAGGCAGTTAAGGTAAGAGGGTTTAAAATTAGCTATCAAGGCCCTGAATTACCCAGTGTCCACCTTGCCTGGTCATCCCTGTCACCAGAGATTAGGCAAGTGGAGCCAGCAGCCAAGTGCTGCTAGCTCCTGTCAGCCTGTGTCTCAGTGAGCAGGACAGGACCTGTCACACCAGCATTTGTTACACAGCCAAGATCCTGGCTGTGGCTGAAACGGTGCACACAGCCAAAGCCCTTCATCCCATCCATACCCTCCCAGGAGGCCAGGAAAGCAACTCCACACTGCCATTGATGCTGCACGGTGTCAGGCACACAGTCCAACCAATTAGGATCTTAATATGATTAATCCTCACTCAGTTAATGAAGCCAGGGCAACCCTGAAAAGGGCCTTGACTGAGTTGCAATTGCAGGGTGTTAGCAAGGCTCTGCAGACCCCCATGGAGCAAACACGAGAGAGGCCTGGCGGGTACTGCGGGATCAGGGCTGGGGGCTGCCGGCTGCCCGACTCCACTGTCCTGCACAGCCAGAGCCGCAGCCGGGACGTTCCAGGCCACGGGCCTCTGTCCAGAGATTAGGAAGTAACAAGAGACTACAGAAATGGGGTGTTTTTTATATACAGAACCTTTTGTTTGAAGTTTTCCCCAACTGGGATTTCTGGAAGCAGTACAAATCAAGCTTGGCACAAAGGAACGTGTGTGTCCATAAAGACATGGCTCAAGTGCTGTCTCCCTGAGCCTTTCACTTCTTGTGGTTACAAAACTTACTGTCATTTTTAAAATTTTCAAAGGACTTTTTTTTTTTTATATTCCTTTTTACATACACCAAAACAACAGAAGCTTACAAAAGTCAGCTACAAGAAAAAACAAATCAATTCCTCAAATGGCTGTAAAGATGAAAACACCAGCTCAGGAAGAAGAACCAGCCTTTGGGAAGGTACAAAAAGAAGCTCAGAGGAGGTGTCAGATCTAAAGCCAAAACCTTCATGTTAAATTACATCTGATGTAATTTAACACAAAAAAAAAAAGAAGAGAAAAAGATGAGAAAAGAATTCCATATGCCAGGGATCGATATCTAAACAAACACGCTTCAAAATGTTCCCAGAATCATTTCCCCACTGCAAACAAACAGCTGAAGGAAATTAGTCCCACACTGGACAACCTGGTCAGCGCTTTGCCACGACACTTTTCGTGTGCAAGACTTCTTGTTCTGCCCCGAGATCCACACATCTGGTACACAAACAGGGACTTACTTCTCAGTTAAAGAAAAAAAAAAAGTGCAAGGCTGATTTTGGATAATCTTTCAAGTCTTAAAACACTAATAGCTCTGAAGGAATGTGTCGGCCATATCTCATTAAAGAAAACCCACAACAAAGACAAGGGAAAGACCTCTGCCAGATTTCAGACACGAGCCTCATACTTCTTGGCTGCTGATTACATGCCTGTGGTTGACATCTATCTACAATGCTCCAGACAGGCAGAAATCATGGCAGGACAAGGCTACTGCTCTGCACCCAGACAGGACATCGCTGCCCTAGCTGGGTGCGTGGGCACAGGGTGATCCCCAGCCTTGAGAGGACACTGTAGAAGCCACACACATGTATTTAAGCATCCCTCTCAGAAATAAACAAATTTGTTCCTGAAACAAATGCCACTGATGAATTGTGTAACTACACACAGTAAAGGAAGGGGAATCGTTACTTTTACCAGCCTGTGTATGAATATTATGTCAACCTCACACCTTCTCACCAGTTCTTCTACACGTATCCATCAAGGTGTCTTAACGTACATAAAACTGCAGGCTAAGTGGCTTTTACTAGAGCAGTTCCATTTCTAAGTCTAGTAACCTCATCTCTCTCCTGTCCATGATCAACACACAAATCCAGCAAGAAAGAAAACCCCTCATCATAGTACCACATGCGATTTTACTATGCTCTGCCAGTGAAGCATTTCGCTCACAACTCCAACTTTGTTCCTCATCACTTGTTCTACCATTTCCTGGCAACTTCAGTTCATGTCAAATCAAATTTGTCTGGACACAGAGAACAGCTATGACTTAGGAAGCCCATCTCATTTAATGATCCAGCCGAGCAGGTTCCACACAAGGCAACCACCCACAAAACTGGGTGCTTTCAGCTTCAGTGAAATCCACCTCAGGACAACAGGGATGTCACTTCACATGGCAAACGGAAGCAAGGGTAGCTATTACCAAGGAGATGTTGAATCAGATATGGGCTAAAGGTGCCTCTCCCAACCTCCGTGCCAGAGAGGCCTTCATTTGAAAGAAAACAGGGCAGGGAGGCAGGCAGGGACTGCAGCCAGTGTGGGTGGAGGTGCAGAGGCAGAGCTCAGACCAGCACTGCTGCCCGGCGGGTGCCCCCTGAGCAGTCGGTTACACGGGAAAAGCCCCGCTCAAGCAGCACCGCTTGTCTGGCTTGGGGAGGGTTTAAGAGTCTCCAGACTGAGGAGCGTTGGGCTAGCCCAGCTGTATCATGCTATGGGCCTTTCCTTTGAGCAGCACAGCAGCATCCCTGCTCCTGTAACACTCCCAGGAGAGGGTCAAAGATTGCTGCAGCACAGGAGCAAGTACTAAATTGCACTAGAGCACCAAAAAGGCAAGGACACCACGCCTAATCCTGCACGCTTACCTGTATGCAAGCAGACATGCTCCTATAGGTGATACATATGTAGATTTACCCTAAAGATACCCTACGGCTACTAGACACTGACCAAGATGGACCAAAGACAATGGCAACGCAGCGAGCAGTGCTGCAACGGCACCAAGGCAGCAGCTGAAGGGAGCATGGGTGGCTCCACGCTGAGCCAGGCACCTCGAGCACAGCCTCTCCCGCTCAGCAGCAACATCAGAGCAGCTCAGGGCTGAGCAATTCCATGACCTCTGCTTTTGACCAGGGGCACCTGCACTTTGCTCAGCTCAAGGGCACAGTGGCAATTGTCCAGAGTCCACAGCTCCTTTTAACTGGGATGACCCTGAGCAGATAGCTCCCTTCGCTGTCAACACCGCGACTGTAGATCTCTGATCAGGTCAGCAGGAATGGGCTGGACATCGGCTGCAGGCACTGCAGGTTGCCTCCCTTGTTAGGCGAGGCAGCACCTTTAGAACAAGTGCTGCTTTGTAATGGACCTGAAAATTCTGGAAACCAGACGTTCAAATACCTGTAAAGCCTTGGCCATGCATCCAGATACCTGCTGGCTGCTTAGGACTGCAAAACATCGCAGTGCTGGAGGCAGACACAGCTTTGTACATCACACACCAGCAAAATTTAACTCATTAGGTTTAGAAATGGAAATACGCAGCAAGTACCGGCAAAATACCAGAGTATGTTACAGGAAAAGCTCCTGTGCCTTGCCAGTTATGGTGGCAACTCTGGCAAGGCAAGGACACAACCGCATGGAGGATGGCATCAGGAACAGCAGTGTCCCACAGGAGCTTCACAGCCTGAGCAGGTGTGGGCTGAGGGAAATCAGAAGCATCTCATGCTGTCCAAGCACAGGGATGACAACTAAGGCATGAGACCTCAGTGGTGCTCCTGAATAACTAAGGAGTGTCCCCACAGTGAGGTACATTTATTTTTCAGCAATCAATCCCAGGATACCAGTGTCAATGCACAAAACAGCAAAAACAAGTGCTAATCTAGGCTTTACTACAGCCTTTACATAAGATGCAAGAGAAGCAAGTCCTGACTTCTCCCCATCCTTCATGGGAGAAACTACATCAAGGCCCTGACCCACACTAATACTGGTTTTGTAGGTTTTTATTTTGGCGGGGGGGAGAGGGTTTGGACAGGCATTTTTTTAACCTCTGCCATTTCATGGTTCAACTCACAGTCCACTTAAGATCATGTAGGTCCATGGAACCACATTACCAAAGCCACCACTCAACTGTTTTGCTCAGTTCTCATGTCTACACTTCAAAGAGAAAAAGTTAAATTTGAGAGAATTCAGAAAGCTGTGAGAATAAGAAGGCTGGGAAGGCAATTAAAATGTAGAGCCTAAGGAAGCCCAACCTATTCATTTTGTCAATGAAATGCTCACAAAATTAATTTTAGCATGCCCCGAATACGTCCACAGGAGTAAAAGATTGACAATAAATGGCTCATTAGGAAAAACACAAATGAACTGCAAAGGTAATGCCACCGTTCACTCGCTGAAGCTCTCAAAATTAAATCAATTTCGGTTTTCTTAAGAAAAAACAAAAGAAAAAAAAGCCATGGTTGAAACAGAATGTGTGCATTTAACACTAATCCCTAAGCAATGATCTCCAGGCTGTATCCCACCACAGAATTCAGACAAGACTCTATTGGCATCTTTTAATTTGAAGCTTATGAGCCTAACAAAAACATCCCTGTGAAGCACTGTATGGCACTCGCACCACAACAAACTACCCTCACGGGCACCTTGTCAGCGCTGAGCTCTTCCTCAGAGCCACACCTTGGTTCGGGGAGGGACATCTGTAGAGCCGATCCCCACAGAGGCTTGCCAGCCCTGGTATGGCATCAGCAACATGTAGTTTTTTATTTAGCTTTTATAGCTGCTTTACAAATTTCTGAAGTCAGGAGCTAAGCCAGACGTGCCCACCCTTCCCGGTGGTACGTGTGTGAAGGAGCATAGCGGTGAAATGACGACGGGAGACAAATGATGCTGTAACAGGGAAAGTCCAGGCAGCCAGCCATTGCCATTCAGGAACTTCCCATACCTGCTTCATTAGTTTTAATGCTCCTTGTCAGTCCCACCACCCCTGATGCTATCGGGTGGTGGAACATCCCGTGGCAGAGTGCCACAGTTTAATAGCATGTTGTGTGAAAAAGCACTTCCGCCTGTTTATTTTAGACCTGCTGCATCATAATTTCCTGTAAGAAACAGAAAATCGATGTTCCCTCCTTGCTTTCTCTGATCTGCCCATGACTTCAGGCACCTGCATCGTATCTCCTGTCAGCAAGCTGCCCCCCTAAGGTGAGGAAATGGAGGCTTCGCTTGCCCAGAAACCTGCTTGTTTGTGCTGCTCCTGCCCCTATGTTTTCCAGTGCTCCCCTTTTGAGACGGGCTAACCAGAACTGCCAGCAGCAGTCAGGGCACAAACTGCCAACAATTTATGCAGCAGCGTAATGATGCTTTCTGCTTTGTTCTCTGCTCCTTTAAAGTAATTCCAAAATATCATTTTTAGGCTATGGCAGGGTGTTGAAGCGATGTTTTAAAAGAAACAATCGCTGAGACACCAACAGGTCTCTCCTGAATAGTAAAAGCTGATGCAGAGTCAATTGCTGCAGTGTTTGTTACCTTCATTACAGCCGTTGCTGCTGTATCTCATTTACCACACCAGCACTCAGCATTATCTGGTCTCTGCAACTTCTCACAGTCCGGTTTAGCGATCTTAAATCATTTAGGATTAAATTTTCCTTCTCCACATCACCATATTCAGAAAAAAAAATAAAGCAGCATAGATGACTATGAAATTCTACAATAACCTCACTCCACTGTGAGCACCAACCATCCATCCTCACCCTTTCTTTGCCACCCTTTAGTCAGTTACTAATCCCCAAAAGGCCCTTCCCGGTCTGCTGCCCTTTGGCTTTTCGTGGAGGACCCTTGTCAGAAGTTTACAAAACCAAACACGGTGCTCTGGGAATCACACCTGCGGAGCGGAGCGATCCGGGCTGCCAGCGTACCTGAGAAACAAAGGTCAGACGCTCCCCCCCCCCCCACAAAAAAAAAAACGCCGACCACC
>VZSZ01010995.1:0-23043 GCA_013398815.1 Ibidorhyncha struthersii
GGCTTCGTCCACCTCACTGCTTTGGTTGGGAGGTCTATATAAAATATTTCTGTGCTTATGAATTATGTGTGAATGACTGCACTGAAATTCTGCTTATACCTGGAAGCTTTGTATCTCCCATACTCATAATAAGTCTCCAGTACTGTTAAAAACTGTTGAAAAACTCCTGAGGGAAAATAAATCAGTTTCAAAGAAATTTGAAGGGGACCCTTAGAGATATAAAACTTACTAATCTTGTGATTTTGAGTGGGTAAGCAAGCAACATGAACTCAGTTACATGATAAATACTGAAGATTCCACATAGCACACAGACATAGGGTCAATCAATTGTTAGATGTAGAGTTACAGCTAACCAGTAGTAAGGTTTGTTTATGAAATTACTTTAATTGTTCTATAAATGTGCACTGTGTCACCGAGTTGGTGATTTAGCAGCCTGCTGTAGGAGGGTTGCCTTTTCTAGTTGCTAGATGCTCAGCAGATGGCTGCCTGTATCCCATATGGTAGAACCTTGTTCTCTTTCTTAAACTTATGGCTGGTTTGGGTGCGCTTCAGGATTTTGTGTTTGCTTGCGTAGCCTTTCAGGTTGAATCTGGTTTCTTCATAAAATTCAGAATTCTTAAGTGCTTTAAGTTCTAGTTCTGACCATTGAAGATGTGGTTGTGGCATTTTTCTTGAATCAAATCCAGTCATGTAGCTTTGTTCTTCCACTGGTGCATATCTCTGAAATTGAGAGGCAATCTAAAGTTAGTTACTCCTCAATTTAGACCTGAAGTGGACTGGATTTTGCTCTCTAAAGTAAATCATGTGGCATTTTCCATGCTGTTGTCTTTCCTAATAGACTCATAGATACAGGTCCAGTCACATGATGTCAATATATGAAAGCACATGATTTGAAGTTAACAGGAATAGTTGCCACTTCACTTGGGGTTTTTTTTGTCTGTTGATGAATGGTCTTGTAGAATGAGATGTGGCCCTACTGGAGAAAAGATGTAGCACCTTTCTGCTTTAGAAGAAGAGGGAAACAATGAGACAACTCACCCCTCTGCCCCTGCTCAACTTGTGTACTTTTTGGTGCTCTGGTCTTCTGACTTGCCAGTATTTTGGTTTAGGTCAAAGTCCTCTGGGACATCAGTTGTCATCTTCACTTCAACTCTCAAGTGTCCATTGTTTCTCACTTCTACTGCTCTATAAATAGCTTAATGCTATGAAACCATATTTTTCTCAACTTTCTGAATTGTCTGAAGCTCCCCACCTGTTAATCTTCCATTTAGCAGTCAGTTCGCTGGTGACTAGATTTTCTTAGCCTAGCTACTTTCTCTCTGTCTTGGGCCTTGGTTTGGCTACGGGACTTACGAAGTTTAATAATACACCATTTTTACCTGTTTGCCAGATGGGAGCCATTCCTGGCTCTCTTCCAGTATTCCAGCAAATTACAGAGGCTTTCAGTAGTGTTGTGAATCATAATGCTCTTAAAATAGAGCTGCTTCTTTTTTTTTTTTTTTTTTAAAGTGGTAGCATTACACCTATGCTGCAAATACTAATTTGTATTAGAAGTCATATTATTACTTCTCAATTTGCAATACCTGGTGAGAAAATGCACAGATAGGTTGTCAATGAGAGGTCATGTAAACAATTTTTTGAGAATTATCTTTGCAAAAACATAGTAACTGTGTTTTTGAAGAAAAACTGTAATTATTTTAAAATAATTTACACACCTTTTTTGTGCTTATAGGCATCTGCTCAATGTGTGGCAAGAAGGTCTTGGATACGAAGAACTACAAGCAAACTTCTGTCTAATTGTATTGGCTAGTCTTTTTATTAACTTTAACTTCTGTGTCTTTGTACAGTTAACTTTTGTGTAAAATCAATGTGAGTATTACTTTCTGGAAGATAATACATTTACTTGGAATGAGATGAGAGGTAAAGATAGCCTGATTGTTTGCCAAGAAATGTACATAGTATTTGATTTTTGTTGTTTTAGCACTAATGTTAACTGATATTTAAAGGTAATGGTTTGCAGCAGCTGATACAGTTCAAAGTGCATGAGAGGATCCTAGTGGATAGGTTGAAACTATGTTACCATCATAACACAGATCCTGGAGATTAACAATTGTGTTCTTTTGCAGTATCTTGAGTCTTCTGCTTGTCTGATAGTAATAGTTTATAGATGTATGAGCTTGTATCACCTCATTAAGATAGAATCTTCATTTAGTTCTATGCTTATAGGTATTTATATATTTTATATTTTACTGTCACCCCAAACTATTACATCCTCCCCTCTAAGTATTGCTCTTCAGATTTTAATGCAATTGTCCTGTTGAATTTTGTTTCTGCCTACAGTAGGGTTGGTTAAATCGCAAATTGTTGAACTACTGAAATCTACCGTGTTACTCTGCCAGTTCTTACTTTGGCAGTAAGACTGATCAATTATTCCCCTGTCAGCCTCTAAGGAGGCTTTACATACAGCATCTGGTGGCCCAAGGCAATAAAATAATGAGCATCGATTTCTAATGGCAGGTCTGTCTCATCGTTTCCTAAGTTAGTCTGGCTTTTAAATACTTGGTTTGAAACTGGCTTCTGAATTCTGTGATGTAATTGCTCATATACATGTCAAATTTGAAAGATCAAAACAGGCTGCCTTCTCTTCAGCATCGGTTTGATGTAAGACTTGAAGTGAGCCTCTCTGAACATGAGAGGCTGAGCGTAGCTCTGCATTTCTTTTGTCCTTTGGTTAGTTTCTACATAAGAAAGCAATTTCTGTTATGGAGAGTAATAAGTGTTCACTGTGCATCCATTTTAAGGGGAAAGAATGGTACTCTTAATTCATGGTGGGGTTTTAACTCAACCTATTTAAGTGTTTACTCATCCGAGCAATCTCCACTTGGCACTCTCTTACACTTTTGCAACTTTCTTTCAACTGAAAAACTATCAACGGGAATTTCCATATGAATAGATACTGTGCTTTAGGTTTCCTTTTGTTCTCATATCTATTACTGAGACAACTGTCTCCGTGACCAATGGAGACTGAAAAATCACTGTTCTTTCTATGTGTTAGTGGGGAAAAAATAAAGAATACTGGGAATACAGTTATCCTCTTTGGTGTAAGTAGCCCTCTGAAGGCAGTTGGTTGCCTGATATTTCTTGTCACCCTTAACTATCCATTATTGAGCATTTGTCACCAAAGTTTCTTGTTCCAAATGTGTTGACATCCTGCAGTTGCTAAAATGGCAATTCTTTACAGCATTTTATCTACTAAGAAGCTTTGCCAGGATAGTGGAACGAGCTGGGTCCCCCAAAAGAAGAGAGGAATGCTGCTGCTTTTCATTTTAAAAGCTTTACCTACCTTAACAATTGAATGGAAGTACATGGATTAGCTAGCTGGTGATAGCTGGTATCCTGCAAAGTTATTTCCACGTGGTGATGGCCACTTGTTTCCAAAGACATCAAGGAATTCTAGTATTAGCGTACATCTCTGGCACACCCTTTGTATGGATGAAAAGAAAACGTCTATAATTAGCATCAAGTTTTGCAGCAAGTGCTTGTTGCTAGAATGTGTGGTGATATCAGAGAACTTCCTAACTGAAATACTCTGAACTCTTCATGCTTTACGGGTGTGTTCTGTAAGACTGATTGATGTTTTGCTATTCTGTGAATAAAACTTCTTTTCTTGCCTTCCTAAAACTTGCCAGTATCTATATTTCAAAAGCATTACTGTTTGTAATTCTTGCATACATTGTATGAATCAGTTGCTTATTGCACTCTGTAAATATTGGCACTAATGAACTCTTACCTCATTTTGTAACCGATTGAAGAACAAAAGGGATTTAACTAGTATGATCCTTTGTTCATAATTATTCTGTGAATAGAGCTTTTATGCACCTATATCCTTTTACTGGGCAGCTGCTTTTGCATCTGAAAATGTATTTTTATTGGAAAAGGAGGACAGGTTTGTTTTGTTTTTTTAATAGTCAATACAAACAGTGCTTTGTTGTTCTAGTGGTTTGTACATGCTTGGGATCTTCCATCTGTAGCTCTCAAACCGTCTTAGCGTCGTGAAAGATGCAGTTCCTGAGATCTGTAAAATTTGCTGGTGTAATAGTCAACTTTCAGAAAAGTCCATTTTCCAAGCATTGTTTTGGAGACCCGTTGCTTTAAATTTAGATCACAAGCCCTCTCCTGCACCTCTGAGATGCACCACAGTTCAAGGCAATCTTGGCAAAGAAGCACTTGAACTTAGCTTTTAAAATTTTATACACCTTCAGTATAATTTGTCATATAAAAGCATTTTTGTTGATACTAAAAATGTCTTGTTAGCATGGGATGCCTTTCCTGACACATTATGTAGTGAAAAGCAAAAGAAAATATGTAATGGAAAGTTGCAATTTTTGTTTAATGTACTAAGAACACAGTAATGTTCCCAGATGATCGGTCTGTCCTCAATCACATCTTACATAAGAGATTTGTGCTGCCAAATGTAGTAGGATTAGAATTTTCCTCGGTGCTGCTGAATTCCTATACTGGCCTTGTTGTTTCTGTGTGTTCATTGGCCAGAGCTATTACTGAGCTAACTGCAGGCAACATTTTGATGCAGATTATTGAGAGAAAAGAACAGATTAGCAATGAAAATGTTGATGTGCCTGTAGCAGCCAGTCAGATGAAGACTGAAGAGGGTGTTCTCATGTTCTACCCCATCCTTACCATTTGTTACTGTGATAGGGTTTTCTTTTGTTTTTTTTTTTTATCCCTGTTTGTTCTGCTGCAGAAGCTGGGGAAAGGACCATCCAGGCGGGCACTACTGTTCCAAGGCATTAGGACTAATTTAATGGTTTACCTATAGAAATGGGGTGGGTGTTTTCCCCTCTTAGGTTTATTCTGTTCCTTCATTATCAGAAGGATAGCAAGAAAGACTTTGTCTTATATGCAGGAATGTCACTGACCACTTTGCATTCAGTTTTTCTAGAGAATTGTCCAGACTGGCACCAAAATCTCTTATTTAGCAAAATAAGAGATGTACAGGTTTCAGATTGTAAATCTGTTGCACCTACATGCTTGTTCTCGTATCACTGCTATCATCAGCCCATCTCTCTGCGGTGCCTCAGATTGCACAAATATTCCAATTCTATACTAGTTGAGCATCCCTCTACCCAGAGACACTTAGGCCAGGACCCTCTGCCAATCTCACCATCGTAAATTCTGGGCGAGAATGCCATTGTATTATCAGTGGAGGTGAGAGGTATGTGCAAAAATTAAAAACCAATAGATTGAATTAAGCAGCTGCACGAAGTAATGCAGTGAACCATGTTGGTATATTTTCCTAATACAAAGCTGTAAGTTTCCCAGCTGCAGAAAGAATCACCAGCATGAGATTCATTATTCATTGAAAGACAGTCAACCAAGAGCAGGAGCTGTGGCTCTTTGCATTTGGTATGACAAAGCTTAATTTGTGATAGGGCCTCTACACTGAGAATAAGAATCTGGGGCTAATAAAATCTTTAAAAAAACCCTCAGACAAGTCATTGTTTTCCCTGGATTGAAACTGGACTTCCTGATCTCCTAAAGATGGGCCCCTTTCTGTCATTTACTTTGGATGTTGCTGCCCAGTCACTGACTTACAGGTTGCATAATAGAACTGTCTGCTCAGTGAGCACTGGTTCAGCATGGGATCATGCAAGTATCTCTTACCGGATCTTACCAGATCACTGGTTTAGAAAAAAAAAGTGGCAGGGTGCAAAATGGAATACTGGTGACAAGGAAACTCACCCTGAATATCATGAGAGAACGAACATATTGCTGCATCACAGCTGAGGTTTGCTGTTAAGCAAAAATATTTTTGCTTTCCCCATCAGCAGAACTGGTTGGACAATCTGATAAGGCATGATGACAGCACGTTACAAATAACAGAGCCAAGTGTTTCTTTTAGTGAGGATTATAAATGTGCCTCATATGAAGACCAGTTGGTTTTGAACTGCTTGTCTTCCTCCCAGACTTGTGCTTTTATAGAAGAAGTTATCATCTGAAATTCATCAGAAACTGATTTTTCATCAACTTTTATGGGTGGGGGCCATAGTTCACTTTGCAGAACTTGCATGAGGTATACACCTGTTCATCACAGTTATCATCTGAAGATGTTATCATCTGAAGAAGTTATCATCTGAAATTCATCAGAAACTGATTTTTCATCAACTTTTATGGGTGGGGGCCATAGTTCACTTTGCAGAACTTGCATGAGGTATACACCTGTTCATCACGTCTGGCTAACGCCTGCAGAAAACATGAGTTCTCTGTTGACAAGGAGTGCTTCGTTCACCCACTTTAGGGCAACAGGAACAGATGTGTTGATGGGACCTGGAAGAATTTGTTTGAAATCTTGCCAAGAAACTGAAGGAAGAGCTGAGTGGAGTATTCTCCATGTGGGTATTACTGGTAAAGATTACTTTCTTACATGGTTCATGAAGACACCTCTGACACTTATTTTTTTGCCTTGCTGCCATTCATTTGTGATAAATAGCAAGTAGATTTTTCAGGCACCACTGAACTGATGGCCACATAACTAACTAATTAAGCAGACATTTCCAGATTGGCTTTCTAGTAGAAAACCTCTAGAAACTACTTTTTCCTTTCTATGTCCCTCTTTGCACTGAAAGATGCAGGCTGAACTTAGCAATGTTAGCTGTTCATTAAGCGTAAGCACTTCCAGCAAATGCACTTACTATATGCTCATCTGCCGAGTGGTATTGGGAAAACACATGTTAATTTTTTTTTTTTTTCTGCCTCGTCATGGTTATGATGATTAGATATCAGTCTTTTTAACTGTTTCAGGTCACATGCAAACACACAGAACTCACAGCTGCCTTTTTCCACTGGCTAACAGGTCTTATCACAGGCATCTTAAATAAATCATTTTCAGTCCAGTCTTCAGGAAGTCATTCCTTGCTGTTAATTTTCTGTTACTCCTTTGGCTGTCATAAAAGGTAAAAATTTTAAGTTTATACAGCTCCCAGATTTAATGTTCTTGTATGTTTACTACTGTTCAGTAACACATCAGTGGAACTGAGACTGTGTGATGAAAGGCACGGCTCTCAGGGAGTCGGCATCTAGCCCAGTCCAGTTGTCATCTTTTATTGATTAAAATATTTAAATGCTAATTGGATTAATCAAAGACTTAACTCCACTGTCTTAAATCTCTGTCTTTCTATGGAAGGCTTTTTAAAAAGTGATGACATGACATCACATTTCAGTGATGAATAGCTTCCTTATGTGACTTCCAAAATCATTGTTTCCTAAAGGATGGGAAGGAAGCAAAAGTGATATAAAGGAAGAGTAATTCTACTGATTGTCAGATTTTTTGTTTGTTTGTTTTGTCGGGTTTTTTTAGGTAGTCCCTACTTACTAAGATTTCACAGAATTTTTTAAAAGGTCAGGCATATTTTCTGTAGGCTGTGGTGTCAGCCTGAATTTGCAGACAGCCTGAAGCAGGGACTGAGAGATTAGTTGCTCTAATCTTAATATAAATCCTTGTTTGGATAATGAGATATTAGTAGCATTAATTGTTGCCATTCTCCTCAGAACATGTAAAATCTAAATTCAGAAACTTGCGGAACTGGCACTTTTCCCAGCCTAAGTCAGGAATAGTGGACAAGTAAGTAGACCAGTATGGATTTACATAGATTTGGTAGGGCCGCAGTGAAGAGGAAGAAGGGGGCATCCTGCGCTCGCTCAGTGTGGCACCCTGCAGTGCTGTTGTGGAGCCTCTGGGCAGAGAGGTTCTGTGTGCCTGTCCTGGTGGTAGCTAAGAAAAAAAGTGTTTGCTAGCAAAGGCAGCAGAATTCAGACTTTAGGAGTCAAACTGTTCAAATTTAGTATCTGTCTAGATTCTAAAACATTACAGTGAACTGGGTGAGTGAATCTTTGAAGCTTCTAGGAAAACTCTGTAGAGAACAGTGAAAGCCATTGATTTCTTACGATTTTGCTGATAATACCTCTGTTTCTTTCTATTTTATCCAGATTTCCTATTATTTCCTATTACCTCTCTGCACCTGGCTAACATACAAGCATATGTTACTGCTGAACTTCGAGTAAGTGCAGCATTAATAGTTGCACTGAGTTAAAAATAGACAACCAGGTATTATGGTACATGAAGAAAAAACCCTTTGTTTTTAAAGACTGTCACATACATTCATTATAAAACAGAAAATTTTAAAAATTATTTATCTTAGCTAAATTAAAGACAAATGATCATGCAAATATTAAGGATACAAACTAGCTTGCAATCCCCATGCCATTTTATTCCAGAAAAGGTTTCTGAAGATTGGGCTTTTTTTTTTTTTTTTCAGAAACGGCTGGGTGCCAGGGACAATTTTTTTTAAAAAGTTGTTAAGTTTATTTAAGCAAATAATTAAAAGTTTCAAATCCTTTCCATATAAGACTATATATGGCAAGGTCATGAACATTGCTTGGAGGTGAATATATAGGTTAGCCATGTTTGACAAGTGTGTCTGTCACATGCTAACTGTGAAATGCAGTTTTAGAAAGACTACTGTACTGTAGAAGGCCATATGCTCTGGCTTTATTCCTGTCTTTATATTCATATTGAAAAATCAATGTTTAGATTGACAGGGGAAATTGTAGTACTAGCAACAGTAAAAGTGTGTGGAGCACAAGTGCACGCTCCTGTCATTAAGCACTCGGTAAGCATTAATTTTCCATCACAACGCCATGCCGGGTAGATAAAAAAGAACCATTCAGCTCATTTGTCCAAGGCTGCTGAGGAAGTTGGTGTCAGGTTGGGGTTAGAACTCATTTAAAAAAACCCTATGGTATATGTAGATTGTTAGGAGATAGCTTGTCTCTCTGTGTCTTTTGTGTGTGTAATACTTTCGATACCTATGTAACCGGGGCAGACTAAGACAAGAGTTTGACACAAGAACCCCTTTGATGAAGGAATTAGTTAATTTGGAAAACAAATAGAGCATAGTTTTCATATGGGATTTTTTTCCTCCTCGAGTCCATTCAAACAGTTTTCCATAACATCTTTTGTGTGTGTATGTCCATGTATGTAAGTTTCACCACCAGTACTTAATACTTTGGGCTAAGCAGCTGTTTTATTTGTGTAAACACTTTCTCTGTATAATTATCCAGCTTTCAGCATTGATTAAAGTTAGGCAGGAAATGTGATATTTATTGAACTTTTCATAAATAAAACTATCAGTTTAACTTGTTCTTATTTGGACACCTATGGGTTATGATATATTACCTCCATTCTGCCAAAGATTAAGGCATATCCAGGTTGTTGTAGGGCAACATTTTATCAAGATGGGTCAACAGGATTACAGGGCATTGAGGAACACACAACTGTATCTCAAAGTACATTTGCATGACACAACTAAGAATGCTGAAGAAAGAGCATGTATGAAATAAATTGATAATCTGATAGGAAAAAACCCCAAACATCTATAGAAGATAAACTTTTGATTCAATTTCAGGTTAACAGTCAGATTTTGCCACTCTTCTTGATTAGAATAGTATCTCTTTCTCCAAGTATTGCTCCTAGTTTGGCTCAGAGGTGCAGATATTTAAAGGTAGTCATGGACCTAATTCCCATTGAATTGGTTTCATTGAGAACAGGTGCTCACATGAAGCTGTGTAATAAGGTACTGCATAGGATGAATAATATACAAAATGTGGCATATTAGTCATGGTATATAAAGATGCCACTTGTTCTGTCTCATTTAGAATTTATATCTGATTTACTGTTACTGCAGGTTTATTTGCAATAAAGCTTTAATAAAAATTCTGCTTGCCACTAACAGGTAAATAGCAGTACAATAGCAGCTCATCTTTTCCCTATGCATAAGGATCTGGAGAGACTGTTTGATCCCAGAGATCTTAAGAAACAGCATTGTGTTACCTTATTGGTTCTGTATTCCCTTCAAAAAGTGGCAAACAGGACTTCTGAGCTGGAATTTCCAGCTAGTGATAAATAAATTACCTTCACAGGAGGAATGAGGCAGCCTGCTAACTGATGACTGAGCATTCTCCATATATCAAAATAGGCTGGTAGTGCAGTACTGACTTACTAGAATACATACATTGCATGGTATGTCATCACATCATACAGTATCTCATTCAGCCCTTTTCCAATCTGTCCCAGGAAATTGCTTTAGATTAAGGAAAAGGATTACAAATATTTTTTGAGGGCTAAACAAATACAGCTTTGTCCTATTCTTTGAATCCCACAGAAGGCCTCATAACATTTCTATGTATTTGAGAGTACTAATTGCAGGATGTAGGAGCATTTGTATGGAGGAAAGGGGCAGTTCTGGAGGAGAGTGGCTCTCTGTAGCCACTTATCCATATTTCATTGTAGTCCAATTAACCAAACTTCTGCTGATCACTTTTAGGAACAGGCATATAATTGACTTGCTATTTTTCCGGTGGGCTACGACTTCCAAAGGGCAGCTCGTGAGACAGGAGTTTCTGAAGCACTGTGGCATGCTTGTCTTGTCATGCCAGCTGGGAATTTTAGCTTGCACCCCAATTCTGCTAGCCAGAAAGGATAGCGGGCAGTGTAGAAGCAGATTCCGTCAAACCTGTATGTTCTGGCTGTTCATAGGGAGGATCCTGGCTGGGGAGACCTATTTTTTTTTGATCAAAGCATCTTTTGGAAAGTAACTCATAGAATCCTTTGAAATGGGACAGAATCCTCAGGAGCAAGGATTAAGGGTTTGGATCCTCAAAGGTGTGTGGTCATTCAGCTCTTATTGAAATCTGGGTAATGCCTGAGTATCTTTGGGGATATTTAGTTAAGTTTGTCTTCTGTCAGCTTTGTTAGTAGTTGGGATAAATTGGTTTGGTTTGGATTTCTTGTGCGGGGATGAGTAGGTCATTTTAGATTCTGGCTAGTAAAATGTTACAGTGCCATTATGCTGTGAACAGTGAGAAAACACCTTGTCTGGTTTTTGTTGGGTAGCTATGAATTAAATACATTTATCCTTTAGCAGGAATTTTAGGCGACTGCAAGGTGCTAACAAGAGGTGACAACAAAGCTGTGAAATAGCTGTTTCTCTTGTACAGATTCTCCAAACATACCACATATGGTAATCAGTGTCTGGCAATTGTTTTTACTGTTAGTGCTGTCAAACTGTGATTCAGAATCTGTTTCCATTTAATTCTTGATCAGCATGAGAAAATTCTTCTTTGGATTTTGGATCTTCTGCAAGAATTATGCTGGTAACTGTTCTGCTCTTTGTCAACACTGAGCAATACCATGCATATGTGTCCACAAACGGATTTGTTAAATGTTTGACCTTAGTTTAATATTCTAAAATATTACAAATCTGGATTAAAGTTCACAGGAGTATCATTCTTAGCTTCTGAGAACACCTCTGAAACAAACTGCTGTTTTTCAATAGTCAATATTTAAACATGCTTCAGTTAATCAGAAAACCCATGTATCACCCAGTGTGTATTCCTCTTTCCTATATGAATGATCTGCCTTTTATCTCTAGAAGGGAGTTTATGGTGAAAGTCTAACTGAAGACATGTTCCTCTTCTTCATCTTGGCAATCTGATACCTAGCAACCTTTAGGCATTAAGGCCTTAATACAGCTTAGGTAGCTTCTTACTCAGATTGTTGCTTTTTGAGGATCTCATCCTTCATTCCCCAACAACACACAGGCTTTTGTGCAGGGAAACTGCAGTGCCCATCTCAAGGCTGAAGATCCCCTTGCACATAAGTTGGCCTCACAATGAAGCACTGGAACACCGACGTTTCTTTTGTGGAGCTAGCTGCAAATGACTTCACCAAGGTCATGGTATCTGCGTCATTGGCAAAATCAGCTTTGGGAGCTGGCTCAAGATCTCCCCTAAAATCTCCCAAAAGGAGATAACAGTGATACACTGGGACTGTGTGGCTGTTTCTGACTTTTTAATAGCAGGCACTATGATTAAACTCCAGGAATTATTTTACTTCTACAACTGTGGGCACCCCAGCAGGTTTCAGAACTTCAGTGACTGGAAGAGCAATCTGTTTCGTAAGCTGGTCTTAAACTAGAGGAAGAAAAGTAGGATCTCGCAAACCCCGCTGCTACTGCCAGTTCTTGTGAAGTAACATTGAGTTGGTCCTACTGCACTCCAGGTACACACCAACAAATTCTACCACCAAGTAACTAAGTGAGGTCTTGTGCTAGAAGCATTTCTTTAATGCTTTGTAAAGCCAGTAAGTGTAGTGCTAATGAGGAGTACTGGGCTGGCAGCTCTAAAGCTTTGAGTATTTAAAAAGGTGTTATCCTGACTGTTAGTGAATATAAATGATTGTACACCACCATATGTAATCTGATTAAAAATTTGTTAGACATACAGGCCTATTTATAATATCTTATGTACTAATTACCATTACTGTATCCTTCTTTGTAGAATTCTCTCTCAAAATATTTTATTTGGGGGTTTGGGTTTTTTTTTAATACTCAGCTGCTATTGCAGTTGAGATTAGGTGACTGGTACCGCCGTTCTGGGGTGCATTCAAAGAAGGCATTAGGGACCCCCAGTCCTATTAGCATAAACCAGTGAAGTACATGCCTCACATTCTGTGGTTCAGTTATGGTTGAACCCATTTGCTACTTCCCTCCAGACTAGTTTTTGTCAGGCTGGAGTTACACCAGCACCCACTTATTTTAGTCCACATCTTTCTAAAATGTAGTTACAAACTTCTAAGGTCAGCATATGAAAATGTCTACTTTTTCTGTGAGACATCTATCAGCCAAAACAAAGAGATCATATTTTACCAGTGTGATCTATTTCCAGTGCATTATCAGCCTCGTTATCATTTATAAAGCAGCCTCCAATATCACAGTGTGTTCGTTGCAGTAGGAATATAATATGATCACCAGCAAACATTTCTTATTATTTTTGGCTCTGAAAGGAGGTTGTAGAGAGATGGGGACTGACCTCTTCTCCCTAGCGACAAATGATAGGACGAGAGGAAATGGGTTCAAGTTATGCCAGGCGAGGTTTAGATTGGATATTAGGAAATTTTTTTTCACCGAAAGGGTTATCCAACATTGGAACAGGCTGCCCAGGGAGGTGGTGGATTCACCATCCCTGGAGGTGTTTAAAAAAAGGGTAGACGTGGTACTTGGGGATATGGTTTAGAAGTGGTTTTGTCAGGTTAGGTTAATGGTTGGACTCGATGATCTTAAAGGTCCCTTCCAACCTCAACAATTCTATGATTCTATGTGGACCATTTTTTCAAATGTAAGGAGTATGCTTATTATTTGATAGCCTCAGCCCCTTCAACAGAAAGTAGAGCTCCTCACTTGTGAGAAATCTGTTTTTCCACCCAGAAAGAGGCGCCAGTCTGAAAGTTACAGGTATCCCTGATTTGCTTACAAAACTAATCTGGCCAATGTAGCAGATGATGACCAGCAGGGCTATCAGCAGCTGCCAGTAAAATATGTACGCTTGGTGGTTAGATCTTAACTAAACAGATCACAGAATCTACCCTTGATACAGACCTTAGCTTCCTGCCAAGTCCCTCCCCACTGAGAAGTCTGGGCAATAGGAAAATATTTGCAGCATGCCCATGAGGCTATTTCAGTTCAGGGTGAGGTGCCAACTCCTCAGTTAAGTACCTCTCACAGAGAACACCCTCCTGCCAATCTCTCGCTGCTTGTAGATGATGGCAATTGTTTTGGTTGCAAGCTTTCAAGAAGTCTGATTGGGAAATGGTGTCAGAAAAGACAGCATTTTCATGGCATGAAAAAGTCCTGCCATGAGAAAGCTGCAAGTAACTACATAAACTATAATAAAATCATACTATGTAAACCCTAATTTCCTACTAAAAAATATTATTTTGAGATCACTGTCATAATCTTTGTTACTGGTATCAACAAACCACAGACAATCTATCATCACCGTTCCTGTTACCTGTAAAAGACCCTTGCCTCCCATGAGAAGAGGAAAGTATTCCCAGAGCCTGAGATGGAGATGGAGTTTCACCTGTGTACCTTGGAGCTGCTGCCTGGAGGTCTTTCTGCTTCTTCAGGCTGGGAGAGACTGCAGAGCTATCTGCCAGTTTTCTCATGGGTCAAAGGAGGGGGTACAGCACTACCACAGTATCAAGACTTCAGTCCTAGCTCTGAGTCTGTCCTTTTGAGTGGTTCACCACCACTCAGTCTCAGTTCTGAAAATGAGATTTGCCTCTTGCACCTTAACTATAGTATTCCACAGATTTGGTTGTCTACATACATTTAGTTACCTTGCAAGCTTGCTTAGTGCAACCACTTTCTTCATAAGTATCTGATGCATACCTACAAAAAAGAAAGGGTATAAGTGCTTAATGACTAGTAGGAGTGATCCTACAAGGAAATGCGAAGTATAAATACAGTAAGGACTGAAAAGGATTTCTGTGCCAAGTCGGTGGGGCTGCCCATGGTCACAGCAGCATAGGTGCAAATCAGAAACTGTAAACACTGAGCTCTTGAGCTGTGGTCTTCAAGCCTGCATGCCTTCCTATTAATCACAGAATGGTTTAGGTTGGAAGGGACCTTAAAGATCATCTAGTTCCAGCCCCCCTGCCATGGGAATACTGATAGGAAATTCAGTGCTGCATCTGAAATTCTGGAAAGGTTGTCAATAAGTCAGACACATAAAGCATGGTAGTTGTAGAGGTAAATTGCACACACAGAGGTGCTTTACAGCTGAGATATTAAGAAGCTGAGAAGCTCAGTCTCCTCCAGTTTCAGAATAAAAGTACCTTTAACATTGTGCAGGATGGAGTGCCTAGGAACGATCATTCAGTTCATGAAGATAAGGTGACATTTTAAATGGAAATTTTGTTTTGACAAGCCTTTTTGTTCCTATATCTAGGAATTTAACCTGATTTTATCCAGCTAATAAAACACTACTTTCATATTCTGAATGTTTGTATTATATTTGAATTCCAATTTGCACCTAAATGTAGCTTAACACTAATCAGGAATCAAAAAGAAATCAACTCTAAGAATTATCAGTTACCTTTTTCTATCATCATAAAATATACACATTAGAAATCTGAATAAATATGTCATGTTAAATAAGTGCTTGTGTATATAAAGAATGTGTCTTACTGATTAGCAAAAAGAAGACCCAATTTAACACAGAGGCTACATTATGCTGCAAATGAACGCTAGATTACTAATCAATGAGAATCCAACTTTTATTGGGAAGTGAGAAAAACATGGGAATGGAAAGTGATAAACTATTCAAGTCAGGAATTTCCATTTGCCAATTAAATCATAATTAAAACTGATTCAAATTATTAATCAGTCTACTTTGAGGCACAGTTTGTGCATGTCTGGATCACAAGTAGAATTTTTAGTAAGGAGGAAAGCAGGCAGGTATATTTTTACACATTCTAAATGATTCAAACTGCCAAGGATTTGCATGGAATAAATACTGGGGCCATAAAGAGAGAAAGCTTTAGCTAAGCAGCACTTGTATAGACAAAGCATATGGCTGAAGGAAAAAAAAGGAAGTTCTACTGGAGAGAAAAAAATCATCTGGTTTGTTTAAATGTCATTCTAGCGAACAAATGCAGTAGGAGTTTCAGCTGTGGATGGGTCTTAAGATTAAGCCAGTGACTGTAAAATTTGGATTAAGTTTGTCTGACTTTGGGTAGAGATATTTCCTTGGTGTAACTTGCACAGTGTTTAGAAGAACAATACTCCTGTTAGAGTAATTCACTTCAGTGGGAATTCTGAATGCCTAAAGGAGAACAGCTTTACTCCTTACTAGGCCATCATCTTTCAGCTATTTAGCTACAGAAGTAAATGTTACTGTGTCACTTCTAGTGGATATCTAGAGTGACCAGCTCTGGACTGCTTTATGCCACAGATACAACTTTAGCAATAAGTATTTGCTGTTCTGGTTTACCTCGCTGGGCATTAAGAACTCACAGCATTTTTTCTTCCTTTATTGTCTTTACTATTATCTCTTGTTTTATTTCCTTTTATTCAACATAACATCCAAGACTCTGAAAAACAGATTTTTTCCATAAAACAGCGGGAGAATAACTAACTTACAAAAGGGTAGTAAGTGGTGCTTATAAAGGGAGAACCTGTCAATATCCTTAATGGTTATCATCTCATCATGACCTTCATCAAGACAGCATCACTAAGTGTACTTAAAAGGACAGAGTCGAGCTTTTACTGGAAAGGAAATATCTGACCTACAGAAAACTCTGCTCTAAAGGAATTTATGGTTGTAAATGCAACAAATGAGCTGTACAGCCCAAAGGGCCAAAGAGAAATTTGCCGAGTGGGAACTGCAGGTGTACATTCCAGCCCTTGAAAATGGCTTTAATGAAAAAACCTGCAGTTAAACTGTGGGGTTACTCTGAAGACTCAGTAGGTCTAAGAAGAAGTTTGGTTTGCATCCAGACCTGCCCTTTCCTCTTTCCATGCATTGAAGAAAGTCAGGATTCTGCTCTGGGTTCAAATCTGTGACTCAGGTACATTTCCAGTCTTGAAACATTCACCTGGATCTGAATATTGCTGAGACTTCACCAAGGTTGAGCTCTGACCAATTTTGGTCCTGGTCACAGTGTGATAAATTTCTAGGGTTAAGCTTGATTTGTTTAACGGTTTGTTTTACTGATTGCAAATCAAGGCACAGTGACACGCCCTTCTAAATGTGAAGTCTTACAATACTTGTAAGGTAATTTTTCAATATTTTGACAAATGACATGGATTTTTTATATAGAAAAAAAGCCAAATAAACTCTGAAAAATCAAACTAGAATCACAAGTTTACAAGTATTGGGTGTGCTGAGGTGAGGGAATGAGAAAATAGGTCTTCCATGCACACTGCAGCAGTAGAGGAACCTCTTCCCAAATATTTGAATTACCATGAAAGCAAAATCAAATTGACATACAGACGCCATGATCCCTGAATGAAATGAGAGTCACAGCAAAAGCACTAGATAAATCATTATTTTCAGTTCCACAAATAAAAGGCTGCAGCCCAGAAAGCAGTGATAAAAAAGAATTAACATTTATTTGAGAGGAAGGAAATTTCCCAGGACTAGAGAAACTGAGCAGAAGAAGATGTGATTTATTTAAGGAGGGTTGGAGTTTTTTTCTTCAGTAAAGCAGTTTTCACAGTTTCCATGATGTACCTTTCTTTTGTACATACTTCTTCCCAGCAGTTTATCTGCCACATTCTTCATTCAAATCCTTCCCTTATGTCATCACTGCAGTACTGCCTAAAAAATGCTTTTACTGGTTATTAACAGTGTTAGGGTATTACCATAGCCTTAAACTTGCCAAAGAACTGAGCAGCTTGTCAGGGGAAAAGCAGAGGTAAATGCCAGATGAACGTAGGGAAAGAAAGGGAAAGCACTGTCAGACTAAGTACAAAGGATGAGCTCTGCAAATCTCTATTCTTATCACCCACTAAATGTTCTTTTTTTTTTTTAAATTGCTCCAAGATATTTTTTTAGTCTCAAGAGCACTGGCTGTGACTGACCTGATGTATGGCCTGATTCAGCGAACTCTTTGGCACCAGCATCACTTTAATCATGTTAGTCCAGGCAAACTCCATATGAACAGAGATAATACATACATGGAAATGCTTTTGAGATCTGGTCATTGGTTTTAGTATCAAGTTATCATACATATTGAAGGAGAAACATCTTAAAGTTGGCTCTGGAATGGATTCTCAGAATGGAAGATAAACAAAATTGTGTATGTTGGTGTTTGTTCTTATTTTCATTTCATTAGTGACAAATCCGTTTGTAACTACTTGCTGATTTTCTCTTCACGGGGAGATAGCTTCTTCAGTTGATCTTTAAGTACTGACTCATAAAGAACCCCTGCTAAAAGGGTTATCCTTGACATACTTTCAACAAAAGAAATAATAGGAGGACATTCTAACCTACTGCTATGTGAATATCCATAATTTAAAAGATAACAATAGCAATGGTAAAACTAACATGTGCAATGGATTTCCAAAGGAAAATGAAGATTTTAAAGCATACAAATGTAATCCGTGGGAGTAAAGTTCAGATTATTTATCATCCATGTTATTAAAAATGGAGAAAAAGAAATTAAAACTCTGGGCAATTTTGGAAGCAGAACCTTTTAAAAAAGAAACAATATTTTTCCATTAAAAAGATTCTTTACACGCAGACCTATGAGTTAAAATGGGCCATTACAGCAACAGGGTATCTCCTTAAGTAAAAATGATTTCTCAAGAAGTAAAAATATGGTGCTGTTCAGAAAAGAGGAAACAAGCCAGCCCCTGGGTGCACCCTTTGTGTCAGGAATGGCTGGTTTTCCTGGCCTTGGGAGGCACGTGCTAAAATCTTACAGCTGAGAGCTATAAGGCGTATTTCATGTACTGCAGGAGACAATGGGTGGAGAAGCTTCTGAAGTGGTTCATAGCTATCAAATGACAATTACTGCCCAAGGACCCTCTTGCCCCATCACAGGATAAGGACATAACTGGTCTGAATGTCCTGCTGAGGCCTAGAGCGTCCCCAAGACGTTGGCACCAGTAGCCTTAGATGCCTCACTCCTTTTTGCATCTTACATTAAAACCGAAGCAAGAGGAGGCCCTGAGCGCCCTCCTCCACAGCCCTGCCAGAACAGGACATCCTTACGTTTAGGACCTTCTGACAGGGAAAAGGACCTCTGTTTACAGCAACTTGACTAGCAAGGGAGCAAGCAGAAAATAATCCTGTTATCACAACTTTCTCCTAGTTGACTGGTATTGAAATTTATCTCCTTTGGGGAAAGGCTGTCATTACACAACTCTCAACAAAAATTTCCATCAGAAGGTGCAGATCTGAGCGAAACCTGGCTCTATTCATTTACAGCAGTTTGAGCCAGGAAAATCCAAACACCCTTGATCTCAACAACTAATTTCCCATTCCAGATAATACTTTCTGGCAATACTGTCTAGGATGGAGAAATTAGGAAAAGGCAAATCTGGGGGAGGCATACTTATACATCAGTGGGAGAGCAAAACACAGTGGAGGTAAGAGCAGCGTGGTGCCAGTCAGATGGGCTTGTCTGCAGCTGAGAAAGGACCATGCTGTGTCCAGAGAAGGAAAAAAAAGCTGATGAGGGATCTAGAGTGCAAGTCTTATGAGGAGCAGCCGCGGGGACTGGGGTTGTTTAGTCTGGAGAAAAAGAGGCTGAAGAAAGACCTTATTGCTCTCTACAACTACCTGAGAGGAGGTTGTAGAGAGGTGGGGGTTGGTCTCCTCTCCCAAGTAACAAGTGATAGAACAAAAGGAATGGCTTCAAGTTGCCCCAGGGGAGGTTTAGGATGGATATTAGCAAAAATTTCTTCCCAGAAAGGGTTATCAATCATTGGAACAGGCTGCCCAGAGAAGTGGTTGAATTTAAAAGACAGGTAGACGTGGTGCTTAGGGGCATGGTTTAGTGGTGGTTTTGGCAGTGTTAGGTTAATGGTTGGACTCAGGGATCTTAAAGGTCTCTTCCAACCTAGATAATTCTATGATTCTATGCTACCCCATAGGTGCCTTTGCCTGAAGCACAGCTTGCCATTCCTGGTGCATCCCTGCCTTCCCCTGTCATCCCCCAGCCTGGTAGTGAGATTGTGAGGCCTTTCAGCCCAGTATAGCCCAGCACATGCCAGTATGGCAACAACTGAGTATGGCCTGTTCTGGTGCAGGACATGCCAGCACAGCATGGCATGGCACAGTCCAGTATGGCGTGAGCCGGGCCATTATGGCACAGCACAGCATGGCTCCGTGTGGCATGGCACAGCTGCCCACCCCACGGTTCAGCTGCATGCTGCCTGGCACCCACAGACCCCATGGTTCTCTGGTCCAGCCCCGGCCCGGCTCTCCCTCCCTGCATCCTCCATCCAACTGAAGCTACCTTTGAGTGATGCAAAACAGCCTGTTTTCCTGAGTCTTGATTCATGTATCTTGCCACTCCAACGATCCAGGCTTTCCCTAATGGCACGTTTGCACTTTAACCCATGCTATTATGGAATGAATCTTGTACTGTGTTTGGAAAATCTTCATTACAAAGAAAATTGTAAAGCTAGCAGAACTGGTGTGGGGCTCCCAGTACCAGCATGAGCTGGTGCACACAGCAGTAAGCACAAGGCAGGCTTGCCCCGCTTGGTACGCAGGGGGAACCTGTGAGGCTCTGTATTGGCCAAATCAGAACAAGGTAAAATCTGTTCGTATCTATTAATTTGAGACAACATCTTTATGTATAGCAGTGCCTGTTCTGGATCAAACAGTAGATGATCTGCAATTGCTGTCTGATTTTGCCATTCACCTAAGGTATGACATTATTGATTTGCCTTTTACTCAAACAATTAGCTGAAATTAATCTCTGAACCATTGGCAATCATCTCATAGATATCTACAAGGTCTGGAAAAGGGAAGTGATACACATTCAGCTCCAAAGAGAAGTCAGAAATTATAAACTCGTCAGCCTAACTTCATGCCCTGGAGAGTTTTGGCATAAAACACTGAGGAATGAATGTGTGAGTGCCAAGATAAGGCACTGATAAGCACCTGCCCACAACACCTCCCCCCAAAGCCCAATCTGTCATTAGATGAACCAGTCCAATTTTCTTCTTTAAGAGGATAACTAGCCTAGCAAGGAAGGGAGAAATTGTAGATATATGTATAGAAAATAAGCACCTATGTAGCAGCACAGAAAAGTATGTGGGAACAAAAGTATTTTACAGCTACAGATGATTCAACTAAATAGCGTCATTTTGGGATGAATGAACAGGGCTGTCATATTTTAATCAAGCAAAGTAATTATTCTGCTCTACTTGATCCTTTTAAAGACTCAGTTGGAAAACTTTGTCCTGATGGCAGATTTTAGAAAACACAACTTAAAGCAAAGCTTAAGGAATTAGTTTGTTCACTTAAAAAAGAGAAGGTTATGGGTAGAGATTTTAACAATTTTTCAATACATGAATGGATGTCATAAAAATGTAGTGCTCAGCTGTTCTTCATCCTTACAACAGTAAAATATTTCAGTATGTTAAACATACATCTTCTTTGCTCTAAATGAGAATGATTTATTTTCATCATTTGATTATATAAAGTGCTAAAATAGATTGTATAGATAGGTTGTATAATAGCATTCATTGCAGTTTTTCAAGAAAATGGACAAATAGCTTTGTGATTGATCTGAACACACTATAGCTGGCCTTGATGCATGGAGTTGGACTATACTATCTCCTGAAGTCCTTTCTGGCTCTGCAGTCTTATGTTTCAACAATTCTGTTCTAGTTCATCTTTTAGACAGAAAACTCTTTGAGGCAGGGTGTGTCACCATTGTGTTTGTGCAGGGCCTGAAACAATGATGTCCTATATAGTACATCTGTCTGCATAATTATCTAGAGAGAACTCAAGAATTAATGCTGCAGATCACAAAAGCTAATGTAATGACAAGTAATACACTGGGAAAGATAAGGTAAATATACCTAGGATGGTTATCTAAGATATGTATTTAAGTTTATATTGTCTGGTATGCATGTATACAGGTACAGATCTTCTCTATATTATATCTTAATATGGATACCATTTTTTTCTGGCCTGTGATGCTTTAGCATCATTTAGATAAGATAAGACTATTAACAATATTTTTACAAATCTCTAGTTTTAATTGATTGGCATTCTTCTAATTCTTCCAAAGTTTCCCTACAACTGTTGATCCACACACATATGATTAAAGCTGGGTGCAGAAAATTTTCCTGTCTCATAAAATTTACAAAACAAGAGTAGTGTTATTGCACAGTGTGGAACTTCTACGAGTTTTCACAGCTTCCCATAAAAAGCAAATCCAAAA
This sequence comes from Ibidorhyncha struthersii, assembly GCA_013398815.1. Classification (NCBI taxonomy): domain Eukaryota; kingdom Metazoa; phylum Chordata; class Aves; order Charadriiformes; family Charadriidae; genus Ibidorhyncha; species Ibidorhyncha struthersii. The sequence goes on from VZSZ01010995.1 coordinate 21,830, forward strand.
TCCTAACCAGCTAACCACGAGCACCCTTAGTCCTATAGGAAGGTCCTCCTACAGGAGGACTCCTTCCCAACCCCCAAACAGCTTCCTTCTTATAGCACTCACACGGGGTGAAGGGTACTTGGGTAGGGATGCCTGGTTTACTGGAATCAGCCCAGCACATTGAAGCTCCCTGACTGTGTTTCAAAAGAGCCTGATTGCCACCTCCAGGTGGGCTTCACCTTATGAATAAGAATATAAAAGTGTTTAGAGCAGAGCAGTTGGAAAGACAGATAGGGAGAATCTACCAGCCCACAAGGAGAAGAGCAACCCATCCAGATCTCATGGCTAGCTGTTAAAGTAAGCATAGCCTACTATGCTCGCTAACCTGGGGTTATGGCCGTATGAACCTGGGTTACCAGATACTGGTTTGTTTTAGAAAAGTTTTCTTGCTTACCTGTTATTATTTCTGCTAAATCCCATTTTAGCTCAGGCTTAGGTCACAGAGTTAAGCAGAGCCATGGGTGTTTCCAAACTCAGAAATGAAATGAGTTACAAAAGTCACAAGAAGAGCTAGATTCATGGGATACTTGCAGAGGCTGTGTAAATTCCTGGGTCTACACCAAGAACTATTGACTCAAACCCTGCCACTCTCACAGGCACATGAAGCCTGCAGACTGAACATGGAGAAGCATCATTCAAGAGGTGGAAGCTGCTCTAGAGGCATATCTCCACCTCCAGGCAGAAACCCAGCTATGACCAGAGCCTGTGCTCAGAGTTGCAGACTGGCCAGTCAATTGCAGAGGAAGTTTCGCCTATTTAGAAAGGTGAGATGCATCTGAGTAAATCTAGATGTCAACAACTAAATGTCAAAATCTAGATGTCAACAGGGGTATACATATGAGCTAGCCAACCTAGTCTCCCTATACATTCACTAGACTGCTGCACTACTGTTTTTTTCCCCCTTTTCCTTTGTGGTGATTGTGGTGGGTTGACCTTGGCTGGATGCCAGATGCCCACCAAGCTACCCTATCACTCCCCCTCTTTGGCTGGACAGGGGAGAGAAAGTATGAGCAAAAGGCTGGTGGGTCAAGATAAGGACAGGGAGGTCACTCAGCAATTACCGTCACAATCAAAACAGACTTGACTTGGGGAAATTCGTTTAATTTATTGCCAATCAAATCAGAGTAGAATAATGAGAAATAAAACTAAATCTTAAAAAACATTCCCCCCCCCCC
>VZSZ01010995.1:23086-60407 GCA_013398815.1 Ibidorhyncha struthersii
CTGGGCTCAACTTTAATCCCAAATTCTCACCTCCTTCCTGTGAGTGGCACAGGGAATAGGGTTTGTGGTCAGTTCATCACACTTTGTCTCTGCCGTTCCTTCCTCCTCACACTCTTCCCCTGCTCCAGCGTGGGGTTCCTCCCACGGAAGACAATCCTCCACAAACTACTCCAATGTGGGTCCTTCCTATGGCTTGCAGTTCTTCATGAACTGCTGCAGCACAGTTCCCTTCCATGGGGTGCAGTCCTTCAGGAACAGACTGCTCCAGCGTGGGTCCCCCACGGGGTCACAAGTCCTGCCGGCAAACCTGCTCCAGCGTGGGCTCGTCTCTCTCCACAGGTCCACAGGTCCTGCCAGGAGCCTGCTCCAGCATGGGCTTCCCACAGGATCCCAGCCTCCTTCGGGGCATCCACCTGCTCCAGCATGGGGTCCTCCCGGGCAGCAGGTGGATATCTGCTCCACCATTAACCTCCATGGGCTGCAGGGGGACAGCCTGCCTCACCACAGTCTTCACCACAGGCTGCAGGGGAATCTCTGCTCCAGCACCTGGAGCACCTCTTCCCCCCTCTTCTTCACTGACCTTGGTGTCTGCAGAGTTGTTTCTCCCACAGATTCTCACTCCTCTCTCTGGCTGCTGTTGCACAGCAGGTTTTTTCCCCCTTCTTAAAGATGTTATCCCAGAGGTGCTACCACTGTTGCTGATGGGCTTGGCCTTGGCCAGCGGCAGGTCCATCTTGGAGCTGGCTGGCATTGGGTCTATCAGACTTAGGGAAAGCTTCTAGCAGCTTCTCACAGAAGCCACCCCTATAGCCCCCCGCTGCCAAAACCTTACCACGCAAACCCAATGCAGTGATTCATCACGCACCACCCAGAAGTTTGATGTCTGGTCTGGGTTAATCACCTTGTGTTCTTCTTACCATCAGTGGAGAGAAATACCTATTTCCAGACTGTGATTCATCCCATCTTAGATGTGCATCTTACACATTTTCCGCTGGCGTGGCTCCTGCAGGCTGGAAACACACGGTGGGAGTGCCCCTCAGCAACTGGCTCAGGAGATGGCTTTGTGCATGGCCAGTGGCTGAAACTCAGACACCCACTGCAGACTGAAATGAGGATCTTGGGGTTTCAGTAGAACCTTCAAACTGAACTTTTATGCCCTCTGTGAATTTAGCTCATGTTCCCTTCTCATTCTCTGCCTGGCTTGAGAAATAAAACCAGATGCCTTTTAGACTGTAGATGGGAGAGATGTACAGAAAATGAAAGTCATGGAGGATATTTAGATAGCGCTGCTGTACTTTGTGCATGTATCAACTGTCAGCCAGTGAAATCAGCTGGCAGTGGGCTGTAGGAGCGGATTTCTAACACATTGACTGTTACCTCTTCTGAACTTCAGAGCTGAAAATATTAATGAAAATCGCCTAATCATAAAACAGCGTAGGTGCCATAAAGGAAGTTCCTTTTCCTACTAGTGTTGTATCAAGGTTTTCTAGCAAAGATGAACCTAAAATATTGTATTATGACTTGCAGACTTAGGTGTTAATCAGACAGATAAAGAATAATAAGTAACACACAAGAAGCTCCTTGAAATTTCATCCATGGTCCCCCGATTTAGTGGGAGAGTCTGCATGCCCCTTATGGATCAGGATGCACGGGAAATTCACAGGTGATACCACAAAATTGTTCCGGTGAAAACAGCAAGCAGTTTTCTTATGAATAGCAGAGTAGTATAAGATAACTAGGTATGCAGAGCTAATAAAGTACTTAGACATTTTAGGAGCAGTATATTATATAGTTGCTCTTGCAATAGTTTCTTTGTTGAAGAAATTTGTGTACAGCAGATGAGCAACAGATCATATACAGGATTAGATGGGGCTGTTAGTAATCATTTTTGTACCAGGAACAGAGCCTTGGAATTTCAAATAGCTATTCATATATGTATAAGCATTTACATATATAAATGTTTGCCAAAGCTATATTATATTCTTCATATGACAGAGGTTTCCCTCTAGAAAAAAATAACCTGATGCATTCTTAGAAATTTTTGCAGAAGGTTTTCTAATATCTCTTCCAGTTTGATTTTATTCAAGGATTGAGGCAGACTGTAATGTTGTAGTTTAAACAGTATTTTTAAATCCACTTGCATATTAGCTTCTGGTGAAATTAATTTTGCTCATGTGCTACGGTGACTTTTCCCCTTTTAAAATTTTGACTTTTTGGATAGCTTCTGGCATGATGGGGATGCTGACTCTGTTGACAATCTTTGGGAAGTGTCATGACACAGAGAATAATTATCCAGCACAGTGAGACAGAGGCATTAACAATACTAAGCATTTCAAAGTGAATCAAACCTCCGAACTATGAAGCTGATTTAAAAATCATAGCATTTTACCAAAAATCGTTCTGGGAAGAGGGACTTGGCCTTCTTATTTTTGAGGTCTTAGGATTTATGGTTTTCCACCTTTCTCTGTAGTCTGAAAAGCAGTTAACGTACTTTTTTCCTTTTGTTCTTTTTCTTTCTTAAGATGAAAGCTGAGAGTCACAGAACTCTGGAAACTTAAATTGATGGATTGCATTTCATGAAATTCATGCAATTGTGAACAGCACTGGGATCCTACCTTCTCTCCAACTCAGTAAAGACCTAGAAAGGGCAAAACCATCTGTTTTTTACATTAAGTTTTCACTTTCTGGAATAAATCTTGGAATAAATGTAGTTCTGATGTTCAGCTCTAGCTCAGCTTCCACTGCAGTAAATGAAACATCTTCTGCTGATTTCAGTGAGAGCTGGGGCAGACACTGATAAGCAATGCTTTTTTCTGCACATCTGTGTGTTCAGAAAACAGTTCAGTACTTCATGACAATTTGCTAACCCACTTTAAATATGGGGAACCTAATGGGAAAAAAGAACTTTAATGTCAGATCAAACCAGGCACACAAACATACCTGAATCTAACTTCATTTTAGACTGACAGGAAAATTCCATTGACTTCACTGGGCATTGAATCAAGCCAGATAAATCGAAGCCTAGCCATAAATTTAAAATCTGCATGGAATCTAAATAAAACTGATAGCCTCAAGAGAGGTTCTAGGTAATAAGCTTAATACATTGCCAAACCAAAATTCAGAGGGCATATGCACAGCAGTACAAAAAAATGTAGGCAGAGTGCCTCAAAGTGTGTGGGGGAATTGCTTTGTTGTTGAAATTATAAGTGAGTAGATTTAAATACAGCAGCAAATCAAACTTAAATTGTCAAACATATTGTTAGACTATTTAATGTGTGAAAAATACTAGATGCATCTTTTGACCAGGTTATTGCTGCAAGAAGTAATTTTCCAAAAGTCCTATGGAAGTAATATCTGCAGGTCTGGCTGCAGTCTATCACCACATTCAGTCAAAAATGACTCAAAGCAGGACTTGTGTAATGTCAGTAACAGATGTGTCAAATCAGGGCCTGCGAATACTCTACACAAATGACATTTATTAAGACTGGATTCTGTTAATGACACTGCATAGGACCGCATTTGGCAAGCAGTACAGATAAAGCGTAGTAACTGTACGCTGGCAGCTTGACTGCTTTGTCCTGCTGCCACTCAGATATGCTCCCAGCTTTCCCCATTTCAGTCCTGACATGCTTTTGTGTTTCTAGTGTCCTTATTTTTGAACAGAGTTACCGGTGAGGATTATAGTAATGTTGTTTGGTTCCAGTTGCAGATGAAGCCTGAGAGACCCTAGTCCACAAAAAAAGAGTGAATGGAAACTGCTGCCACCACAAGCTGAGATACTACTGTGTGTGGGGATAGATGCAAGCATTGCTACCCTCATTTTGCCAAAATGTCTAAGTACCAATAAGATGTCTAAGTGTGACCACAGAAGATGGTAACGGCATCACTAATTCTGGGGGATTCTTTATAGAAGCAATGAATAATGTTTCAATTTTGAGGCTCTGTTTTTTCTCACATTTCACTTTCTTCAAAGCTTTGTTTTGGACCAGGCTGTTTCTGCTAATCCTTCATTGTTCTGTGGGAGAGCTGGGAGTTTTCAGTTAGTATTGTAAATGTTTGTTCGGGTCTACAAATGTTAATGAAGGTTTTGCAATGACTCATGAGAGCTCAGACCATGATTCATCTAACCTCTACTGAAAATTCTTTCCAGAGCTGGGTCTCCCAGACTGAGAATGCTCATCCTACGCTCTCACGCGCTATATGCCAGGCTTTGAGACCTGATTCATTCCCTCATCAGAATCCTTGAGCCTTTTAACTCGAATGGCTTTCAAAGTGATAAGATACAATTTAGCTTTTAGTCTTAAGTAGCTCTTCATGCAGTATTGCTATCACTTCAGTGTATTCCTACTTATTCCTTCCTGCAATTTATCTTCCAGATTACTATTCCTCTTTCCTTCTTGCCTAGCCCTGTCTTACATTCAGAATATAATGTTCTCCGTGACTCACATTCCAGGCAAAATGCCATTCATCGGAATAGAGTGAACCAGAGTATATTTTCCTCCTATTAATTTACCCAAATCACATTTTTGTTCAGATCATTTTCTGTACTTTCAAATAAATCTTATTTGTTCCTAACATTTTCTAGCTGAGGATCTCATCACACTTTACAGTTTAATAGATTAGACCTTGTAACTTCACTATGAAGCATGTAAATACTAAAATTTGTTGGTTTTTTTAAAATGAAAAATTCTGACATGGTAACTTATAAAATTGGTTAATGGTTATAAACTATTAAATGAGCTGTAACCTGATTCAATATATCATTATTCCCTAGCCTGAGCTTAACTCCTACTTACTTGACACATAAGCAGAGTTTCCTAGGTGAACGTATGTAAAAGTGACACTTTTGGCGGTAAAAATTCTGGCATGATCTGTATCACATAACAAGTTTAGTTTTAAGTTGGGACAGAAAGTTAGGAAACACAGTTCTAACACCCATGGCCATTTTAATGCTCTAGAATAGTCCTGTCTTGTAGGGTGAAAATACTGATGTGGTCTGTATCACAAAATGGCTTTATTTTTGTAAGCTGCTTGCCAAGTCTAGAGAATGAGCATCCTCTTTACAGGCTGCTCATAGATGCACCCACCAATTCATCCCTTCTGAGCCTAAACATTGAAATGTGAGCAGTAGCTGTTTATCTCAGCCATCCCTGATAGCTTTTGGAGGAGAATTATGATGGATCTGTTTCCAACCTCATATTGGGAGTGATGTGGTTGACCTGTGCATTACTTACTATTCAGGCATATATAGTGGATATGTTGTTATTTTTCATTTTCTCTTGTCCCCAGTAAAAAGGGGTTAAATTAAAACCATTTATTTGATGTTTTGCTTGCTAGCGGGGTAGTTTTACTTATTGAGCATTGCAGCAGCATCATTTAGTTTGCAGATTCCTGGCTTTGGGCTTGAGTTGATGCTGTGTAGGTGGTTTTGTAAGGACACCTAGAAATTGAAGTTAGCCTTTTGAAGCTAATCAGTCTTTGGCAGATGATCTACAATTACAATGTTAGGAAATGAGATTCTGTCTGCAAAGGAGTGCTTAAAGCAGGACTGCTCAATGTCTGGTCAACAAGGCTGCATTTGGCCCACAAATGCAGTACTTCTTTCCAGCACGTGCTCATGCCCAGATTGTGTGAATTCTAGCCATGTCTCTGTGGCACTTGCCTATGTACTCAGGGGTTCCCTGGATTTCAGGGAGAAGTGTTGCAGCAATTAGCTGCTTGGACAGACATGACTTGAACCTTGAGGTGGCTGATTATCAGACCAGGGTTTTTAACCAAAGGCTTTATTTCCATTAGATCCCTAATGAATGGTAATAGATTAATCTCCTGTCACTGGCCTTCTCTTTCTTTAAGAATATTTAACCTAACTTTGCAAAATGTAAATGTCTCAAATTGAGATTGAAAATGACCCCATTTTAGGAACCTGATCTACCCATGGACTGTAAGAGTGACACAGTGCACCCAGTGGGCATGTGAAGTAATGTTAATCTGCAGAGGAACTGCGCAGAAGGTTATGGACTTATGTTTGTTTCATAAGCAAAGTAAAGCAAATTCCTGAAATACTGTACTACAGCTTGTTTTCCAGTTTTTTAATGGCAATTGTGAGTCTTCTCTAAACCTTCTCAATGTCCCAACACTGAGTTTAGTGGAGATCAATCACACAGATGTCAAATAGGCCCCTTCACTTTTGATTTATATGTACATTTATGGATTGCATTAGTGTTCTTGGCTACAGAATCCCATCAGAAGCTGAATGCTCAGCAGACAAACTGCCTTACTCATTGCCAAATCCTTTCCAATGTCACATCTTCACAGGACAGATCTTCCAGCTTTCACCTTTTTTTCTGAGTATGATCTGCATGTTTTCATCCTAGCTCTATAACTTTATGTTTGATTATATCTTCTGCTTGTGTCCAGTTTATCATACCACCCAGATTATTCTGTATTATTGACCTGTCTTCATTCTTCACAACTCCTATAATCTTTGTTGTTATCTCTAAACATCATCATCAGTTAGGCATAGGTATACTGTTGTTTTCCCTTCAGGATGTTTGTCTGTCCTGTGCATCCTCCCACCACAGCTTCTGTACACAAGTTTGTTGAGGCAACATCATTCTGGTAAATGCAAGATGTACAAACAACAGAGACACGGTGCCTTCTGTTTGCTCAATCTGCTTTATGGTGGGCTATATCACACCACTTCTGTTGCCTGTGGACTGGGCCTCACCCTGTAAGCCTGTAAACCTACTTGGTAAGAGATACCTGTAGTCTTGCAGACCAATCTTCTAAAAGTAACTTGATTTATTTACATACATGCTGCTGCCACAAAAGACACAGACACAGCACTGTGTAAGCATCACAGCCCAGTTCTCAGGGGACAATTTTATACCAAGAGTGGATCCAAGGAACCTTCCGTAAGACTTGTGTCAGAAGGATTTAAGAAATGGTACTTACTTCTCCACTGAGAAAATAGACTCTCTATCCAGCTACATCGACAGGTATGACATGTTCCTTATGATAATCCTTCTGATAGCAGGACAAAGATCTAGCATCTGTACTGAAAAATAACGACATGACCTGAGCCCTTCCCCCAAGACTCAGAAAAAAATAATTGCACCCTCTTGCATATCCTTGGCAGACAGAAATTCCTCTTCCCACAGAACTCCAACTGTGTACAAACAGGAAAATCTGGACTGGGAAAAGAGAACAGCATCAATAACTTGAAACAATAGAGTATCAGAATAGAAATGCTAATATGGTGTCAAGTATTCCTTCTTTTTCTGCCCTTTCTTGCTAGTAATTTAATAACAGTCTTCCTGCAAACTATCAAGATCGTTATCTCACAGATAATAGTCTCATACAAACTGCTTCAGGAAAGTGTGATACTGGCTTGCAGAACTGCTACAGATTTTTTCCCCAAATGTTGCTGTAAGTATGCAGTAGATAGCATGCATTTCTCATTTAAAGTTATGGTAATTTGTTTTTCATTCATGAGAGTTTTGTCATACAGTGAGACCAGTAAGACTATCAGATGGACAAATATATTTTCTATTCAAAAAAGCACTAAATCTAGAAAAAGTTAGATTTTTAGCATCTTTGTTACTATGTAGGCAGTTTGCAGCCGTTTGCATTTTTTAACCTTGAAATCAGTGTCTGCAGTTAAGTTATAAAATAGGCCAACTAGTATTTTTATATCCAGCAAGAACAACCCCTTTTTGAATTAGAAACATGTTTTGGGAAAGTCTGACTTTGTATGTTAGAGCTTAAGCCAACTTGTAAGTGTTAGGCACCAAGCTAAGGCCAAGGGTACGACTCTGATTGTCTGCTTGCCACAGGGCTCTTACAGGCTTCTTTGAAGCACTTTGTACCAGTCACTGTCAGAGAAAAGGTTTTGGACTAGAGGAATCTGGACCTGCCCATGCTGGCAACATCCCTGTATTGAAACTTCATTTCTGAATTGCTGTCCTCTCTGTAGACTCCAGCACCAAATTACCTGTGAGTTAACCTGTGGGTTACTGTCATCTTGTACAGAATTTTTTTCTGTCATTTCCTAGGTAATGAGACATTTTAAGAGTAGGTTTTGAACTAATTCACAGAACTGCACAGAGACCGAGCTATGCCAGTATTGTCATTAAATACATTTTTGTTTTAAAGTCAGCTTTTCCTTATGTGTGGACCCGTGGCACCATCTAGTGTTTGAAAATGTAGACCAACTCTAGACCATTGAGCACAGAACATCACTACAAATAGGTCTGCGCCATAATAAAAGCCAGTGGTGCTGGGAGCCATCACCTAATTAATTGCACACAATTAAGTTTTTCCAGTTACAGAACACACATTTACCAGAGCAGGATATGCAAAAGCCTTTCCATGCTTGTGATTTCCAACCCCTTGTCTCTCCTGTGATGTACACTGGAACTAATAGATCAATTCAGTGTCAGATACAGACATCTGTGTGTCTGCTAGTGGCAAAAGTACAGCACTTTTCATTGAAATCCGTATGGTGTTAGATAAATCTTCAAGCACACCTTGGATGGAGAAAATGGTTTTCTGTTCCCGTTCTAGATAGTGGCATCTTCTGACCCAAACCACAACAGCAGCCATCTGCATCCCAAATTTAGCTGCTGATTATCCCCCTTTTGAGGGAATGATGCTGACCTTCCAGTTCTTGCATGGAGCTCTGCATAAACAGAACCATAATTACATATCTATGTACTGTATAATTGCATATGCTACTCTGCAAAAATCTACCAGCAAAGCTTTTCTGACAACAGTTTGTACTTCATGAGTTTGCTACCAAAACGTTTGTTTTGATAAGATAAATAAAGTGTATATAGTTTTAGTGTAGATTTCTATGGCGTGTAACAAAGCTGAGACAGCTTTGAGACCGATTTCTGGTGCCTCAGGACCATTACTTGCAGCAGCTGAGTGAAGAGATCATGTGAAACGTACAGTGTGGTTAGCCAAGTGTGAAAGGGAAAAATTGCTGTGATAGCAAATTATGCTTCCTTCTACGTGCTATGAGGAATGTGGTCAGGCAAAAAAATGACATCCTTTTGTCAGTTTATGCTAGGGCAAATGAAAGCTAGGGAGAGGAGATCTCGTTTGCAGCTGATAGCTTTGTCTTGTTCTTGTGACTCCATGAATGTGACCCAGCTGCTGGTTATTGAGGTATTGCCAGGAATGGCTGGGAAAAGACAATCTGCTATAGATGACTAGAGCTAGAGGCAGAGGATGTGTGGAAGACAGAGAACAGAGAGGATATTCAGCATTTAAATTAAACTTTATGGATTTTCATACATATACTGAATCTGGCTATGCATGGAACAGATTATGAGAATTCCTGGGAAAGTAATCAGCTGGACTAGAGAGCCCAGTCTGTCATTAAGGAAATAATTGTGATTGCATTTCCATGGCTATCAAAGAATTGGACACCTGGCCTAAGGCTCTCCTGGTCACTCCCTTGCTGGTCAATGGAGAGAGGCAGCATGCTCGGGAGGTGATTCATGCTGCGTCTCCAAGACATTTATTTCAGAATGGGGTGAATCCACAGATAGGGAGGTATTTCTTCCTTTCCCAGACTGTAAAGGAGACCAAAAGGGGCTTAGATGTGACTCCAATTTTAGATCAGTTAGGTGTGATGACTCCTCTGCTAAGTCAGAAATAGAAGCAAGGCGAGGAGAAGACATCTAAAGATGAGTGCACCATTAGTCGTGTGAACCCTCTTCTCTGTACTTTATTCAGCATACTGAGGGTAAAAGCAATAAGCATGAGAGTCTTGAGACCCATGCCCTGCCTGTAAGTTTTTCAACTGACCTGCATGTGCTTGACATCTTTGTTCCCCTCTGCCCGTGGACTCCATTTACATTTGTTTCAGTCAATTTTTTTCTTGTATTAAACAATCTGATGAATACAAGGATCTAGTCATAAAAACAGTGGCAGGATCAAGCCTTTCTCTCGGGACTGATTGCACCCAGGTCTCATTGCAAACTAATTGTGGCTGCGGGATACAGCCCCTGAGGCTCTCTTTCCTCACAGCTGTCACAACTCAGCACGATCTACCCTCTTCTGTCCCTTGGAGTCAGCTCAAGGGTCTTACGCAGGGCTTGTCACAGTCCTTTCTGCAGAGCAGAACCTGGGGTTACATGGGTCACAAGCTGAGTGTGAGTCAGGTATGTGGCAGGATTGCAAAACAAATGATGTTCTGGGAAGTGTTAATAATAGGGCGATACATGACCCAAAGAAGGTCATTTCTGGTGGTCTGTTTGGCACTGGGTTTTTCTTTCACAGCTGGAATTGAGAGTCCTGTTTTGGGCACTGCATTTTAAAAAGAATGAAAAACTAGAGACAGCTGAGTGAAAAGCAATGTAGATGACAGCCGGTTCAGAAACCCTGAACTCTTGAGAAAGGACAGAGGGAAGCTAGGCTGAAAAAAAAAGAAAAGAGGAAACTGAGGCAAAGGGAAATATAGCAATCTGCTGAGTATGTTTTCAGTTGTCATGAAGTTGCTTCAACTACTGTCTATGTCCAGTGCAGGTATGAAGTTAAGAAGCAATTACCTTAATTTTTAACAAGAGAGGTTTAGATTAAAAATTCTGGTTAGAAGGGGAATGAAGTGTTATAGTGTGATGGGATGCTGCCTGCCATTGTTGTGGAATCACCTTAATTGGAAGCTGTTAAGAAATAAGCATCTGTCAGGAATAGCTCGATATATGTCATTCTGTGCTGGTGCTGGTGCTGGAGAATGGAGTAAATGATACCAGGAAATCCCTTCCAGCTATAGATCTCTAAGTCTCATAAATGCTGTCAAAATTCAGGAAAAACTGTATTTATTTTGCTCAGATGCTATGACAGATATATATGAACTTTCCCATCAGTTTAACGATATGTCTACCTTATTTTCGCTAGAGCTTGCATTCCTTGGATGCCTCTGGATGTGCAAATTGCAGTGGAGGCTGGAACCCCCTTGTGCCTGACTACCAACCTGTGAGTACCTGTCTTGGACAAGGACTGTGCTGCCTTCCTCCATGCATTTCTCACTTCCATCCTGGATCACTGCACTCATTTGCATAAGAACAAAGGTAATCTGAGCTAATTCAGAAGTGTCTACCTGTACTCTGTATTGTATCATACACAGATAATGGCATGGCATGGGGATTAATCAATGTAATGCCTTGTCTCGGTAAAGAGCCAGTAAAAACTAAATGCAGTGAACCTATTTAAAGGTTCGCATCACATATATTTAAATTCAAGTACAGACCAATACAGAATGTAAGGTCCTGTGAAAGATACATTCCTCACTGAATTGTGCCATGTAGGGGCCACAGAGGCAGAAGTTTACACTTTATTGTAAAGTGCTTAAGAAGTTTTCCACCTGTGTAGATATCTGAAAGGCAATAATAAGCTTTTTCTGTCTGATGCAGAAACAGAAGGTGTGTGTGTGGGGAGTTACTAATGGTGACTATCCTTTGGTAAGAGGAAGAGGCAATGGAGCCATAAGAATGAAATTTTCATATGCTCCCATTTATTTGCTTACACTCCTCCTGCTGGAGAGACCACACCTCCAACACAGAATATAGATATCAGAATCCGGTATTAAAAGGGATCTCATCGCTCACTTCCTAAGGTGTTTATAATTGTTAGTCATCCTGCAGATTTTACAGCTGATACTGAAAAGAGAATAGTTTATTGTCATATTGTGTCTTGAAGGTTATATGTGCCAACCCTCTTAAAATAATGACTTTGTCAGATAAGACCTGAACAAAAGATCATAACATAGTAGTTAAGTGTGTAGTTCTTCCAGTCCTGCTGGATGGTATTTTAAATAGTAGGCTGTAGTATTTAATGAATCAAATAAACAGGCTTCCAAATTAGCTGGAGAGATAAATTGTGGAAAAGCTAGAAGTACATCTGGTAGGATACTTTCTTCTCTTTCTGTCATCTGCAAGGAATGTTCCCAAGATGATAAACTCAGAATTCAGTTGGGAAAATGGTAATTGTTTTCCACTCCTGTCATCAGGAAACTGAAGTCAGAACAAAGTACTTAACTCCTGTTATCACAACCACAGATGTCTGTAGCATTCCCCCCACCCCTCATACCCCCAAATTGTTTTCTAAGTGTTTGCATGCAGTGAATGTAGCACTTTAGGATAGGTATGTGGACTGTACAGGCAGCCTGAGTGTTCCTGATTGAAAAAAATAATACAGAAGTATTACAAAGGGTTGATTATAGCTGCGTGTTACCTTCTATGCACTTTATTTCAAGTTGTCCGCTCAACAAGATTATGGCTGGCAAAAATTCGTTAGGACCGAGAGGGATATATTCAAAGTTCAGGAGTAACTTTCCAGCTTTAATAGGTCAGATTCTGGCCATTTCCATCAATCATTTAAAGGAAAAAGAGACTGCTTCCTGAGCACCCACTGCTGAGCCACTGAGGTACTGGAGTGTTTTTCAGTTCCTTGGGATAAGAGCTACTCAGGCTGGAAATGCAAAGCTACTCCTTAGTTTCTCCAAGGATGAACTTTGGTTCTGCTAAGTCAAAAGGAGTTTTCCTTCTGTTTTGAATAAAGACAGGAATTCTTCTCAGCAGGTAGTGACATGGGTAGCAGGCAGTGTTTCCTCCAGCAGTCCCAGAGGAGGACAGAGCCTGCCTTGCTGGGGAGCAGGGACTACAAGGACTCCTTTTCCATCCTGGATCTGGATGGAGGCTCTTAAAACTCTCAGCTTGGTCTCAAAGGCAAGAAGTGGAGAGGCTACAGGTCCTCCTGCATGTAACCTACTCAGTCCTTTCACCCTGAGTGTTAGGCTTAAGGAAGATCTTTAAGAAGTTCCAGCTGCTTCTCCAGGGGTAAAGGGTTCCTCTATGCTGGATTCTTTAGCTGTTATCCTGTAACATCCTGCCATGGTATCCATACTGGGGAAAAAAGCCTTCTTTGGACGCATGTGGTAGGTTGCTGGAGGAGCCTGCCAAAGGCTGGCTGAGCAGCTCCTTCTCTTTCGTCTTCATGACCATACTAAACACCAGGCCCACTGGCACAGGGAGGAGATGAGAACCTCCTCTAAGGACTTACTACTCCTGCATCGCTGCTTGTGTCTCTGAAATCATCCTGTTCAGTTACATACCCGTTCTGTCGTCTGCTCAGTGGTACGCTATGTGAGTTACCTCAGTCTCTGGCTCCTGTCTGTGCCTTCTACCATCTTTGCAAGATTTCATGAAAGATTAATGGGAAAAATGTAAATGACAGAGAAGCAATTGATCAACACTGGCTCCTGAACAAGGCACATTCCCCAAAATGCGCATGTACAAAATTGACAACTCTTCTAAAAATGATTGCTTGCATATACAGATGCAGGAGCTGGTGGGCATCACAGTGTATGGATTTCATCAACTATGCCGCTTAGGTGCAGCTTTGAATGTTAGACACTAGGTGATTCAGTTGCCTAATCAGAAGCATCTAGTGTCTTAGACGCTGACCAGCCTTCAGCTGCTGCTGCAAAAGGGTTTGGATCTCCTGTAAGTCCTTATCATGCCTGCCAGACCAATGCATATGTCTTGGACAACCTAGGTCATCTAAATAGGCATAGATCCCTAGGTCAGATCTGTCCTGATCACTCCCAAGATGTCTGTGTAGCTGGGAAAATGGGATACATTTGAAGTTCGAAGCTTGTATTTTCTGTGTAGAATGAAAGGGTTTCCTTTGTCTTAGTTAAATGGGTCATTAGAACTATAAGCCCTTCATGTTTTTGCACATGAAAGGAAACCCAGAAGGTCATGAAATGTCACATGCAATGAAAAACTGTATATAGTATATCCATGATCTGAACGTAAACCACAATGAAAAGTGCCAGTTTTCATGTCACCTGACTGTTTTCATGCAATCGAAGGCTGTAGGGCCCTTTGATTAAGAATTTGTGAGATTTCAGTGGCAGCAAAGACTATTTAAATGTGATTAGATTCTTGTGAGACCTCAAGCCATTGTGTGATAAGAATGTACTGGTTATATGACTTGCATGCTTCATTGCAGTTTTCTACATTTTCTTTCCAGAGATGTTTTAAATATGCCATGTGACTCAAGCTATTTCATGAAATAAGTGAAACGAAATAAAATGGAAATAACCTGAAATCTTAATCATTGCTCTAGAAGCGTGTAATTTTATTATGTATCTTACAATAGTAGAGTGCCATGGAGTTCTTAAATCTAAGTTATGTCATATGTAATGGCAAAGAAAAATGATGAATTCTAAAACACTAAAAACATTAACAAAAAATCCCCAAACCCTTATAATTTTGGGGTGCTGCCTCATGAATTTTGAATACTTGTCATTAGAAATACTGAAATAAGACGTTGGGCTTCAACTTGTCAGGTTCTTGAGGTTGTTTGGCAGCTCAAGCACAGCGTACCCTGTGTTTTGCTCCACTGGTCTACACTGGAAACCTCAGTTTTTCCAGTAGCTCCAGGCTGCAGTTCAGCAGTAGTGAACCTGGTGTTCCAGCAATCCCAACCTTTTGCCGTCAGCAACATCCTGGATGTTTCCTTTCTGCCTGGCTTAGGGCTACAACTCAATCAACTGTTCTGGACATTTTGGCCATCACCACACTGGCTGCTGAAAAGGCGACCTTATTTTCTGGAGTTGTTAGCAGTAGTGCCACTACTGTGACTAGCCTAGAAGTTGATCTGTGACACACAGCCACTTGGGCTTTGCATGTTCTCACTCAGATCAGTTCACTCAATAACTCCAGCATAGCCTTCACTGGCTAAAGGTACTGCACATGCAGCAGTCAACTGCAAGAGAGTCTGGGGTTTGTGTCTTTTTGTGGTTTGTTTTATTATTTTTATTTTTTTTAACTGGTCAGCTAGCAAGCCTATCTTGGTTCTCTTCCTTATGCACCAGAGAAACTGGACACAGAGTGGCACAAATTAGCCAAAGCCCTTGTCAGTTCTTCTGCAACCTTTTCTGTGCTTTCCATCAAGGTTTATGTGTCCTGTGTGACATAGGGCATCCGCTGTGCTTGGTGGGTTTTGTCACACTTGACAAATCCTGTCTTGGGAACACCTAAATTTGGTAGCCCCTTGTTGCTAGCACTTCCCCTCTGGGGTCCCAATCTGTTCTAGTTACCTTCTTCCAGCCTGGGTGGACTGAGAATATTCCACCTCAGCTGGCCTTGGGGAAATAAAAAGCAAAGGACTAGGTGAGACAGAATGCCTTGTAAGGTAATAAAACATTCTTTAAACTATGGTACACACTATGACAAGCCTTGTCCTGGAAGAAGATGTAGCTCTTGAGGAAAAAAAAAAAAAAAGGCTTGTCATAAATAAGAGCCGAAAAATGTAACCCAGAACTGACCCTCAGGATAGAAACTGAAAGAACAGATGTACTACTATGCAGTATTTAGAAACACTCCGATGGACATTGCAATGGGCTGTGGACTCCCAGATGAAACTAGAGGAGAGGAACTAGGCTGTTTCTCACTCTCTGCCTTCCCAAATTCCTTAATAGACTTGCCCAGACATACAGTGGTCTAACTGTGGTTACACCGGGTGGGCACACCTGGAACAGTAGTACCAGGGATGGGCACACCTCCTGAAAGACTGAGGGCATAGCCAGATTGATGCATGTGGCATACATACTTCTGGTATGCAATTTCTTGAGATCTGGATCCCCACTTTTCAGTGCAAAGCAAGTCAGATGTGCTGTGCAAGACCTGAGTCTGGGTACATTGTGGCTTCTGGACAGCTTGTGGACAAACAGCAACTTTGACCTTGAAAGCTGGTTTGATAGCAAGCTTCAAAGTCATGGATGTATTCAGGAAGAGCTAATTCTGCCATCTTTGCTTCTCTGTGAGGCACTTAACTGACTTTCACATCTTTACTCCCTGATTCACACAGCAACGTACAGAGGAAAGATGACAGAAGTAGCAGCTCTGGGATTTGTTTACTTCTGCCTCAAGTCACCCATGTGAAATCAAGCTGGCAGGGTTCCCTTCTGACTTGGATTTTGAACCTACAATGAAATTTTGTACATAAAAACGTTATTGAACAGCTTCCTTACGACCAGACTTGCCTTTTTCGGACATGTATATGCATTGTTGCTCTCTCAAAAAGCTCCTTCTCTCCTGCAAGAAAAAGGTAAACAGGTGTGGAGAGAGAAGGACCTGTGCAAAATTGCAGGATCTACTGAAGGGGCAGAGGAGGAGCAAGAGGAGTGAGGGGACAACAGGTCATGCAGGGCAGGACAATAGGGAAGAGATTTGGAGACAGGCAGAATTGTTTACTTCAGAAGTATGCGGATTTCTGCAAACTCAGAGCTTTGTTTTGGTCCCCTTGGAATCAGTATGAAAGGCTGACTTTGATGGAGCGTACGGAATAAATGCCAAGGAGGTGTGAGTGAGGCCTCTACTCTCCTTTTTTTTCTGGGGCCTTCCTAATTTATCCATAGCTTTGCTCTAGATCCTCAGCTTTCCAAGGTGGAATTTCCTCTATATGACGATAAAGGCCAGATGCTCAAAGAGCTCAAATGCACCTGCTTATGCAGGTGCACACAAAAACTGCCTCAGTGGTCACTGAGTGGCCAAGACTTTAGTTTATTGAGTGGACAGCCAAGGAGAGGAGGAGGGATGGAGCACATACTGAATCAGCACACTGCACAAACGGATTAAACAATACATGGGAGGCGAGCTTTGGGCATGTGCAACAACGATGCACTTGAAATGTTGCCACCAAGTCATTCTCGAGGACCTGTGCATCTAAAAATAACTAGCAAATGTATATGTCAGTTAAGCAGACATCATTAGTTCAAATAATGTTTTGGATTTTTTAAAATGAAAGGGAAATGATTAAAAACAGACAAGGTAAACAATTATCTAAACAATTAGCTTTATTGCAAAAATATATAGTGGGATTTGAGAGACAATTTGATATGATGCCATTCTAAATCCTAAAAATCATGTTAGAACAGTGAAAAGCTGACTGGCATTTAACTGTAATGGAGCTGTAACACTAAGACAAATTTATTTGAAGAAATATTAAAAGTGCCAGAATAATTAATGTAGTTACAATGCTCTCTACTCTTGCAAAGCCCTGTATTTTTCCCTGCTGATTTTTCCTCTAAAGCAAAATAAACGTTAGCAATAATAGTGGCTCATATCACCTTACAAAGCTGTAAAATCATATATCATAAGAAAGGGGGATTCTTTGCCAATGAAAATAGGAAAAGATTTTTGCATTCTCAAATGTCTTAGCTTTTGGCATTTGGAGTAAAACCAACTCTTTTTGAAAAATAAAACAGTACTTTATGTAAAACTTATGTCCCTTAAGGGTCTAGAAGCTATAAAAAGAGGCTTTCTTGAAATTATTGCAATTTTTAAAAACAATAATGCAACTCATATGTTTTCCAAAACAAATTTAATTAGTTTTTAGTAAATATCTCAGAAAAAGAGTAAATCTTTCTAGCAAGCCAACATATCAGACCAGAATTTGCAATTGTTTTTCAGTATCTCGCTATTGTGGCGTATTGATGGGTCAATAAAAGTTGAAGAAAATTTCAGAGGTGGAAAAATATGTTGGGACAGGATGAATGACACATGGGAATCCCACAGCCACAGTGTCAGTGCTGTTACAGTGCTTTGTCAGTACTACTCTGTCAGGAGCTGAAGGCAATTACTACACAAAAATAATAAATCTTTTCAGATTTCCTAAATGTAGCAATAAAGGCGTCAGAAGTGTTCAAATTACAGATGAATTCCATGGAAAACCTTTACCTTAAAAAAGTATAAAGCAAAGTACATGAATCTTCAGAAATAATAATTTGAAGGTCATTTAACACTTCTTCTTGTGCATGTGAACGTTTGCTGTTCCTCATATCTGAGAGGACTCCCCAAGAACACAGGCTCTTTCTCTATGCCTCTTCATCTCTTCATTAATTCATAAGCCCTGCAGCCAGAAAGAATCATCGCAGATCATCTTGTCTCACTCTGACATAATAGAGGCAGTTGGATTTCACAAATTAAGTCCACTACTTCCAGTAGAAAGATACCCTGTCTTGCTTTTGAAATGGCGAATGCCACGAGGTCCACAAGTCAGCCTTCTCCAACTGCTGAGGTGAGCCCAAGAACTCTGACCCCCCAAAAGAAGGGAACTTACCTCTGTGGAGTGAGCGATGTGCAAAAGCATAGGAAAGTAGGAAGAATTCCCTAACAGTCCCTCTTACTGAAGGAAAGTATCGAGGCAGAACTTCCTTAAGTTATGTGTAGAAGCCCAGAATGAAATCTGCAGTGCTGGATAAGGGTAGACTACTGAAAATCCAAGGAGAGTGAAAACTCCTTTTCAAACTTTTGAATTTTGACAATATTTACTGCAGATCACAGAATTCACATCAGCAAACTGAGTATTTGTTTTCTGCCAGAGAACCTGTTCACAGAGCAGTGCTAAATGAATAGAAAAGAAAAATAATAATTTCTAAGTCCTTTTCTTGGCTCACTTCATCATAAAACACGTTTCAGTCATATTACAGAAAGCCCTCTGAGGAGAATATTAATCTGCTAAATTTTAGGCCCAAGGAAGGGAAGAATGTTAGGAGAGATCTACAGATAATTCCTCTGATCAGAGAGCGCTCCATTAGTGCACCAGTAGGTATCAACCTGCTGCAATAGCACCATAGTTCTATTCTGTGTGAAAGGATGGCCGAGAACGTCAAAGAGATTTCAAATGCATTCAGATTTGAAGGGAAAGTGAAAAAATCAGTTGTCTTTATTCAGAGTGTAATGAATTTCTACAGTACTTTGTAAAACACCTTTAATTATCATTGTAAGCTCAGAGCATGCTGAAAAAAGATATGACCATCTTTGAAACCATTCTGAAAACGTAGTTTAAACACTTATGGGGATAAGCAGCTTCCTGATAATGAGAGAACTACACTGCTGGCTACACATTAAAGCAGAAATTTTGGTCTCATTTGAACTGAGATACCTCAACCACAACTCCAGAGCAGTCAGCAAAGATGTCTGGATTTAGTCCTGTGAAAAAGATGACAGAGTCTGGTCCTGAATGAGTTTATTGCTTTCTGCTCTGCATGTGTAGAAATCATAAAGAGAAGAAGGATTTAGCTGATTTTAATCGAGCACTTTGGTAAAGAGGCAAATCTGTTCTAACACACTTCTTATGTTTGTAGGGATAAAAGGGAGAAGAATAATAGAATGAAACCAATCTTACAGAAAGACATGTAAAGTTATATAAAAGTCCACATTATTGCTATCAAGTAAAAGTAATTTTTAGAATTACTGAAACACAAAACTACATAATTGTGGGAGGGAGGGAAAATGGCATCCTCCTACCAAGAAAGAGTTACACAGATGTGGGAACACAACTGAACAGCTGTGAAAGTTCATGTCTGGATTTGCTATTTTGACAGTGTCCATCACAAGTATACTGCAAGCATTAGGAGGACAAAAGGGAAGTTCATTATAAGCATTATTCACTGTTGCTGGAAAAAACTGTGAAATCTCAGCTGTGACACAACCTGTTAACTTTCAGCATTTGGTACCTTTAAATCAGAATGAGAAGTTAATGCAATCCACTCAGAAACTCAGCTAACAATCTCCAGGCAACTCACCACCAAAATTAAAAAAAAAAAATTGAAGGCAGAGTTAAACTGAAACACTGACAAAACTAAATGAGTTGCCAGTAGTATGAAAAAAGAGAGCCAAAGTGATATTCCAGATGGAGATTATTTGGAGTTACAGCAGTGAACTGTGCAAAGCTAAAGGAATGGTAATAAAGAATGAAAATGAATCTGACTATTAAATGGAGGGGATAGGAAACGGTGCCACTGAGAGATGGGTGTGCGTGAAATGGAATACTCTTTGTAAGAGATTGGCTCCAGAGCTGACAATCCTGCAACACGTCAACTCTTTTCAAAGCCAAACCAGCAACTCTTATTAAATATCAGATCATCCGTAGCGAGTTATGAAAGCCGACTTGCCCATGCACTATTACTTGACAACATGGAACAGAGAATGGCTAAACTAACTCCCTTCATCCTTCCCTGGCTCCGCAGGCTGGCCAGCAGAGATGCTTTGCAGCAGTGACTCTGGGAGCCTCCTGCCGTAGTAGTGAAAGTTGGTAGAGGACCCCATGCCTCAGGGAGGTGGGTGCTGCAGCACCTTTGCACCGGAGCCCAGAGTCCCTGAAGCTTAGTGACAATATCCAGTGAGCATTCACCAATTTCCTCTTTGCTCTTAAAGGTGATGGGATAAGGGATAAAGAAGATATCTGGGGTGAGAGAGAGAGTTTGAAGGGGGCTCCCTGGTACCATCAAAACTAATCATATTCAAGGTCTCAGGTGCTTCACAGGGTTTCTGAACTTCTGTGCCCCAGTTAGCCAGACAGGGCAGGTGAGAGGGCCTCCCTCCCACTGGGGGAGCAGCAGCTGGGAAGACGATCCCAGGCGCTGATCTGCTGTGCTTTAGGGCATCAAGGCATCCGAATCTTTCTTAAGGCCCGAAGAATTCATTATAAATGTATTTTATTTTGATATGATGTTAGGCTACAGATGACATTCACACTTAAGGCTTCTGCACAGCTGTTTCCAGTTTGATCTCGCCTCTCTTTAGCAAAGACCACCTCCACTCCACTCTGCTCCAGCTGGATTCTCCACTGCACTTACAGACAGCCTGTGGCCATATTAAATATTTAACCTGGGGAGTGGCAAAATCTTTTCCCTGCTAAGGACTGAAAGCCTTCTGAACACCTTTAACAGGTCACAACTTGACACACTTCTTAGTATTATCCAACAGTAACCAGAAAAATAAATAAACTATGTGTTGGCAAGCAGCCTGAATTAAAATCACAAGTCACACTGAGGCTTGACTCCTATCTCCCTGTCCCTTGTTGTTCCTTTCTCTCTCCATCAGCAATTTAAAATCTTATTCTTCCTCAAAGCAGACGTTTAAGGCTGAGATCAGGGAGTAAAAGCCATAACCTTCAAACACCTTCCTTTCTGCCATCATCTAAAGAGATGCACAGCAGCAGCTGGGAAGGGCCTCATCCTCCTGGACGGAACTGTGCCTTGAACTCCAAAATCTGTCTGTTGGCTATTTCTGCACCAGCCTCCATTCGTCTGACCCATTGTTGTTGTTTGCTGCTTCTCCTTCAGTTTATTCACCCACTCTTCACTTTCCCTGCCTATCCTGGTTTTCACTCTCACTCCTCTGTCCAGCCTCTTTCCTACACGGTTCCCCCTTCCTTTCTTCACCTCCTTAAACCTCAGTGCCTCCCCATATCCCCCTCTTAACATCCAACACTGATATCTTCTGCAACAGTGGGTTTTGACCTCTCACTTCATGCACAAGCGCACACACCCATTATGTGACTCTTACATGCAAAAAGACATGCTTAAGACAGAAGTAATGGTTAGTTATCTTCATTCATCAGGTTGAGTGGAGAGAGGTGATTTATTCACACAGGTACCTGCTCTTTGGAAAGGACTTGCATCAGAGCGGTGGTTTGTTCCCCACTCTGTTGCTTGATACCATGTTCAGGATCATCTGGGAAAGAAGGGACAGATTAGACCGGTTCTGTCCCAAGCGTAAAAGCAGCAAAGGGGGGGGGGAACACGCAAAAGAAAGCAGATGAGATCAAATACCTTCTGACAGAAATCAGGCCAGGTCAAAGGTTTAGCAGTAGGAACAGTATCACACAGAACTTTATATGCCAAATATTACATCATATGTGGTAAAAAAGTGAAGCCACATGTCACTGAATCTTCAGAAGTCACATGTATTGACATCCTCTGCACAATTCCTAGGGGAAGGAAATATTTGTTTTTAAAGTCTTCTGTTTCTATATTGTTTCTTAAGTCATATTTATTGCTTGACAGTGAAAAATTAATCTACACCTGTTATATCTAAATCTCTTAACCAGTTTGAAATATACACAAATGGAACATCTATTTGACATTTAAAAGAATGAGACAGTTGTGTACTGTCTTTAGCTGTGACGTTGTCAATCAGCTCATTTTTATGTTTAATACGCTGTGCTCACAAAATGGGTGAAATGTTTTCTAGATACAATGGGAATGTAATCCTGACCTTTAAAAAAGAGTAAAATCTAGACAGTTTGCTTGCACATTTGGTATATTTTACTGCTAAGACATATTTAGCACAGCCTAAAACTGAGACTCTTATCAGAGCTAACATAGCGTGGAAAGTAAAATTCAGTAAGAAGGTGCCTAAATTAAACTGTATCAGTCTTTTCCACAGTTCCTGTGTTATGTTCCAAACGGGTGGCAGTCAGATGGTAATTATAAATCACTGCTTTCAGTTCTCTGACTTGAGCCCTATCCAAGATAGACAGTGAACACCTCTGAAATAGCTTATACAGTCACCTTGAAGACTTCAGGAAGATGTTAGGTTTGCTGTCCTTCTGTAGGACTTACATGGCAAAATCTGAAGTGTCTTCTCACATCACGTTTATTCACTCCTTTGCAATTTGAGAAGGCATTGGGCAGCAGCAGAGACTCTGGAATTATCTTCTGCAGACTCAGGAATATGGTACTATACTGTGTCATTCTCAAGTCATGTTTGAATTTTTGCTCAGGAGCAGCACTAGAAACTTTTTTTAAAAATGAAAGTTATTGGCATTCATGGGGGGACATCCTTACTCCTGCTGAGTGGATTTTAGACACTTTTTATTAGATCAAATTCTTCTATCTGTCAGTAACTCACAGAGATCTATTAATATTGTTCAAAGGATCATGCATTGCACTCTTGACTTGTGAAAAGTATAGACTAGGTAGGTTTCCTACTTGCAGTTTCCTTTTTCACAGTTTACAGGATCCTGTGAAATGTTCCAGCAAATTCAGGCTGCAATAATAGTAGAATAGCTACAGAAAGTGTTGGATGCACAAAAACTGAAGAGTGGGCAGTAGGGGCCCTTTCAAAATGAAGGTTAAGAACACATAAATGTATTTCAAACAAAAGTTCTAAACCTGGTGAAATTTGTGCAGACACTTAACATTTTACTTTGTGAGTAGCTCCATTTAAATCAATAAGGCTCTTCACAGCACATAAAACTTGACACATACACAAGCCTTCACAGGATGAGGGCCAAAATTTTTTTTTTTTAAGAGTGTGACTTGCTTGGAGACGTTCCAGAGGAAAAAAACATGTGGGGCTTTCTATAAAATTGTTGGCACCATTCTGCTTATTAAACAAGAAATGAATTCACTCAAATAAGATAAGGTCTAGACATTTATATCAAGTATGTGGAAGTTTGTGCCCATTCCTAAGTTAAAAAAAAGTAGCAATAATGCTTCTAGTTTTGTACACTGGGTTAAATTCTTTACATATATTTACTTAGAGTTTTATAATAGTAGCTTTCTTACCTATTTTACTGTCTTACCTACAGTTCTGCTACCAGGCAAAAATTTCTCTGTTAGCTAATAAATTGCTATAACTTTCAAGCAGACTGCACGGAAAACAGTTTCTATTATTTACTTTATGCCCTTAGATGTGGCAAAAAGTAAACCTTCCTATCTTACCTCAAGCTAATTCAACACTAAGTATATAAGTATATTCCTTGTTCAATTTGCAGCTTGTGTATTGAAAAGCAATATATTAATTTCAGGAACAGTCTAATTTTAGATCAGTATTGAAGGTGCGATGAAAACGCGAATGCTGGGGGTGTCAGTAGGACTTTTCAAGAGCAAGCCCAGTATAGTTCTTGGACTACAATGATTGTGAGATGAAAGAAATCATAGAATAGACTACTGGTCTAAGTGGAACCTGTTATATACCTGAAATTATTCAGCCTGTAGTTGTTATCATGGGGATAGCCTCAAACTACTTCAGATAAATGCTTCGACGTGATAGCTCTTCAAGAAAACAGAAATAGTCATTTGGCCCACTGGGTGCTGGACTGCTTGGTGGTAGGTGCTGCCAGCACTTTAAATAAGCAGCCCAGGGAGATATGTGGAACATCTGGCGACAGCAGCTACTTTTAATCATACAGGCCACAGGTCACATTGTACCGCACCACACAAAATCAGCGTCACATTTAGCAAAGCACGTTTACTTGACCACAAGGTGTCTTGAGGTCAGATTTAAAAGCGTCTGCAGATGTAGACAGGAACCCAGCAGGATTTTCACAAGCCTTTAAGTCCTTATTTCCCATTGGTTTCTCACTAGGACTGTCTTTGTAGTAATACTTCAAAAATACTTCAAAAATATGGTGTTAGGTGCCTTGAGGCACACTTCCTTGCTTCAGGCTGCAGAAGGCCAGATGTTGCCAGTTGGGTAGATGATTTTCAACTACAGTTACTTTTCGGGCATCTGTCCCATGTCCATACCAAAATCCTCTAGGGCTCCTAGTCTGGGAACACAGGAGACCTGGGTGAGTTAACAGGGACAATTGCTCCATCAGCCAGGTACATTTTAGTTAACAGAATTGCATTGAAAGTCTTGGAAGTCCTTTTCATCTCCTGGGGTGTGGTAATCCCCGTGGATTTTTCAACAGAGATGTATACATATATGCAGGGAAAAGAATAATTTCGTCACCATTTGGGCTGGCCTTGGTGCTTCAAAATCATCTTTGCAAGCAGGGATATCTCCCCGCTCCTCCCTGGTGCTCTCCAGCCCCACACCCAGACTGGCCTCGCTGGAAGGCGTCATGTCCCTTCTCCGGGCGTGCTTTCCTGAGCGACTTCTGCATTCCTATTTTTAAAAGCTGCACACTTTGAAGATATGGGAACGCGTGCTCTTTGCAAGATAATCTCTAGTTCCTTCCCCATTCCACACAGTCACGCTGCTCAGTGCCAATTTATTGCATTGCTGAAAGGTCTGTTATAGAAAATATATGATCTGTATTATGACTTGCATGAGAAAAAGTGGGGGGTGGGGGATGTTCCCGAGGAAGTTAATTGCATTTTCAAGATTTCAGAGTGTTTAGAGCTAGAAGTAATGAATCCAGAGCAATGATGTCCTTAGAAAAGCTATACAGCAAATGCAAGAATCAGCAGAGTAGCACTAGATGGCACTACAGTAATTTTCACCAAAAAGCATAGGCCAAGGTCAGGAAAAGATGGTCTCGGGTCCACCTGTGAATGGGAAGCTCCATGTAAATTTTACCTGGGTGGCCTGGATGGATTCTGAGGAATATAAGACATAGCAGTCTTTCCAGGGGATTATAATACACAGCCTTGAGTAGGTTGATAAGTGATATAATATACGTAATGAAGACAACTGTGGAAAACTACCTGAATGCTTTCATTTCACCAAATGAGACCACAAGGCACCTGAAAACCTGTTATGTTCTGTTTGAACCCAAGGTAAGGATATCCACATTCAATGTATCTAAAACCATCTTGCTCAAAAGCATGCCAGAAATGCCATGTGTCATCTAGGCAAATGGATGGTTCAACATCTGTCTGCAGATATAAACTGGCTGTTTAGAACTATAGTGTTTTGTGCCTAAAAATGAAAATTTGAGTTAGCGGGCCAAAATCAGTTAGATTTTGGAACTAGCCTCGTAGCTTGCATTTCCTGTCATACAGAGTTAAATGCTGACTATTGCCAATTTCTTCCAATGTTTCCCACAGGTGGCAGCTAACATCAAAGCTTGATACATATCTAGTTCCTAATAACAGACAGTATAGCTTATTGTCTCTAACAGGTACTGCCATAAGCTGATTTGAGAGCCTGCTTTTAGAACTTTGCAGAAGCATAGTCTTTTATAGGAACAACTGAGTGATTCTGTAGCTTATGTTATCAAATACTGTTGAGCCTGTCGAAAAAATCATAGTCATTCTTGTAAGTTGAACTGTTTTAACCTAAATTCAGGCAGTTGATGCAATTTAAAGGACATGGTCTACCTCAGATTTGAATTCTGAAACACTGTAGAACCAGATTTATATATCTTGTAAATCCTTTTAAAGGAAACATCGAAGTGCAGAATATTCACTACAACAGCACTACAAGTTATTTTTGTATCATAATTATTTTTCTATTATTCATTTCTGTGAGTTACATTTTGCCTTCTGTTACGCTCCAGGTTCAAATCCTGAAAGGGTAATTAGTATCTATTTCACTGGAATGAGTGGGAGTTAGTTATTTCAAAGATAGGGAACTCTGACATTTAAGTTTTAAGGAGAGATTGGCATGAATGTTTAAGATTCTTCAGGTAAATCTTATTGTAGTTACATAGCTACATACACTTTAGGGATATTGCCAGGCCATCTACTTGTCAGTTACAAATAAAAAAATCTAATAGTACATTCCTTTACTACAATGGAGACTTTACTGAATCAATGGAAGTAGCCCGACTGGAGACAATAGGATTGTTTAGAAAAATAAGCACTGGAACCAGTAGTAGTATTTGATCATAGGTTGTGCTCCCACACAGACAAAATGTGCAGGTTAACCCAAATGGGCTTTCAACACAAGCAGGGTAGAGAAAAGGGGTCATAAGAGTCAGAGCATAAAAATCTAGCATTGCACCATTGCTTCAAACTGCCAATGTTTAAATAGCATCATTTAATAAGAAATTAAGTGCCCCTTGTGCTGGAATTGGAGTGTTTGTCCATGCAAGGCTAAACCTGTGGCAAAGATGAGAGACATATGATGTCCAAAAACACTTTAAACTGTCTCTTTTAGTCATAAGCCACTGGTCTTTGAAACGATTCCTGTGTGGTTCTGAGCGCATCCTGAGAAAATGTTCTAGTTGTCCTACTTCTTCTAATGTGTACTCTAATAAGGGCTCCTTTAATCTGTGCTTTAAATCTCCTTTAATCTGGCCACTGTTTTACACTTTGAGATGTACCCCTGAGGCCTCTTCTTGCCTCAGAAGAGGCTTGAAAACAACCATAACTTGCTGCTTACTTTCTCAGACATGTCTACATCTACATTCCTGGAGTCGATGTTGGTCCTGATAGACATGTCCTAAAAGCAGACTCCATCCTAGATGCAAAAGTGGTCTGTGTAGCTGGCAATGGCACTCACGGAAATACTCGCTGGTGAAGTGAAGGTCTGATGAGACATGCCATTTGTTGTTCAGCCCATTTTGCAACCCGAATCATTTAACCAAAGTCTATCCCAACAATCCATTGGAAGTCCAGACGAGCAACTGCAGAAGTTTCCCGAACAGTGTGGTATGCCTGTGGGAAACAAAAACAATGCCCTAAAGCGCACTGTTTTCACTGTCACTCCAACGGTACAGGGTGACCCAGAAGTGGATGAAGCAGTGCCTAGTCTTACCTTGAGCAAGTACAGCCACAGCGGTGGTGTATCGCTGCCCAGCTGTGCAGGCTTGGGAAGAGGTATGAGCTTGACAAATGTGCTTGGTTCAGCGCTAATTACATTGCCAAACCACTCTGCGTGTTTGTATGTGGGTGTGTGAGGCAGGAGATCAGGGACTTAGTTGTCTTGCCTAGATCTATTACCTGAGCACCAGGTATCTTGCTTAAACTAGTCACCTATGCTGCCTTTGTGTCAATGGCAAGGTAGGTAGGGTAATACATCCTGTTCTAATGTAGGAGATAAAGCTTAGAAAACTAATTTAGAAAATTAGTAGCTACTATTTAGTTAGCTAAACACGTGAAAAAAGTCTCTCCTCATTTACAAAGTCACACTATCATGAAATATTTTCAAAATACAGCACATTTAAGACAATTTAATTCCTCTCTAGGTTTAAAATTCACATCTAAAACTTTCTCAACTTCTTTAATTTGTCTGTTGCAATGAATTTTGACCCCCTCCTTTTCCAGCCTAGCCTAGTTCACTCCCCCTTAGGCAGCCTGGTGACCCTGAGCTCCCTGGGGATCACCACACTGATTCTGGCCTTAGTGCAGACACCTGCTTGGCGTAGAGCAGTGCAGCCTGTGACTCCTGGGCTCAAGTGACCTGGTGGACTCAGCCTCACCGGTAGCTGGGAGTGCAGGCATGCACCACTGTGCCCAGAAAACAGCATGCCAAAAGCATCCTGGACTGCATTAGGAGGAGGGAGGTGATCCTTCCCCTCTACTCAGCACTGGTGAGGCCACACCTGCAGTACTGTGTCCCGTTCTGGGCCGCCCAGTACAAGAGACATGTAGACTGACTGGAGAGAGTGCGGCCAGCACAGGGCCACAAAGATCATGAAGGGACTGGAGCCTCTTTTGTAGGAGAAGAGGCTGGGAGAGGTGGGACTGTTCAGCGTGGAGGAAAGAGGGTGCAGGGAGATCTTATCCATGTATACAAATACCTGATGGGAGAGAATGAAGAAGGGGGAGGCTAACTTTTCTCAGTAGTGCCCAGAAACAAGACAAGAGGCAATGGACACAAATTGAAACACATGAAATTCCATCCAAACACAAGAAAACACTTTTTTTACTGTGGCACAGGTTGGCATGAAAGGTTGTGGAATCTCCATCTTTGGAGA
Source organism: Ibidorhyncha struthersii (assembly GCA_013398815.1). Classification (NCBI taxonomy): domain Eukaryota; kingdom Metazoa; phylum Chordata; class Aves; order Charadriiformes; family Charadriidae; genus Ibidorhyncha; species Ibidorhyncha struthersii. The sequence goes on from VZSZ01010995.1 coordinate 51,494, forward strand.
TACTCAACTGGACACAGACCTTGGCAACTGGCAGTAGCTGGCCCTGCTTGAGCAGGGGCTTGGACATGATGACCTCCAGAGGTCCCTTCCAACTTCAATCATTCTGTGACTCTCATTCTGTGAATTTGCTTCAAGAAAAGAAAGCTTCAAGTCTTTATTGAGTTGGTACTGTAAAGACATCATCTTTTAATGTCCAAGCTGTAGTCAATCCAGGCAGCCCTGATACAGGAAATAGGCACTAATTTTAACATGAACCTGGTTTACCCTTATGTAAATGACACTGGATTCACACAAATTGTATGTTTATTAGTATTCTATCCCTTTCACTCTCATTTGCCTATAATTTTCATTTGTGTAGCTCTCTTCAATGATGGCTGTAGTTGTATTTCCCAGTTTGTATTCTACCTCAACAACAACAAAAAAACAAATACAAAGAAATAAACACCCTGTATATTTGCTGTTTCATGACAGAGTTAAGAAAATTTGAGATGTGCTCTCTCTTTTTTTACTACCTTGCTATTGATTACTAATCTACATTTATATTTATGCATATGCACATGCACACTCTCAGACACAAGATCATTTAAGTTAAATCATCCAGGTGTTTTGATATTGTATGGACTCTGTCAATGCTTTATTCCATTCTTTAACTTTAGCTGTCAGCCTTCAGAAATCACATTAGTAGCCACTAACATTGAACATGACTGATCATAATCAGATTTTCATGAGAGTAAGAGATCTAAATCCTCAGTCCTACCTCACTGATCTTCAGTGCTCTGAAAACACAGAGCAAGTTCAAAACATCTTTGCTGGAAGTGTGGAAATCTACAAGTGGAGTGAAGCCACCAACCAGAATGTTGCCCAAACCACGTCCTGGTGGGCACTGCCACAGAAGAATATAGCCTGCACCGATATTTTTGGGTACTGTTCAGCTGCTTCAATTTATATTCGAATTATGCTGACCGTCAAGTGACCTGGGGAACAAAGAGATGTTTTAAAGCAACTTTGTAGGTTGCTCATGCCTATATTCAAAAACCTTGGCCCATGTCTGTTGCATTGATTCCTTACCTGTTTGCGCTTACATTTTGTTCTGAAACTCAGAAACATGAGATAACACAATCATGTTCATGCTGGTGTCAGGCACCTGAGTTACACATCATTTTGCTTAGCCTCTTCCTAACTAACTTCTGCACATGAAAAGTGCTGTATCAATGCTGAAAACTGGTCTTCCATGTAGGTTTGTAGAAGGCACCATCTGCCAATCTCGCAGCACAGTACACAGCCACAGGGACCAAGCACTGAAAATACAAACCTGGAATGTATTTGGGTGGCATTAACCAGGTTTCAACCCAATCTTTTCCTACTCTTGCTGTAGCCTGAAAAACTATGCAAATGCATTGCTGCTGAAGAAAGGAGGGAAAATGAAACAAGTCCAGACAACAGAACCACCAGCTCACATTAGTATTCTGCCACAGTGAAATAAACCAGATCGTTGAGACAAAATAGGCACAAATGAAAGTCTCATTGGGAGTATAGCTGCTTGAGTAGGAATGGCTCTAATCTCAGCAGTGCAACAAATCCCCTTTGAGAAAATGAATTTTGGAACACACTAAATTTTTAACTGTTTTTCAGTTTCCATGGAATAGCACCATGCCTCAGGCCACACTAATAACATTCCTGGCTTGCCCTGCTGTAACAATCTGTTAAAACTCATCCAGTCAGATGATTTGGGTTTTAATATCAAGTTGCTTTGGAGAACATTCATGGTTGGAAGTGCATAAGAATATGTTTTATTATTGCTGTAAAAAAAAAAAAAAAAGAAAAGCTAGAAGAGAAGTGGTTTGCTTTTGCCCATTGGGGAGCTCTGGTTTGTTATTACATTCTATGCAATGATAATTAATGACTCCACAACCAGCACTAAAAAAGTGTTCCCTGGCTAAAATTTTCAAAAGTAACTAATGATTTGGGGTTTCTTTGCTTTTATGTGTTCAGTTTGAAATACCTGAAAGAGAGACCTGGTTTTAAAAAAATGCTAAGCCCTGACTTTCTGCAAATTGTCTACCTTCCTCTCAAAACCTTCAGACCCTGTCATTTTTAAGGTCATGGTAGACGCTGTTTACTGGTAACAAAAGCAAAGTGTGTCAATTCACAAATTAGTAATAGAGCACCAGAGAAGATCACAAATAAATCCATTTCAAAGAAAAATATTTTAAAATGATACCTTCCTTGCACCAGCAAGAACAGACTTCTAGACTCTTGGGATGATTGGAAGCTACTTAATTAACAAGCATATAAGCAAAAGAGGGTAGGCTAGGGACCGGTTCTAGCAGTTGTTTTGTATTACTCAGTAAAAGAAAGATCAAGACCACATCCTACAGTCTTGGGTGGTGCTTGGACATGCCAGAGTACTTTTGAATGTCACTGTGTGCGTTGTGGCTGCCTGAAGCTGTCCTGGAGCCTGGCTGTCCTTTGCCCGGCAGGAGGAAACACTATTAACACCTGTGCAAAGTGGGGAACCTGCAACTGCATCAGAAAGCTGATGTGTCGGCCTTGGTGTTAATGCTCATTCAAGGCATGCAACGATGGAGAAAGGAGCATCATAGATGTTCTTATTTCATCCACCCAAATGACTCAGCTTCAGAAAAATCCAGAAAGGCTTCTAGGTCTTTCCCCCAGCTCAGCTGCACCGGAGAGGCAGAAGAAAGCAAAGGACTGAAGGAGAAAGCAAGTAACTGCTACCGAGTTCTTCCTCCACCACAGTGATTGTACCAGGGTATCCTTATTTCACATCCCCCTACTTCTAGTCATATTTAGTTAGCCTGGATTAAAAACCTTTGGGCCTATGCCTCCCCAGCTTGGTTCCAGTCATTTAAGCAGCCTGGCCTTTTCTTTGAAGGGCAGTCCCTGGCCAGGGCAGGTGTGCTGGATGTTCAGATCAACATTTCAAAAATATAGTTCTGTTCTGATACCTGAGGTTCTCACATTTTTAAGTGAAAATTTGCCTTCTATTAATTTTGGCAAGATGCAACTTTTGGTCCTGTAAAATTAACGACAAGTGTGCTTGCAAACAACCAGATCAGCATGCTGCAGCTGATTTTACATGCAAGCGAAACTGTCAGAGGTCAGTGAAGGCAAAGCAGGGTAGCACTTGGTATCTCAAGGTGCCAGATGCATGGAACTGGCTGGCCTGCTGATGGGGATTCCTGAGTTCTTAATCCTAAATCTGTGCCATGTTGGGATTATTTTAGTTGGATTAGACACTAGGCAAGGCTCTGCACTTGTGTGAGCTTGCTCTACCTTCCCCAAGATTGTCCACTTTTGCTTTGAAGAGGTCTCTGTCCCTATTGCAAGTCCCTCTTCCCAAATCTTGTGGTTTATCTAGTACATGCTCATCAACCTTTTGCTTCAAGGTGTCCTTTGCTGACAGGATTTATCCATAGACACCAAGATTTCCTCAGCAGGATAATGAAAGTGGTCTGGTTTACTCCAACTGTCTTTCATCACTGTTATCTTAGATTTTCCATCACTAATTCTTCTCCTCTGCCTGGCTGAAGGAGAGAGGAGAGTGCATCTGGTTCCAGTCTGAAGGGAAAAAGCCTGGAAGTAAGGAGGCAGCATCAAATGATGACACTTCTGATGACTGCTCTGACTTTCACATGCAATCCTCTGCCTGTGTGTCTCTATGGCCTAGAAGAAGCACCCTATCACAGGAAAGTCATACCACTATAGCTGCACCACAATTCTCACAGACACACAGACTTCTGGGCCCAGGGCAGGGATACTGGGTCTGCAGAGAAAGCAGCTTGCTACGCCAGCCAGAACTGAAAGGGTGCTATTTCACTTCACTGTACTACAAATCGATTTGACAACTCCTGACACACTAATGTTTGGTATATGACAAATCGTGTGGGCCCCTCACTACAAGAAAGACATTGAGGTTCTGGAGCATGTCCAGAGAAGGGCAACAAAGCTGGTGAGGGGTCTAGAACACAAGTCCTGTGAGGAGCAGCTGAGGGAACTGGGGCTGTTTAGCCTGGAGAAAAGGAGGCTGAGGGGAGACCTTATCGCTCTCTACAACCACCTGAGAGGAGGTTGTAGAGAGGTGGGGGTTGGTCTCTTCTCCCAAGTAACAAGTGATAGGACAAGAGGAATGGCCTCAAGTTGCCCCAGGGGAGATTTAGGATGGATATTAGGAAAAAATTTATTCCCAGAAAGTGTTATCAATCATTGGAACAGGCTGCCCAGAGAAGTGGTTGAATGACCAGCCCTGGAGGTATTTAAAAGGCAGGTAGACGTGGTGCTTAGGGACATGGTTTAGTGGTGGTTTTGGCAGTGTTAGGTTAATGGTTGGACTTGATGATCTTAAAGGTCCCTTCCAACCTAGACAATTCTATGATTCTATGATTGATGCTACTGCTAGGAGTGAGGGAACAACATGTACCTTGACTAGCTTTATCAAACTTTATGAAGTTCTGTTGGAATTAAAAAGTTTTGTTTAAGGTCTATGCCTGCATTTGCTTTCTCAGAATTGCTCTAGGCTGCAGAGAAGATAAACCCTAGAGAAGGGAGTGGGAGAAGGTGTTCAGAGCCAGAGCTGCAGAGCTTGCCAAGGTCAGGCAATTTTTCACGCAGAACCAGGATCAGTCATGGACAAACTGAGAAGCAATGATCTGGCAGAGCTGGGCTAGGGAAATGCAGTTAGTGTGGTAGCTCAGCGCTGGTGAAGGAATCATGGTGGTTGATAGCACAAAGTGAGCAGAGTCACTGGGGAGTGGCAGGCTGAGGGCACTGTGCATGGCATGCCCAGCAGCGCTGCACTGCATTGTTGGCAGCACACACGGGAGCTGGTGGCACGCCCGGGAAATAAACATCGAAAGATGAAAGCAGGCCAATGTGGGAGGTAGCAGCTTGCTCGGTTTCTAGCCTCTGATCACCTTCTTCCAAACCCTGTTTCTTCACAATGACCCCTTGTCCTCTCACAATGAATGCATCATTGCCCTCCGTCGGGAAAATGAATTGCCTTATGAAAAAAGGGATTGTCCAGATGTTTCCCCAGAGAACTGCTTTGCATTCAAGGGTGTGTGCACATCCTGAGAAAGAAGGTGATCTGATTTAATAGACTCATTGCAGCCTCATAGACTGGAGCATCCACAATTGCCCATGGCTTTCTCATATCCTTCTGAGTCTAACTGATACAGCTCTTTAAGATGTTCATACCAACACCATAGTACAGAAATGCCACAGCAAGTAGCATCGTGCTTTGAGGTCTCGGTGTTGGTCCCTTGCACCAATGCTTCCTTCCAAAATCTAAGTACATCCCACAGCTGTGCTGGTCAGCCTGGTGAAGCCTGGGGATGATAACCACCAGTCTCCATCCTGCTGGGCTCTGGCTACAGCCTAGCTCTTCTGCTATTATGAAATTTTCTTCTTGTCTATAGCAAGCAGCAACTTATTTTCTTTCATTTCCTCCATCCTATCATCAGATCCCCAAAATGAAACATATGGTAGTTAGAACAAAGCAGCTGATTATTTCCCTCTACTCAGTTACTAGTTCTTTGCCAGAGTAGCAGACCAGAATGGCAGGTGTTTTCATTAGATGAAGACGACTGTTGCCGAACCTTAATCCTGACAAGAAGAGTCATATCAAGAGGATTTGCTCTATGAATAAGAAGAGATATAGCAAATCTTGGGGTTTTTGTTACTAAAACTTTATACTTCTGAGAAGTTTGTAAGAATCTAGCATAAAAATATTTACTATATACTAGAAATGAAAATGAATGCTAGTTTACTACAGAAGTAATTTAAAAGGGAAACATCCTACAAGTTGAAGTTAAAACTGACTTATGGAACTTTTATACAAGTGGAGTCAGTACTGCAGAAAAGATTGTTGTGGTTTAACCCCAGCCATCAACTAATCACCACACAGCTGCTCACATGGTCCCCCTCGGTGGTATGGGGGAGAGAATCGGAAAGGTAAAAGCAAGGAAACTTGTGAGTTGAGGTAAAGGCTGTTTAATAGGTAAAGCAAAAGCCACGCATGTAAGCAAAGCAAAACAAGGAATTCATTCACTGCTTCCCATCAGCAGGCACGTGTTCAGCCATCTCCAGGAAAGCAGGGCTGCATCACATGTAATGGTTACTTGGGAAGACAAAACACCGTAACTCCAAATGTCCCCCCCTTCCTTCTTCTGTCCCCAGCTTTTTATTGGTGAGCATGACGTCACGTGGTATGGAACATCCCTTTGGTCAGTTGGAATCAGCTGTCCCAGCAGTGTCCCCTCCCAACTTCTTGTGAACCCCCAGCCTCCTTGCTGGCAGGGAGGTGTGAGAAGCAGAAAAGGCCCTGACTCTTTGTAAGCACTGCTCAGCAGTAATGAAAACATCCCCATTTCCAGCACAAATCCAAAACATAGCTCCGTACTAGCTACTATGAAGAAAATTAATGCTATCCCAGCCCAAATCAGCACAAAGATAAGTGATGCTTTAGAAGCAAAACCTCTTAGGTGATGCGGTGATATTAAATGTTACAGAATCAGAGAATGGTAGAGGTTGGAAGGGACCTCTGGAAGTCATCTTGTCCAACCTCCCCTGGCCATGCAGGATCAGCTAGAGCTGGCTGCCCAGGACCATGTCTAGATGGCTTTTGAGTATCTCCAAGGATGGAGACTCCACAATCTCCCTGGGCAACCTGTTCCAGTGCTTGGTTGCCCTCACTGTGAGAAAGTGTTTCCTGATGTTCAGGCAGAACACCCTGTGTTTCAGTTTGTGCCCATGGCTTCTGGTCCTGTCACTGGGCACCACTGTAAAAAGCCTGGTTCCGTCCTCTTTACATACTCCCTTCAGATATTTATACACATTGATGAGATCCCCTCAGCCTTCTTTCCTCCAGGCTGAACAGTCTCAGCTCTTCCAGCCCCTCCTCATAGGAGAGTGCTCAAATCCCCTAATCATCTTAGCGGCCCTCTGTTGGACTCTCTCCAGTAGCTCCTTATCTCTCTTGTACTGCCCAGAACTGGACATAGTACTCCAGGTGTAGCCTCACCAGTGCAGAGTAGAGGGCAAGGATCACCTCCCTCAGCCTGCTGGCAACATTCCTCCTAATTCAGCCAAGGATACCGTTATCAATCCTTCTCTGCGGCAAGGGCACATTGCTGGCTCGTGTTCAACTTGGTGTTCACCAGGACCCTCAGGTCCTTCTCTGCAAAGCTGCTTTCTAGCCAGTCAGCCCCCAGCACATACGGGTGCCTGAGGCTGTTGCTTCCCGGGTGCAGGACTTTGCATTTCACCTTGTTGAGGCTGTTAGACTAACTAGATCCTGGCTATGCCGCCTCTATATTTATTTTGCCTGTTGTTACTACTTGTTAGCTCATTCTTTCTTGCACTGTTTATGTAGTACTACCGAGTGGCAATTTAGCTGCATCTGTGCTGGGTGCACATGAATCCTTCATGAGTGCTACCCTGTTCTAGAAATGTAAATTCACACATTGGCCTCATCAGTATGATTTTGAATGCAACTAACATCAATTATGTACGTTTCATTATATTTTTTATCCTCTTCCAAGGTGCAGATTTACTTATACAGTGTTATTATTTCATCTTTGGGGTTTTTGCTGGTAATGTACACGCTAGGCTGTGTTCTGTATGCAGAAGTATTCTGAAGCTGCCTTTCCTCCAAGCTGGAAGAGGCCTGTTACCTCAGCCTCTCCTGCCAGGGCAAGTGCTGTAGCTTCCCCTGGACAGCTTGCTGGTCTCCACTGAACTCGCTACAGTTTGTTGAGGTTTTCCATGCATTTGGGGACCCAAAACTGGACACTGTGGCTGAGTAGAAACAGATAATCACTTCCCTGGGCCTACTGGCTATGCTCCTGGTGGTACAACGCAGGATGCTCTTGGCCTCCTTTGCTGCCAGGACACACTGCTGGCTCATGGCCAGCTTGCTGTCCGCCAAGACCCCACACCCTTTCCTGCAAAGCTGCTCCGCAGCCCACCAGTCCCCAGCCTGTATTGTTGCAGAGGGCTGTTCCTTCCCAGGTGCTGGACTTGCTGAATTTCCTTGCATTTATCCTTGCTCAATTTCATAGACTTCCGGTCAGGCCATTCCTCCAACCAGTCTAGATCCCATTGAATGGCAGTTCCATCTCCTCCGGCATTGCCACCACCCCACTTTGACATCACCTGCGGACTTGCCGAGCGTGCACTCCATCTCCTCCTCAGAAGTCACTGAGGCAGATGTCAAACAGTGCTGTCCCCGGCGGTACTCCGCTTGCTACTGGCTTCCAGTAGAGTACAACCCACTGGCCCCCACACTCTGAGCCTGATGATCGAGCCATTTCTTCCCCATCTAACTGTCCACCCTCCGTCCTGTAGTGCCCCAGTTTGCCTGCTGGGTGCAGAAAGGTGAGATGCGCTCTGTTACTTGGAATACCAAGTTGCCTTTTTGCACTGGTGCATCAATGAGCAATTCCCTTCCCTGATGTGATCAAACGTACTTCATCTGTACTTCAGCCGAGCCAGGAACTTGCCCTCTGTTGCAGGGAGGGAAACTGTTTTGAACAGGGTATCAATCCCATCCAACAATACCCACGTGTCTCCAAAAGTCTCAATTAGTAAGTAAGCATCCCTTCTGCTTACGAGGAACCGTTTGACTTCTTCAAGACAGAACGGTGGGGCAGCCGCAGGCGTTACCTACACCAGCAGCTGCCACAGCAGGTCTGCCAACCGGGCAGCCACCTCGGTAAAAAAGAATAAAATATGCACTCGGACCTCGCTGGGGAGCCGCTCTCAGCACTTCTTACAAGCTTCTTGAGGGCGAGCGCCCGCGGGGTGGCGGGTCCGGGACCCCCACCGCCGCCGGCCCGGGCAGCCGCGCTCCCCCCAGCCCCGGCCGAGCCCCTGCCGCACCCGCCCTCGGTGG